>VWZF01001448.1:527397-901187 GCA_013396755.1 Sclerurus mexicanus | reverse complement strand
CTGTCTGTCGGTCGGTCAGTGGGTGTGTGAGTGCCTGGCGCCGTGTCCCCCGCAGGTACCCGCTGTTCCAGAGGGGCGGCCCGCAGCTGCGCATCTTCCGCCCCGACTTCTTCATGCTGGCGGTGCGGCCCGGCGTGCCGCAGCCCGAGGACACCGTGCAGTTCCGCGTGTCCATGGAGTGAGTGGGGGCGCGGCCGCTGGGGCTGGGCCGTGGCCGTGGCAGGGAGGGAAGGGAAGGGAAGGGAAGGGAAGGGCCACTCGTGCTCTGCGTGGCGCCTCTCCCGGAGCGCTGTCAGGGAGGCTGAGCCCCCCCAGGGACGGGCTTGGAAGGGGGAAGCGCGCGTGAATTTGACCCAGAGGAAGCCAGGTGGTGTCCGGGTGTTTGCCGGGACTCTTTCAGCCTGAGCGGTGTGGTCGCGCACAGCAGAGCCCGCAGGCCTGTGGCAGGTGATGGTAACTCCAGAAGCTGCTACTCGGAAGATAAGGAAAGGGTTCTCAGGTGGGACAGTGAGAAATCCCGCTGAACACAGAATTCATCTGGCATTTTAACTGTTGAGGCTACAGAGGATAAAAGATTTGCCAGTTGTTCCAGTTTGTGGATAATGAATAGCTGTAGCAAGGTGTGATCAGTGTTTATTAGTCTCTGGTTTATTTTTTTTAAAACATTTACACTTTTTCTTCTTTCTTTCTTTCCCCAAAATGCTTCTGCATTGCCTAGAATGACAAAAGTCGATATCAGGAATTACCTTGAAAGAATATATAATGTGCCAGTAGCTGCTGTGAGGACCAGGATCCAGCATGGTAAGAGCAAAAGAGTAATCCAAACGGATGAACGCAGCATCCTTATGCAGCCAGAATGGACTTTAGCCATCAAAAGGTCTGTCAGATTTCAGCAAACTTCGGTCCCAGGGGCTTAGCTGGTGATGTTAGTCAGCTTAATTGTTTATTCATCCCTTCAAATAAATATGCACCACTTCATATTTGAATGTGTTGATCAAATGATGATGTAAATTTAGTTCTAAAAAGAAAAATCTGAATTTAAAAAGCCTTATCATCCTGACAGTTATCTAGCTTGTGCTTTTATAGTTGGTACTATTTCTCCTTGAAGGCCAGTGGATGTCTCCCTTCAGAAAGAACTGCTTCATGTGTTTTAATACAGTTAATAATTAAACTTAATTTCAGCCATAGCCTTTGTTTAAAAAAAGGTGTGAGTTGAGATTACCTTGCATACACAGAGAGTAGGTGTTATGGTCTAACAAAAAGCAAAGTTTGTAGAGCAAAGAAAAGTATTCTGTTAAACCAGTAAATAACATCAGAAAAACGTCTTGACAAACTTCCAGTTTTTTATTACCTGTTGTTACCATGTTTCTGCAACAGACTTGAATGGCATGCACTTGTGGCATTTCTCTCCTGTACTTCCCCTAGAAACAACAAGAACAACAACAGAACCCACCAAAGACCCCACTGAAAACCACCAAAAATCAATATAAAATCAACTTAAGAGAAAAAGAAAAAACATTCATAGTTTAACTTATGCTGAACTCTGACGTGGAAAAGAAGGACCAATCTGCAACTGAAATAAGCTAAATTTAGAAGATGTTACCTTTGCATATGAATGTGTCCTTTTCCAGTGCTGCTCTGATGGCAGTTTGGATGCAGTGCAAAGACAGAAATGTATTTTTCATGTTAATTTAACTTTTGGATCACCAGGCAGTGCAATAACCAAGTGGAGAACATCTTCGATGGCTTTCCTTTTTTTGTGCAGTGAATCTAGCAAGGGAATTGATTATGTTTGTAATGGTAAGATTAGGGATGATTTTAAAAAGAACAGGAAAAAAGAGCTATAGTAGTGAAAAATGGAGAAAGAAAAAGCTTCAAAATTAGGTTGTAAAACGTAGAACACATAAAAGAAGAAAAAACCTGTATCATCTGTAATACGCTTATGTGTAAAACAGAATTAAATAAAGTCTTAAATACCAGACAGATGTGGTTCCAAACAGCACTGAAAAATTATCATGTTTGTCGTTATAACCATTTTGTCCCTCTCTGCTAATTTTAAGTGATGGTAGAATGTATATAGTCAGGGATAAAAGAAGGTTAGACTATCTAACAGTTTGAGAGCTTTAATGTCTGCCTAACGTGCAGGGAGTAAATTGTACTTCCCACTCAGCTGTGGCTGGCATACTTGGAGAAAGTTGAGGTGCTTCGGTTTGTTTGGATATGGATTATGATTTTGTGGTGTATAAAGAGGAGATCCAGCTCATTAGCTGGGTAGTAAAAATTGTCAAGTTTAAAACTATTCAGTGGTCATTTTCTTCTTGCCTTCCTGAAGCTGTTGATGTTGGGAGGACAGTTTGTCACTCCTGGCCCCCTACTTGGAAGACTTAGGTCCTTGCTTCTTTGCAGACTTTGTGTGTGACATGAAGGCACAATGGCTGTCAGCAGGCTGGTGATACCTCAATTCCCTGCGTGTAAATGAAGAGAGTAGTGTCCACCAGTATCAGTACACTTCAGTAACTGCAATGCTGTGCTGGTACTGAAGGAGGAATATTCCTCTTAACAATCAATTAGAATTCATGAAGAACCCTTTCAGCCTGGTCTTGCTTTGGAGAACTCAGAAGTCTGGAAAGTAAAAGGTGGCATTCTCTTTGTTTTTTGCAGGTGCGAACAACAAGAGGAATCACAGGAATCAGAGAGAGAAGAAGCCAGATTACAAGGTCGCATATGTACAGCTGGTGAGTTAACATGAGTTAAATGCTTGTGAGGAAAGAGAAAGGGACTGTTAACTAGCCAAGCTAGAGGTATTGTCCAGTGAATTGTCCCAGTTAGCTGAATATTTCTGCCAATTCTCTAATAATGACAGTTTCTTTAACACATTCCAGATTATAAAGACTTAAGTTACTCAGTCTAAAGATCAAATTCAAACAAGTGGTTAGTTTCCAAGTCCTGTATTGATTTGAGGTCTGTATGTTAAAGCTGTGGTCTGATGTCATATGGTGCTGCTTTGCCAATGAGTTTTCATGCTGACCCTGTACTCTGTGTGCTGGAAGGTTCACAACTTGTGTGGTTGATTGCTGGAATGTCCAGTAAGTGAAAGAATATATTGTGAGGGTAGGTAACTTCTTATTAAAGGTCTTTGAATTTCAGAGAAGACTAAGGCATGTTCCTTGGTGAGTCTTTAGTCATGTCTAACAAGCATACTTTGTGGCTGAACCAGGTTCTGAAACGTGTTGGTTGCCCAGTGGAAAAGGAGCTTCATGTTCTTTTAAGTTTCTTTTACAAGAGGAGTATATTATAGTTAAGACTTCTCTTGGGCTTACCTGTCTTTATGCAAAAAAGAAGTGCAACCAGTGACAGAAAACCCCTTCACATACCAAAATTACATTAAAGGAATGCTATTTATGGTTGTAAAACCATAAGCTCAAAATTGCTTTTGGCAACACAACCTCAGTGTTACTCCATCCTGGGACAAGGATTCAGTGTTGGGGGAGTGCCGTATGATCTTAAAGACTGCCAAAGACTTCATATGGAAGTGGGGTCTCTAGTGAACTGTAGTCAGTTCTCAAATTTTATTTCATTGTATTTAATGCAGTCTTTTTTTTCTTTTGTCTGCTGAGTTGAGCAGGAGGTAGTCTGCAACTCATAGATACTCGGGGGAAGGAGTAGGAAGCAGAACACTGCTGCTCTGATGAGCAAGACACTTACTTAAGGTAGTGCCTTGTGCATTTCTTTTACATCAATCCTCTTGACCTAGAATAGTTGCCATTACCTTAAGGGTAGCTCAGAGAGGAGTGGAGATTTACCCAAAGTGGCTTGGTACTGGAGGCAGGTACACAGCAGGAACTCTGGTCAGTCCTCCAGCCTCCCATTTTGTCTTCTGGGCAGTGCATGGAGCCGTATCACACTTTGGCTGAGGACTGCTCTTAGTACATAGGGAGAGCCAAGAGTCCCTTACTGCATTGCCTTATAATATAATTACCATAATAAGTTCTTAATAAATGTCATGTTTTCTATCCATCCCATGAAACAGAACCAAGGGGCCACCTTTTGATGTTGTATTTCATCTCGAGGGAATCCTAACCATTTACTAAACTCTTGTCAGTGCAGCTTGGTCTGTATGTTTTTTCCTCACCTCATTCCTTGTCTCTTTGCTCTCTTTTTTTTCCTCTTTTTGTCTGTTAATTCCTCTAACATTTAGGTTTGTCTGTCCCCCTTTTTCTTTATTCCTCCCCCTTTCTCTTTTTCCTTTTGTTCGTTGCTTTTCATCACTAGCTCTGATGTCTCAGACAATGAGCTCTCAGTCCTGTGTTCACACTAGCTTTCAACAGTGGGTGTAGCCAAAAACCCAGTGTCATTTCTGAATCTGAAGGGTTTGTCTTCATTCTCATTCATGTGATTCAGGCCGTAACAGGCCCCATGCTGTCCATTGTTAATATCTGCCTAATTTAGGAAAGTCTTTGGTAACCGCTGTAAAATCCTTATTTTCATGAGAATTAGTTTGCATCTGCCATGAGTCAGAGTAGCTGGGCTTTCCCACCATTTTTACCAGCTGTGTTTTCTCTCATTAATCCGGTTTCAAGTTAAAACTGCTTATGACTGGAAAAATATGGATGTGTTTTTGATAGGTCTTGCGTTGATCTTTCTGTTGCCCGCTAGGTGGAAGTATTGCTCTTTCCAATTTGACTTGGTGACAGCTGTGGTGCAGTTTACCTGAATGAAACTGAGCATATTCTTGTGGCCAGTTATGCTTCCCTGCTTCATAATGCATCACCTTATGTATTCCAGTGTAACATACATATCCATTAATTTACTGCAAGTGTCTCAAAGGTGGAAGGTGTATGAAGTCATAGTCAACATACCCTTAGGTGTCAGACTAGTACCCTAGCTGTTCCACATGTAAGAATTGTTGTCCTTTCTTTTCCAAATACTATTTCTTGGAGATTCAGAGCTGTTTACTTTATTCTCAGGCGGTAACTGGACAAATACACGATCTGTCCAAGCATAATATTTTCACACTAAAAAATACCTCAAATCATAGAAGGCTGTGGATCAACAATATCTTGCCATTCCAGAGTCTGCCTGCATTATTTCCCCTTTTGGGATGTGGTGAGAATAGTTTAAGTTAGAGACTTATGGCCTTGGATATCAAATGCTACTTTTCTACAGTGTTTTATTTTTTAAATTAATGCCAAAACTATTTATTCTTGCAGAGTGAATAAAATAAATGTAGTACAGCAGCCTTTCTCCTTACTCCAGTACAGCTGTAATTATGATAATAAAAAGAAGAAAAGAAAGCCAGTGGGAAACTTTGCAGTTGCATTAACATCAGTGAAATTAAAAAAAAACAACATCCCCTCCTCCTTCTTCAGTGTTCTCACTGGTTTGGCTTAACAGGTGTTAGCACCCGTGGGAGCACAACTGTAGACAAGCCTCTGGAATCCAGACCTATTTTTAATTAAACCTGTTTTGAGAAATCTAACAGAGATGGCTGTGAAAAGGAGTCTGACCTTGTCAACATTAGGACTAACACCTATTTAGCTGCTTGAATGATGGCATCGGTGGGAACATTTTTTTAAATGCTTTCTCCTCAAACCCTGTTTAGGGTGTCCTGTGCCTTCACAGTAATTAACCTATTTGCACATCAGATGTGTCAGCAGTTTTCTTTTGAATTCATAGGAAACTTGGATGCTCCATATGCAGTGTCACTCCTAAGTGGAGTTTTGAAGTTGCTTTCTGTGCCATGTTTTAACATCAGACATTACCACTGCAATAGTAGGAGTTTGTTCAAATGCACTGGATTATTAAACTTAGCTGCATTTGCTGCTACTGTTGGACTGAATGCTATGCTGTTGAGAGTCCAACATTTTTTAGTTAATGATACTATAAACATCACTTTTCTGCTAATTCTGAAGGACAGTAGTAAGTGCTTCAATTATCTAAATAATCAGAAGATCTCACAGTTGTTTACATGATCAGTGTTTGCTGCATCATTTCTGCATGGTAATATCTGTGCTGACCTTCCGTTTCTAAACTTTTCAAGGGATGCAAAGGTCAGAGGAATATAAGTGAGTTTGTTCTGGATAATCCTTCTAGCAATTTTATGACATGAGGCTCAGCAGTGGAAAGGCTAACACTTGACTACATAGGCCTAATTATGATCACTTAACCTCTCATTAAAATGAATGGAGGCAATTTGTACCACTCCATGTGATAACTCCTTAGACAGACTGAGAAGAAGGTGTGTTTTCACCCTTTCTTATGACAAAGGCTTGAAGTCTAAAGGGAAAATACATGTTCGATACTTAGGTTACTTTTTATCATGAATGATGTTACTAGCATCTAACAAATGAATTTTCATAAGACCTTGTGCATTTGGGTAATGCTTAATTGAGGATTAGAGGTGTGTAGGACACGATGTTTAATGGCTCCTATTTCTGTTATCTGAACACTGGACCACACATCTCACTTGTGCTTAACCTTAGAATTTGTCAGAAAAAGAGAGGTCTCTCTGAAGGCCCTAAATTGAGAATAGCAATGCATAAAATCATCATATTGCCTTTATTTTTTAGGTGTTTCAATACTGCCTCTCTCGCTTGCCTTTTTTTTTGGGTTTTTGTTCTTTTTTTTAGCCCTATAAGGCCTCACTTACATATAAGAGCACGTGGTGGCAGAATTTATCCTGACAGAAGACCAGTGTCTCACTTGCATTGGTGAAAAAGTTCTTGTGCTGGCAGTGCAGCACTCAGTTCCAAGACAGACTAAATTATCTGAGCAAAATTATTTTTTTTCCCAGTGTCTCTTGTTTTTTTTTACAGGTTTTTCTCTTAGCACAGCTATGTTGGGTAGACAGGTGTTCTTATTTCCCCCACCTTTCTCTGTGCTTCTAACTAAGGTAGTTATGCTAGCAGAAGTTCTAAAGCCATGGCCTTCTTAGAAATTACTTCAGTTTATGTGAATTTCAATAATTCAGCAATTAAAAGGATGATTGTGGATAAATAGCTTGCAAAATGTAAAACTTTAAACAAATGCAAGGTTTTTGAGTAAGCCAGAAGTTTGATTTCTGGTTGAATATACCAGCATTTCATGTTCCACCAGTCTGTAAACCAGGTAAACCCTAATGAACTTGGTAAAGACTGTTTGCCTTAATCCAGTGAGGATTTCATTCTGAGAATACATTTATCCTATGGTTGTCGAGTGGTTGCTGTATAGAAGGGAAAACTTCTACAAAGAGAAAGTGTAGGAAAAGCAGCACTGTGTAAAGGAATGCCAACCCTCTGTTCCTTTGGTACGCATTTATTTTTGAGGAGGTGGCATATGAGCTTGAACCTCAGTAGCCTCTGGCATCCTGTGGAAGATGCACTGAGTATAAATATGCCTGGACAGACTTACATAAAGGATTGTAAGTTGATGCCTTTTGGTATTTTTGAAATTTTGAAATACCCAAGATGCAGGCATCTTCTGAAAACTAGCTACTGAGCATGCACAACAGCTATTTTTCATACAGCTTTCATCACTCCAGTGCCTCACAGTGCAGTATTACTGCAGAGTATTGTAACTTAAGATTTATCAACCTTCAGTTCTCAGGGTGTAATGTCTTGGCTGTTTCGAATCGTGTTTGGCTGCCAGCCAAAACCAGAATTTCTTCACAAAACAAGAGCTGGAAAGAGCCAACTTGTCTCTGCTGATTTTGATTTATTAAAAGACTCCAGATACAGATTGACATTTTCAGCTCAATATTTGACTTTCACCAGCCTTGAAATGGGAACTGTGAGCACTTTGATAAACAGCTTAAAGGTTTGTCTGGTTTTGCTACAGCCTCTCTGTGTATCTTTTTTGTTTTCTTCCCTCTTTTTAAAAATAATAACTGTTTTGCAATGCTTAGTGAATTACCATGGATGTTGTTAGTATGCTTTAGGGACAGCTTTCCTTCATTCTCCAATAAGGGAAATGCATTGGTCCTGGAAGCATACCAGAATGAAAGTGCTGCATAACAAGAACAGTCCCTTACTACACTGTTACCAATATAAATAGTTCTCAGATTTTCAGTGTAGGTGGTATGCCTACCATGTTAGCCTGAATTGTTTTCTGACTCGTTTGACTAAAATGGCTTCCTCTCCAGGGCAGATGAATCTTTAGTATCAGCCCCGTCTGTTCTATAGGTATCACAGGGCCAAGTGACATTGTGTTAAAACACAGTAATTTTTGTAATATAAACAAATTCTTTTCCAAATGCTTCAGTGTGCTAAAATCTTGAGCAGCACTTGGCCTCAAGGGTGCTTGTTGCTGATCCAGCTACAGGAACAGTTTCAGGAGGCTTTAGCTTTGGGATTGCTCAAGGACACTGAGGGGATTGCTCAAGGCCAGTTTCTGTGCCATGAAATGGAACTGTGCTTTAGTTGTCATAGGACAGCTATTAAAAGCATACCTGTTGGTAATTTAAAGGTACAAAAGAGTTGAAACCCCAGAGTGTACACCAGATGGAAAGGAAAACCTTGATATGTTCCAGTTGAGCTTGTCCAGGCTAGAATGAAGGAAAGAGCAATGTACACAGCAGCTCCCTTGTTGTTTTTGTAGTATGGTCAGGCTCTTAGGAAACCCCCAAGAAGTATGCACTACAAAAACAACCAGAACATTGCTGGGTAGGAGTTGGTATTTTGTAGATTCCACTCTGGATAATCTCATCTGGGATAAGTCATGTTTTTTTTCTCCGAAGTGTATGCTTGAGGTTTAGATTTTTTTCACACCTGTTATTTACCAGGTTGAGTGTATGTGATTAAATGAAACATAGCACGCATTCAACTGGGTTGGGGGTGTGGTGACAGTTCTGTTGGATTTAATTATGTCATATTTCTGATCCCAGAATGCAGGGTAGGTAGCTGTGTTGTGGAAGGCTCCTTTCATATCCTTTGTGGAACCATTTCATAACTGGCCTTCTTATTTGGTTATATTTATTTCACAAGTGTAAAGAATGGCTGATCTAAAAAAAAGCAAACCCACTTGTTTTCATCTGAAGCAATTAAATGCTTTTCTTGAGAATTCTGTATGCGGTATGCTGCTAAAGAAGTTAGTGTATGGTAATGTTTGTAAGTATTTTCAAGAGTAATTTTAGAATTATGAGTTACAAGTTTTATTATGCGAGGTCCCATACAGAATGGAAGGGCTGATACCATTGAGTTTAATGAAGTTGTGCTTAGTGCAAACACCACTAAAAAGTAAGTAGGTAAAGTTAATGGGGTAGTACATTTCCACAGAATAATGGTTTCCTGCTGTTAGATAAAAGCCAGAGACCAAGCAAATGTTTATTTTCCAAGTGGGAGACATAGATCTGATGATGATGTTTCACTAAAATGACTTGTCTGTTAGGCAGAATGACTGATGCAGATGTAATCACTTTAATCTCATTAGTGATATATTAGGCAGATTGTTTCCACTGTAATTGTTTTACACTATAGTCTTTATGTTTGTTGATAAGAGACCTCTGATATCTGTTATTCTGTATTCCCACATTACACCCTACAATAACAGCTGCTAGGAATGTTCTGTCTTATCCTTAGCTAAGATCTAAACAGCTACAACCACTACTCATATCTTGAGTGTTAACATAATGAATGGCTGCTCCACTATGTATTTCCCCAGTGGTCTTACTTTAACAAAACCACTTATTTTGCTCATCTTGCTTTTACTATATAACTCACACAACATCTCTGAGCTGGTTGAAAGTCTTTGAAGAGGTGTCCATCGCCTGATCATTCATCTGTAAAAAAAAAAGATGTCAGCATCTTAAGTAGCACTCAGGAGGGGCTGAAAGCTTTTTTGGGGGAAGGGATATACATATATCTTGGGGAGATGGGTGAAAACAGATCTTTGGAGGTTACAAGGTACCATTTTGAACTAGCTGAAACTTCAGGGTGGTCTTTCATTTAAGTATATGCATCATAGGTATTGCAGAAAGGCTGGAATGTCTCTCTGACCGTTTGTTTTCTCTTTAGGGCCAAGGACAAACCTTTCAGTTTCCCAACCTATTTCCAGAGAAAGAACAAGACACAGAAACTCGCTCTTTCGATGACTTCAGAAGTAAATATATGGAGAAAGAGAAGCTGAAAGATGACCCTAGACGAGGTGGAGTCCCTGATTGGTTTGGACTTTGATGCAACAAGCCAGCTGCCTTCCTTTTAGCTCAGAGGGATTTTGATTAGCACAACTTGCACTCTTCCCTCCTTGTAATGACTGAATGTTTATTCCTGAGCAGCCCTTGCTAGCATGTCTTTTCTCCTGGCTGTGTGTGCATGACTACAACAAAATGGCCCTGAAGAAATAAAAAGGTAAAATAAATCTGACTGCACCAGGTCTTTCCTGTGAACTTGTGGACTATTTCTAAAATGTGTAATTCCTTGTTGTCATTTTTGAGTATGAGACTGTTTACCTTCTTTGTGCTTCTTCAGGTTGTTTTGAGTAGAAATAGGAGGCATTTAATTTCCTAGGATACGTGCAGTTTGCACTGAATGGAACATATAAAAGCCAAGATAGGTTAGTCAGAGGTGGACGTGAAAGTGGAGGTAACTGGACTATAGGCTCAGGACATAGGGTTCCCTTATTGTTAGTTATTGTGTCCTACTATCCTGTGTATTACTTTCCTTGCAGTGACCCCTTCTTTCCTGGAGAAGTGTGTGTGTGATCTTATTGCACTCCTGTAACAGTTGTGTGGCATTTTGGGGACAGGGTTTACAGGACAGGCTTATGACTGGGTATATATGTGTTTGATCCTCAGAAGCATCAAGGAACAGCCAAAGGTGGTGCATGTCTCTGCCTGCTGTTGTGCAGTGCAGGTAGTTGCCTTCTGTGGCTGGCTGCCCTAGTAGTGTTTACTGGCACAGGTATGCTGGTATTCCTTTCCCTGTCCACAGCTACCTTGCAGTGCTGGCAAGTGTCCTGTGTGGACAGTTATATTGGCATGGAAATGCTTCTGCCAGTGTAGGCTGTTTTGTGCTGAGGACTAATAAAAAGACTCTTTCTACTTCTTCTGGTGTAACTCCCTCTACTTAAAAGTTGCTGATGCCAGGGCAGTGGTAGAACATTTTGAGGTCTTGCTGCCACGTTCAGTTTTTTCATTTCTTGGCTCTGTAGCTCTTTCTTCTTGCTCTGATGAGAATATTTCCTCTTTTCCTTTGTCAAGTAATATGCTCTGCTGTTGTATCAGAAACAGTGAGGGAAAAGGAGGGAAGGACTTTACCACAGATGGAGAAGGATATTTTTGTAGCTGATTTGCTACAGTGCACACAGGGTTAAACATACAGCTAAATGTTTCCCTGGCTTTTGAATTCTGCCACTTGGAGCAATTGGCAGGGTAGTGAATTAGCCCATGCCTTCAGTGCTTCTACCCGGGTGCTCTCCTTTATTGTTCTCTGTCTGAACTTCTTGTTTGGACAGCTAGCAAGATGTTTACAAGGAAACAGCTGTTCTCGAGAGAGGCAATCCAAGTAGGATTTTACGCACCCCCTTCTGTTCATTAGTCACCTCTTCCCTGCTACTTCCGTCCTGCATGACAGTCTATCTTCAGGGGTTTGTTCCTCACAACTCTAGTGACTCCCCCACCCTCCTCTTTGTCCACTTTCCACGGGGGTGGGAGGGTATCATGCATGATTTAAGTTAACCAGTGCTTAAACAGAGAGATGCTCTCAGAGAGGAGGGAGATAAGAGAGGATTTGCTACTCTCAGCCTGCCAGCAGTTACAATAGTAAATGTGGAAAAATACTGACTTCACTGAAAACAGTTCATATGCTTGGCATATCTGCAAAGGCAACACTTCCAGAGTTTTGTAGTGACATGTGAAACTCCAGGTTAAATCAGGAGCTGGCCTGCACAAGTAGGATGGCTGAATTTGTCTAGGCACAAGAGTCTCCCCTCTGCTGTACACAGCCTCCCACCCGGCCCTTCCTTCTTGTAATACATTTTTTAAAGGGGTTGTTTCTCAAACTCACAGATCAGTATGGAGATGATCTATATTGTGACTGTGACTTTGTTCCTACAATATAATAATATGGAGTTGGCTATTTTTTCACTTTCCTTTGCGTTTACCTCCAATGCAGTTAACTCCATCTTTTTCACCATGGTGAAGATAAAAAGAAGTCACCTAGTGCTGCCATGTATCTTCCTAACTGGTTGGTCAGCCTTGAGCAAGCAAACAGTTAGCTTTGTGATAGTTCTGGATAAATGAGGCTGTATTCCATGTGTTAGGTGTAACAGCAAGAGATATGTTTAACCGTCAGCCTCTCTGTTAATGGTCCTCAGGAGACACTGGAGTCGCCAGCTTCTGTACTGGCATTGAGGATCCAAGCTAAGTGGAATTTATTTGCAGTCCCAAATATGCTCTAGGCTGAGAGTGAGTATCAAAAGCTCCTGTGTAGGTTTACCATGCTTTGCTATTCTGTGATTTCTCCATGGGTGATTAATTTCTAGCTCACGTTCAAGGCAGGTTTCTGTTTAGAAGGGCACAAAAGGGAAGAAACAGAGATACAAATATACCCATATCTGTATGAAGTTGCTGCGACCAAATTCTGGCAGATGGTCAAGCTACTTAAAAAAGCAGTCATGAAATCATAGAAGGGTTTGAGTTGGAAGGGACCTAAAAGATCACCTGGTTCCAACCCCCTGTCATGGATAGGGACTCCTTCCTCAATGTTACCAGCTACCTCTAAAACAGTATTTCTCTGGAATTAAGGCAAGATTGAAAAAAAAGACAAGTCAAACTCCCTGACCCAACACTATTTTGCCTTAATGCTCCTAACTGTCATGGAAGTGAGATTAAAAAGATTTCAAGTCTTTCCCAGTCCCTTGTTGACCAGTGTTTCTGAGGAAGTGCCAGCGATTATTATGATCTGGTGCTTCATTGCTTCACAAATCCCATCCCCCAGGCTGTACAGGTGGGATGAAACATAACAGAGATGATACTTTAAAATGAAGGCAGAGATTGTACCATGTACCAGAGAGAAGTGCAACAAATGAGTTGTGAAACTAGGACAGGGACTCGGAGTTTTTTCTGATTTTTGTTCAATATACTGTGCTTCTTCCAGCACATCCTGATGTTTTGGGTGATGTAAGGGATCAGCAGATCCTATGAAGTCACATCTAGCCCTGCTGTCAGAGGTGTTGAGCTGTCCTTGGCTATATCTGGCCATACCTGTGGGCCAAGGATGTGGATATACATGTGAATAACTTCTCCGAGGACTAAAGTAACGACTTGATTGAAGAGACTGATGTTCACTGTGGTGCAGGAGAAGACACGTCCTGCACTTGGCGTGCACAGCTCTGCAGCTGCTGGCTTCTCTGACGTGCAAGGGAGATGCTGAACGCAATTTCTTTCCCCTCTGAATGTGTGCAACCCCCCCAAAGAGAGTAACGTGCTGGAACAGTCGGTGGATGCGCAATTGACTGTGTTGGCCGCTCTGGCGGAGAAAGGTATCTGGCTGTGATGAGTGCCATTCCAGCAATACCATCCAGCTATGATGAGCACTGTCCCAGCAATACCAGGACAGTTCAAAGGGACCTCGATTGCTTTTTTGTTTTGCTTGGGTTTTTTTGTTGTTTTTTTTGTTTTGTTTTGTTTTGTTTTTGTTTTTGGGTTTTTTTTTTTTGAAACAAATCAGAATGAGTTGCAGACACAATGAGATGACTAAGTGACTCTTCTAACATTGCAGTTCTGAAAGGAGTTTTGTGTTGTAGGTCATGCTCAGTTGGATGCTAGGGATAGGTTCTTGCAGGTAACAAAATCACTGTGTCTTTTTGCCACTTGTTACCTGAGCCTTGCTATGTGACTTCAGAGGGTGCAGCACAGCTGCTAAGTTCTTAGACAAAAAGTTGTGGTAGCTTTATCTACTGTGTGTTACCCAAACTATGTAATCATAGAATGGTTTGGGTTGGAAGGGACCTTTAAAAATCATCTAGTTCAATTCCCCTGCAATTAGTAAGGACATCTTCAATTCGATCAGGTTGTTGGCCTTGAATATTTCTAGTGATGGGGCATTCACCACCTCTCTGAGAAACCTGTTTCAGTGTTTTACCATCTGCACTGTAAAAGTCTTCCTTATAGCTAATCTATATGGGCTCTCTTTTAGTTGAAACCATTATCCTGCAACAGACCCTGCTAAAAAAATCTGTCCCTATCTTTCTTATAGGCCCCCTTTTGGTACTGAAAGGCTACAATAAGGTCTTCGCGGAGTCTTCTCCAGGCTGAACAACCCTAACTCTCTCAGCCTTTCCTCATTGGAGAGGTGTTCCATCCTTTTAATCATCTTCATGGCTCTCCTCTACACTCACCCCAGCAAGTCCATGCCCTTCCCGTGCTGGGGACCTCAGAGCTGGATGCAGCACTCCAGGTGGAGTCTCACCAGAGTAGAGTAGAGGGACAACATCACTTCCCTCGACCTGCTGGCCACACTGCTTTTGATGCAGCTCAGGATACATTTGACTTTCTGGGCTCCAAGTGCACATGGCCAGTTCATGTCCAGCTTTTGATCCACCAGCACCCCAAGTCCTCCACAGAGCTGCTCTCAATCTCTTCATCCTCCAGCCTGTATTAAAATCAGGGGTTGCACGTGGCCTTGCTGAATCTCATGGAGTTCTTATGAGCCCACTTCTTGCTTGTCTAGGTCCCTCTGAATGGCATCCTATCCCTTGTGTGTGTCAGCTGCATCACTCAGCTTGATATTGTCTGCAAACTTGCCATGGGTACGCTTGATCCCATTGTTCATGTAACTGATGAAGGTGTCAAACAAAACTGGTCCTAATACAAAGCCCTGAGGGACACCACTGTGTTAAAGGTTAAGTGTAGCCTGTACATCAGTGGTGAATTTTACAGTCCTGTCCATCATTCCGTTTGTCAGGTTACTGGTGGTTAAAAGAGAAAAGGCTGAATTATAGGAAAGAAGTAAGAACAACCTTGTTGTGGATTCCAGAAAAGGTATATGCTAATTCATTTAACAAATATTCTTGTTCTGGGCAAAGGAAAGCTGAGGGACAGGGAGGGGGCTCACTTTCATGGCTGGACATGCCTCAGAATGGGTAATCCAGAGTTTCTGATATCTGCTTCCATACTGGGACCACCAAGTTATGCATCAGGTGAAAGAAAGATGTATTCAATGATTTGATCCACTGTTGACCCATTGCCAATTAGCAGTGCTGAATGAATGAAACAGTAGGAAAATTTTGCTTACTTTATCCAGTTCCATCTTGCTGTGGAAAATGTCTTCATGGCTGGGGAATTCCTGCTCCATCCAGGTTATCCCAATTACAGCAAAGCTGGGGGTTTTATTTCAGGAAAACTATTTTACTTATTTGAATTTTCAGGTTGTAGGACAGACTATTGCTTCTTCAGCTCTGGTGTGTTTGTGGAACGGCTTGCAGAGAGCGGTAAGGGTTGGATAGAGGATGTCTGCTTAGTGTATGCAACAGGGCAAGGTACACAGAGCAAGCACTATTTTTCCTGGGAGGACTGAAAGCTGTAAAACCATTATCTTGACAATGCTGCTTTCTCCTGAAGTAGAGTTCAAGGACTGCTCAGAGTCCAATTTAAAACAGTTGTCTGAGAATGACTTTCCAGGGTAGCTTATATGCCAGGGCTCACAGGTACCAGAGCTAAAAAGGAACATTGTGATAATCCCTTTTGACCTCCTGAGTAACACAGACCATAAAATTTCATGCTGTACTTTCTGTACGTGGGCCAGAAGCTTGCGGTTGAATGTTACCTGGAATAGATTTAAAGGGTTGATCTTGACAAGCCTTGTAGGTCCAAGTCAGTTTCCTTGAATAAGCTGGCTCCAAACAGCATGAAAGTCACCAACATGTTGTCATTTGTCCTGTGAGTTACGTAAAGTGGTTGTAATGGGGAAAACTGAATGTTGCTGCTTAGGAATCCTGTGTTTGTAGAGAAGAGAGGTAATTTTTATAAATATTATTTTCTTTAAATGCAAAAGGTTTTAGACTAGCTAAGATAACATAGTGGCTGAGCCCTTTCTTTTAAAGTGATTTATGGCTGTTTAGACAGCATTTAGCTCTTTGTGTATAGTACGGCTTATCAAAGTGTGTGCTGCTGTTGCGGACACACCCAGCTTGCAGAATTCAGGAAATACATCAGAGTCACATATTCTGTGACTTGAGAACGCAGTATTTAGGGCCTGATGCAAACCTAATTGTTTTTAATTATAAAACAGGACTAATTATCAGTCTCAACCTCTCCTGTCTTCAGCTGTTACAAAATGCTGCAAATAAAAAGTAATTAAAATTTTGGAGAATTTGTGCAGTGCAGAATTAGGCACCACATTTTCTTCTGTGGTGACTGGGACTTTAGAGAGGCCACACATGGTATTTTAGGTAGGTGGTTCTTGCTTGGGATCTGGCTCTTACTGCTATCTAGGTTTCATTGTCTAAAGTTCTTGGTTTAGGAATCAGACTAATGTCAGTGATTCAAGGCTTGGAAAACTTCCTTTCCTAAAAAAAGACTTGGAAAACTGTTGAATTGTGATTTAGAAGTATTTTGACTGTTGTCTGTCTGTATGTACCCGGAAGAGAAAAATTTCTCAGGCAGAGCATAGTTTAGTGTAATGAGCTGACTAGAAAGGGAATAGCTATGGGAGTGAGCAGGTGATATCCTCCTAAGTGAAGGAAGAGGCTGGGGAGTTTTCTGGATCATGTCTATGTGGTGTATATCTCATGAGCCTGCGCCGAAAGCATAGAGCTGTTGAAGGCCTCTTAGGTCATGTAGTGCATCTCCTCAAAAGAAGAGAGCCTGCTGCAGATTGAGCCGTGCCAGCGCTTGCACACATGGCAAACCCAGTGTGTGGTGTGTCACAACAGCTGTCAAAGACTGGTCGTCATACCCAGAGTCTCTAAACATCCTGTTTATCCTTGCAAGGAGGAACACTTGATTGAAAGATAAATACAAAAAAAAAAGCCAAAACAAAACTCAACCCCAAAACTGGTGCTAGGAACAACATTTGCCCTTGGGCTAACAAACCTGAAAACAAAAGAAAATAAACATAGGATGGAGGCAAACACATTTCCACACAAGTCCAGATTCTAAAAGGGATTTAGGAGCTTAGCTTGTTTTGGCATGCTTGAAAAAGCCGTCTGGGTGCCAGGATTCTTAGGGCCCTGTATGTGTGCGTGTGCATCAGGGGAAGAGTGCCCAGAAAGATGGGGTGTCTGTGGTCATGTGACGGGAAAATGGAGGACATTGGAGCTGCCAGGAAGATTTATGCAGGGTCACCCTTGGGGCATAGCTGGCACATTTTATTTTTTTTTAATTAAACATGCAAAAAACCCCCAACTAGTTGGCAGCGAAATTTTTTTTTTCTTCCTCCTCTGTTTGTTGTTCATTTGTCGCTGCACGGGAGGTCTGTTTACTTTGCTCAAGGGAATGAGGGACCCGAGAGACACTGCTCTGCATGCAAAGTTTTTATGGAAGGGGTTAGAGGAAGAGAAGGAGAGGAGTTTCAAGCCTTTTGAAACAGAAGTGAAAGAGTTTGTGAGCTGTTTCTTTTGCTTCTTTGCCCAATGCATGTTGGGCCTGATGCTGCTGCTGCTTGTGCAGGCGTACCTGGGCCCTGCACTTAAAGATCAATCCTCCTGTTAAGGGCTGATCAGGCAAATCTCTACAGGGTGAGTGTAAGGAGGCCTAAGAACTGCTAAGACTTGCTGTTGAAACTCTGAGTAGTTGTCGTAACACTGTAGTGCCCCTCACTCTGCGCATGGGATTCCCCCTGCAGTTTGCTTTCAAAGTGTAGCTGGTGCTCCTCTCTCTTACCCACCTCCCTGTTGACTCTTCTGAATGAAGGTTGGGATTAATTCATGAACATTCCATTAGAATACTCTAATGGATGAGCCAATGCAGCCCTTCATTCCAGGGATTTAGTATTTTGAAGGCAACTTTTCCAGAACTGTGTGGCAGCCCACTGCTGCTGCTCTTTGTTGCTTTCAATGACTCAGTCAACTTCTGAATGCTTCAGTTTCTCCAGATGGGCTTAATAATGATTGTGACCCGAATGGAGATCCGACAGAGGAGGGGAAGTGGAGATCTGTATTGCTTTTGCTTGCTGGCATCTCAGTGGATGAGGCAGCTTTGTCCAGCTGGATCTTCTTCATGTCTTACAGTGCTGAAACAACTAGAAAAGAACAGTGGGAGAAAATTAAGGGTGCTACACAAGCGGGGTGAATAGATTAAGAAATGGGCACATTCCTGAACATACTTTTTGCAGGTGCATTCTTCTAGGTTATGGGCAGTGAGAGCAGTGGCATGTGGCAGGCAGCGTGCTGCAGTGTGAGGCAGGTCAAGGGAAGGGCTAATTTTGGCAGTGGAGCAGACTTGAGCTATGTGATATTCTGCCGTTTGGAGTTTTCTTATCCGTTTTGACTGGTGAAAGAGGACAGGAATTGATGGGTCTGCTTATAATAGTCTCAGTCTTGTGTTCAAAGAGGGTATTTTCTAACCCAAGTTAGTTCTGTATTGACCCAATGCATAGCAGAACAGGGAAGTTTCTATTGGCGGAGGAAGTTGACTCCTTTTATCTGTATATTCCTTGTTTTAATTGACAGGAAAGCTGCTCAACAATCCCAGGACATCTTTTTGTGTTGCAAATGTTCCCCTAAATACTGGGACACACCACGTTGTTTTGGCCCCTTTGTCTCCAAGAGAGGGAGTTTAGGAGCCAGCTATAATTGTAGTCAATGAAACAGAAAAAGACCCCTTGTGAAAAGACATTGACAAGTCTGTAAATATTAATTCTAGAGGAGGGAGAAGTGAGAGGCAACATGATTAGAGATGGACTATCCAGAAGTACCTCCCTTTATGATATATGGGAGTGGGGACTGTCAGAGAAAAAAAAGAAGGCAAGATAGAAACTGACATAAAAATGTTTTCACTCAACATTGGGTTAGATTAGTGTTGTGCAATTCTTTGCCACAAAATATCAGGGCCAAGAAGTTTGCTGGATGCAGACACACTCTGACTGTTCCTGTGGATAACCAAGATAGCAGAGAGCTAATGGTAATATTATAAGAACAAGAGTTTTGGGAAGTTGTCAGTGCCACATGCGTCAAGACACAAGCTGACTCCAGCAGACGGAGATGGGGATAGGAAGAGACTTATTTCGGAAGTGAAATAGCCTGTGATCTGTCTCTTGCAGGGTTTCTTTGTCTGACCTCTGGATCAGCCTCTGTTGTGTTGCAGAATCCCACCGGAGATGGAGTTTGGGAAAGAGAGCAGGTTTGGCAACTGTCTCAGCTACAGTACATCTAGTTGTGTGGTAGACCCTGTGGGAAAGTAGAGCACCTTCTGCGTTCTTCAGTTGCCAGTTGTGAATGTCAGGATTTCTCCCTGCCTCCCCCAAGAAACCTCATTTCAGTGGCCTGGAAATCAGGAAGTTAAGTTTACTCTCCAAACTGTATTCATCTGAGCTTTAGTCAATTCCTTAACATCTCCTTCTGCCTTCATTTTATGTCACAGAAATTATCTAGGGATGATCACTCTCCTCTGGACCCTACTTGTCTTTCTGGCTAATATCTAGGGGTCCTTAGTGAAAAGTGCCCCCTCTATTCCTTCTGTGGTGGAGTATGATACACTGCACAACATTGGTATACTACAGTTGAAGGCTGTTTTCATAATTTGCCTATTTTTTTTTTGAAGCACTCTTTTAGCTGTCTGTGAAAAGTATCAGAGGAGCTTTGAACACCTTATCTGTAGAGCCATGCCATTAAGTAACACCTCCTCAGTAAAAGAGCTGCTTTGTTTTTATTGTATTTTTGTTTCCTTACTTTCAGTAGCTATAAACAACCTCTGTGGAGTGTGTCTTGAAACTTGTGACCAGCTGGGTGAGGGGCCTTCATATCAATTTTAAGCCTGTGGAGAAGAGAGCATAACAGGTCCCTGACTGCTCCAGCCACTTCCTGCCTGCCAAGGAATGCTGGAAACAGAGCTCGTTATTGCACAAGTAATTAAAGGTTCATCAGCCCTACCTCTCTGATTGCTTAAGGCCATTGTAGTAAGGGACAAATACTCCTGCTTGCCCACTGTTATTTGTTTTCTGCTTGCTGTTTTTCTTGGCTTGAGAAGAGGAATTATGAAGACTCTTGAGTAGGATCTGGGAGTGCTGTGGTCTAATGCATTTGGCTATGGCCCTGGGTATGTTGTGGAATACTAGTACTGAGAAGTGAAGTGTCTTCAGGGCCCCCTCTCTTTCTGCTTCTCCCTCAGATCCAGACACCAGAGAGATGACTCTCAAGAAGCAGATCTGTGTTGCTCAGGCCCTGGCACAGGGTGGATGAAGAAGCCAGGCTTGGGGAGGTCTGTAGAGCTGTGCCTCTGAATGGCCTCCTATCCTCCCATGAGCAAACAGAGGGATTTTACTCCATCTGAGCTGGACTCCAAAAATTGAGGTTGACTTAGAGTGGGAGGGTTTCCTGTGAATTTTCTTAAAAGGATTCATTTCTCTTTCTGTGGTTTGAACTCTGAAGTTCACATTTTTGTATGCTTTCATTATAGTATGCAAGAAATTTCTTGGTCTTTTAAATAGACTGAGACTTACATACGGGCAGGGGCCTCTTGGAAAAAAAAAAGTAAGTACCAAATATTGTCTTTGACAGAATCACAAGAGCAGGGCAGACTGAGCCACCCACCCTTTAAACCATCTGTCCCTGAAGATCTGGAGAGATTTTAACTCTGAGGAGCACAGCCCACAGACATGAGAAGTTGTATTACTGTCCTCCAGTTTTTCCTTCTGTGGATGAAGTCTTCACCACCATTACCAAAAATGAGTCCCCATTGTGCTGAATCTCCTTGTGCTTCAAGAGCAGTGGAAGAAACACCTGAAAAGGAAAAGAGAGCTGACTTTTGGCGCTATTGGTCCAGTAACATTGTGAGTGAGCCTCCTGGTAAGGCTGGTACAGGGTGGGTATTTCCCTCCCTCCTGGGAGCGTAAAGGGGGATTGAGCTTGGACTGTGCTTGCTGCCTGCACCCCAAAAGCCTCCTTGTTGGTGAAGATGTTTTTCCCCAGAACGCCTGGCTTCGTGGGCTTGTCTGTAACTCAGGAACAGCTTGAAGGGCACATGTTAGGTAGGCAGATGGAGAGGGTGATGGAGATGATCTGCTGAAGAAGGGGAAGTGAGTGAGAAGAGGAGTGATAAGAGGGCAGACGTGTGATCGACCCTGTTGGAGAGGAGGAGGGCAATAACTCATCTCAAAAGGAGCAAAAGGCCAGCAGTGAAATGGCCTGGAATAAGAGGCTGAGGCAGAAAAGGGTTGATGGAATGGTTAGGTCTGGCAGCCCTGAGGTTATTCTGTGTGTGTGTCTGTGGAGGAGTTGAATAACTTCTTGGTCAGTCTGCAGAGGCTGTCTAATCAATGGTTCTGTGCCAGTCGCAGCCCAGGATGCTCCAAGGTAACACTAATCCTGCTGCAGAGTGGAGGGGTGTTCCCACAGGTCCCAGGGGCACTGCATCTTGACACGTGAATACAGCCCCCAGCGCAGCAGCCTTACAACAGACACTGTGTAATGGCCTGTTTTGAATTTCTATTTCATTTACCTCCCATATGGGATCAGTTTTTCCCTTTTCTTTATTTTTTTAATAGCGTTTTTCCTAGTCATAATAATCAGCTTTTTCCTGCCTTCTCCCCTTCATTTTTCACAGCTGGCTTTGATTGGTTTCAGTCCTGCAGATGCTCCTTCAGACCCAGAAGAAGGGGCAAAGGTTCTTTTCCTTTTCAGTGTGAGACAGACAGCCTTGCTGGAGGGGTGGGGGAGGCTGGTGCTCCCAGACTAGCCTACTCTTTGCTGTGGCCCCAGCTGGCCTCTTGTGCATCTGGTGGGGTTTGCCAAATTGCGAGATAATTTCTCTGCCAAAGGCCTGGAGAAGATCACAAGTTGTTGATGGAGTGAATGCCCCTTCTCTTGCGCTGTTCAAAAACAACTGTTCTTGCAAGTGAGAGGGGCAGGATCCCCAAATGCTGTGTGCTCACAGGCTGTGAGTACAAAGGGCCAGAGTGCATCTGCAGAGAGTGCACCGAGACTGAGTCAGATTTCTGTGTCTGAATGCCATCAGGCTTACAGCAACTGCAGCCTCACGTGTCTGACTGCGTCGTTCTCTGCACAGGGCATGATTTACCTGGACAACTCTGTGTCGTGCACCACCAAAAGGAATGGCAAGTGCACGCGTGGAAAGCACCCAGAGTGCATGAATTGGCATGGGGAAAAAATAGTTACTGGATGGACAAGCAGACTTCCCTGATTTTTTTAGAGCATGAGTCAAACATGAATTGCATGGCAGAAAGAAGAAACTTCCCTTGGAGGCAACCTAATCCTCAACTGTCTGATGTAGGGTTTCTAGCAACTTCCTTCAAAGCAGCTTGTGCTGGTCACTGTCGGAGATGGACGGTTGAGTCCGCAGTCACTCAGCCGATGTGTTATGGCTATTCCTGCGTTCCAGGCACCATCCAAGAGAATGAGACATAGCATTGCACAAGACCAAAAGAAAGTAAATGTTTACAGGCACAACGCACATTTCAGCTTGTTACATGTTCCTGAGCAGTGAAAGAAATGAAACAATAATTAAAACAGGTCCCAAATCTCAGTGTGTATCTTGGCTCGCAGCACAGCCCTCTTGGAGCGCTGCCTCTGCCTCTCTCTGATTCCAGCTTGAGCAGTACCACTGGGTTGTTGCATCCAGGTCAAGGTCTTTCCAGTTACTCAAAGTATGTCCCCTTTCTGAGAAGGGGACTAAAAAGAAAAGCATTTTGGTGAGGTGGTTTTACAGCTTGTGACACAGTTGGGTGCTTGATATTTTTCCAGCACCCAGGTGTGCTGGGATCTCCTAGGAGATCTTTGCCTTGGGTATCCAAAGTGTCAGTGTAGGGGAAGTTATAGATGGATTTATTCCCATGGGAGAAGGGTGGAGAAAGTAGAAGAGCAGAAGAGAGGTGGACATTTAAATAACTCATTCACTGAATTATTCCTTTTTAATGGTCTAGCATGTCTTTGTGTGCCTTCAGGGAAGGAATTAGGGTGCAACAAAGCAGATGTAAAGAGCCTTGTTGGCACACCTGACAACAAGGAAACAAGCATGTGAGTATCTACTTCTGCTCTCCTGCTATGAAGACAAGGTTGGTCACAGCACAGCTTGAAGGCTAGGATCACAGGATCACAGAATACGCTGAGATGGAAGGGGCCCCCAGGGATCATTGAGTTCAACTCCCAGCCCTGCACAGGACCATCCCCAAGAATGACACCATGTGCCTGAGAGTATGATCCAAATGCTTGAACTCTGTCAGGCTTGGTGCTGTGACCACTTCTCTGGGGAGCCTGTTCCAGTGGCAACCACCCTATCAGTAAAGAACCTTTTTCTAATATCCAACCTAAACCTCCCCTGACACAGCTTCAGGCCATTCCCTCCGGTCCTGTCACTGGTCACCACAGAGAAGAGATCAGTGCCTGCCCCTCCTCTTCCACTCATGAGGAAGTTGTAACTGCAGTGAGGTCTCTCTGCAGGACCTCCCAGCCTTTGAGGGAGTCAAGAGCTCCTCCCAGTTTTTTGTCATCTGCAAACTTGCTTAGTATCCCTTCCAGTCCTTCATCCAAGTAATTTATGAAGATGTTGAAGAGCACAAGGCCTAAGATAGAGCCCACTAGTGACAAGTTGCCAGTCTCTTTGCAGTGAGCCAGGTGGCTGGAGAAGAGGGCCTCTGCTCTGGCTGCTCTGCCCCTCTTTTTCCTAAGAGAAAAGTAGAGGGCCATGGTGGGGGGAATTGTTTTGTATGAGAGGGTGAAGCAATGGAGTCTTTCTTTTCAGGACATGGAAATGGGGAGAGAGTGAAGAGGTGACTGAAACACTCTCTCCCTAGAGTTGCTCTGTGTTTGATGGTACCTCCTCCCAAGCTGTGAAGCGCTTGAAGCATCATCCTGACCTTCACACAGAGAAAACTTATGTCACCCTTCAAGTTAGTCCTTGGCAAGGAGAAAGGCATTTTTAGTAATGATCAGCCCACTATGCACATGGCAGAGAGAGACAGACCTTCATGCATGTGTTACACTGGTCTCAGGCATAGACTCACTATCCACATATGAGCAATATCTCTACTGCTGACTCACTCGCAATAACTTTTCTTGGTTCTCTCACTTGAGCAGTGAGCTGGCCAGATATTATTAATTTTATTTGAAATAACAACTGAGAGGTCTACTGAAGGTATATCTATGCTTCCTGTAAGGAACAGATGAAGTCCAAGAACCATACAGTAATTGCACGACAGACTGTCTCTGAGAACATACCTACAGCACTGACTAGGGCCCATACATCAGGCAAGACAAATGTCCACAGCCATTGCTGAGCCTGCAAACAGATTGGATTTGTTGTTTAGTTTGCCACATAAAGGGTACTTCTAAGAGGTGGCAGCTGCATGGCCTCTTGTTTTATGTGACCAACTTATTTAAAGACCTTGTTGTTAGGGAGAAATGCCAATTTTTGTATAAGGCAAGTTGCAACCCGCTTTTATGCAATGTTCTATTACAGCTTTTCTCTATTCTTGAGAAAATCAG
The DNA here is from genome assembly GCA_013396755.1 of Sclerurus mexicanus. Classification (NCBI taxonomy): domain Eukaryota; kingdom Metazoa; phylum Chordata; class Aves; order Passeriformes; family Furnariidae; genus Sclerurus; species Sclerurus mexicanus. The sequence goes on along the minus strand of VWZF01001448.1, from coordinate 876,614 downwards.
GTTTGATTTTAGACTTTTCAGACCATTTTGAAGGCAAAAGACAACACTTGAATTAAGTCAGGGGAGGAAAAAAAACAACCTTTCAGTCCGTAGGTTATAAAAAAAATACTTCGATTCAAGAATTTTCTATTTGTGCTCATTCTACTCAGAAACTTACCACCAGCTCTTCAAGGTTTTTGCACAGTTAAATCTCCTTAATAACCTGTATAGTGATGATTGTTGAGGAAAATGCAAAATACCTGAGCACCGTTGTAAACACTCACTGTTGTACAGCATGTAGGGAGTCTAGCCTGGGTTAAGATCCCAGACCAAGTCCTATCACTGATGATGGGAAGTTTCCGTGGATATAGGACACAGCAAAACAGATGGACATGATGACATTTCTTTAACTGAGAACTCTCAAAAATCATCCTATAAAGATTATCTGCTTTGGTCTTACTGGGGTAGTAAAGGCCTGTATTTGTAAAGCGGAAGAGCCAGCTTTCCAGAAGTCTGCTTTTTTACAGAATGCTTGACACACAAGTCATAATTCTGGGATTCTGGTTCCCTTGTTAAGTCCTCCTGCTTTCAAATTCTTGGAGCTAATTTTCATTGACAATAGGAACATTCCTTGAAAAATGCTGATGTAATGAAGTACGTGCTACTTGAGATTAAAAGATTTATTCAGTGACTCCTTTGTGAAACTTTTGTGAAGTGTCTTAACATTTTTATGTTTCTCCAACTGCCAACAAAATCTCATTGCACCACACAGTTTGCAACATTAGTCACACTTTGACATGGGCTCACGCAAGAGGCAGTTTTCACAGTCAGGAATCATAAAATGTTAAAGAAATTGCCATTATTTGAAAACGACACAGTTCAGTTAAGCAGATGGACTTGCTAACAGTGACTTAGGAGGTCTGTAGCACAGCTGTGTTGACACGGATTATAGACAATCAAAATTGTATATAAAGTGCATGCCTTAGTTTAAGTTTTAAGCATATTGCTAACATTTAATGAACTGTGTAACCTTATATGGTTTATGTATTTTTGTACTGTAGCTGCAAGTTATGCTAAGGCCCTGACTAAACCTTCCCAGAAATCTGTATTGCTATTTGTAATGCGGGCACACAGACTGAGAGTGCCAATAAGCCTTTGATTGAATCTTGATTAATGTAAATACATTAAGCCTGTAGGTGCCATTCCAGCCCAGAGAGCTTCTTACAGCTTTTAACCATGTCCACATCAGAGTTAAAGCCCCTTTGCTACAGATAATTTCCAAAGACCAATTGGAGAATGTTTGGATTTGCCTGCGAACGATCGGGGAGAGACACTTTCTGAAGCCCCTTGCTGGCTTGTTTGCAACACCATCCCAATAAAAATTAAGCCCTCAGACACAAACTTAGGAAAAGAAAGAAGAAAACAGAATTCTGATATATTTCACAACTGTACTCTCTGATCCCAGGAGACAGATTGGGTAAGAAACACTGATCTTTCTTGCATATCTGTCTGCAAAGTTTCCAGTTAGTTCTCTTTTATTAGTCAGGTCTCCTGGGTTAGGTGAACAAGTTGCCCAGTTGTTTCAGTGCATGGCTATAACCAATTGGTTCCTCATCTAAGCAACAGAGAGGGAATGTAGTAGCACAGCAGTTAACTAAGTGGAAAATGGGATGTGTGGTGGGAGGAGGGAACCATCGTGAAGTATGGTAAGTTGCAATGGGACCTAGTGGTGAGATGGATCAAAGCACTGAGTTCTCCTCCTGCCTCTGGTGCATGATAACATCTGGTGCTTTAGTATCTATTTTGTTGGCAAAATTTGCAGTCTTTAGTTTGTCAAGAAATGTACTGAACATGCATACATTCTTCTATGTGTGGAATGGGACAGGGCAATTCCAGCATGGAGACCAGCTTCTTTCAAGGTAAATCTTTGTGGGAATAACCTTCCTGATCTACATTGCTGCCAATACTTGCCAGGAATTCTGTCATTGAGCAAACAGTAACTGCAAAAGCACGTGACAAGAAAGAAGGAATAACTAAAAGGAAACATCCAGCAGCTTGTGTCCTTCCTGGTATGGTAACGCTCTTCAGTGTCTTCTCCTTGTAAATGGCTCCTTCAAAGTAAAGATAGTGGACATAATTGTGAAGGTTGGACCTATATACAAAAAAAAGTTACTTTTATCGCCTCCCACACCTTGCTGTCTAGAATCCATGGCTGGTACTACTGCTTCTACTAGGAGACTGCTCTTACTTACCATGAAGGGAAGGATTCTAATCTGTCATTCCGTGATTTTACCTGTGGATAGTTCCACCTCTTAATTTATTGTCTGGTAAGACATTAATAGCAAAGAGCAGGGGTTTTTTTCCCTTCCAGTCTTCCCTTCCATAAATCTTCATTTTGTTTCAGCTGTCCTACTGTATCTTGTTCGGTTCCTTGGAGCCCAGGAGCCAAGGAGAGTCTACTGTGCTGCTTGGCTTCTCAAGAATTGCAGAATAGGCCTATGCATCATACACCTCACTATTTTTAATGGGACTTCTCTAAGGTATGGTTTCCTATCGTGATCTGGCCTAACTGCATCACTGCTACACCTACTGACATATTTTCTGTAACACCATTTTTCTTCTGTTTTCTATGGTTTACTGTATGTTTCTCTGCTTTCTTTTTCTTTTTTCCCCCATAGTTATTCTTGCAGCATGTGCAAGAAGTGAAAAACTGTCAAATATTATTGTAGCACTTGCTTTGACTACATAGCCATTTTCCTGCAAATATTCTCAAAATAAAACTGTTCAATAAAAAAAGAGTAATCCTGTCAGCCTTCAAAGCACACAGTGTCTTGATTTGTGTTTCCCATAAAATCACGTGTCTTCAGCGAGAGTTAGAGATTAATTATTGCCTTAAGTGACAGAAGAAATGAAAAAATGGTGGAACCTTGTCTCCCTCTAACCTGTCATCAGAGATGCCATAGCTGTGGCTGTGCCCCTGTGGTCCCAGCTTTTTAAGCAGAAATATTACTTCCTAATCTCAGCAAACAATCCAGATAGTGCATTGTGATTTATTTTCTGTATCTTTCCATTGACAGCAGTTGCTGGGGTTCTAACTCTGTGCATTGGAGGACCATCTCGATTGTTTCACACTTGCTTGGTGTGCTCTGCCAGCTGATCTGCTGCGTCATCACGGAGAGCTGGCATGTCATGATGCCTGTGCAGGATGATGTATGCATATTTGCATACTGATGCTAGTGCAGGTGTATCATTTCTATTTTGAGGAGAGGAAAAAAAAAGAGGCACATGTGCCAGCAGCCTTAGACTATGGCAAAGCTGATGCTGCTGCAGCTGGAAAGGTATCTGATCATACTTGGGCTAATAGCCTAGCAGAGCTTGCTCAACATGCCCAGGCTCCTCCCAAATATTTAGTCCATGGCATGGTGTAGGCCAGGCAGCAGTGCTTTCGAAGCCCTCCTGTGTAGTAGCATCCAGGGATCCTTAAAAAGTAGTCATCTCTGGATCAGGTAGATTAGAATAATAACACAAATTAGCAAAGTGTTGATGAACTGAATCATTCTGTATGTGATCCGTTCTTTGCCTTTTCTGCCCTGTTCATTGTAACTTGAGAATTTGATCTGATCTCCTCTGTGGCCTATAAAATCATAATAACAGCTTTAGTGACGCCTCTCTAATTAAAATTGAATTGAATTTTACACTTCAAGCATGACTTAAACATTTAATACTCATGAAAAATTATACGATATCCTCCCCAACTTATGCCAAGCATTCTTTGAGTACCAAATGACAATTTTGTGAGAAATTTTTTGTTGTTGCTTTTTCAAGTAGGAATTAAAAAGGGATCTGCTATGCAATCCATGCATGCAGGGACAATTTTTAAATAGTTTGCCTTAAGCCACTAAGAAAATGCATCTCTAAGCCTCTTCTCACTGTGATATCTGTCTACTTCCTGGATTTAACTCAAAGCTTAATGACTGTGATGGGAAGATTCCCAGTTACTTCACTAACTTTTGGTTAGGAATTCTTTTGCATTGTCCTTCTAGCACTGAGCCTTCCTTTCCTGAAAGTAATGAAAATACTGATGTAGAAGGAACTGCTCTCAATTCCTAGGTGAAGACCAACTCTTGTCTCTAAGTTGAGACTGAAATTGCTGTGTGAGTAGTTATACTCTTTAGAAGTAACCAAGAGGAGGGTGGAGAACCAGGGTGATTGATTTGGAGATGGACAGGGGTTGGCAATTGACACAAGTTCCAAAAAGGGCAATTTCTATTAGATATTAGGAAGAAAAAGCACATCATTCTGAGGATTGTGGAACACATGAGTAGGAGCCCACAGATGTTGTGGGATCAAATATCCTTGGGGATATTCAGAACCTGAACAGACAAGGTCTAGTCCAAACTGCTTTTAGTTGGCCCTGCTTCACACAGGATGTGGGACTAGATGATTTCAAGAGGTCCTTTGTGACTTGAAATGGTCTCTGATACTAAGGTATACCACTTTTAGAGGTGTAGGGAAAGAATCTGATGAGACTAAAAATAGCACTTAATTGCAAAGTTATACAAGGTTCAGACATGGTTGACAAACATGATAAATAGGATTAAATTGCTTGAGTCCCGGAAGGAAGTGGGGGAGAAAAACTAGATAAGCAGTTTTTGACCTATGTTTGAGAAACCTACAGTCTAGGGGTGAAAGGTTGATAAGAAAAGTAAGTATATTGTCTGTGACTTTCTATTTACTGTGCAAAAGGTGTGTCTACTGGAAGAACTTTTAGCAGTTAAAAAGAGCTGAAATGTAGAGTAGGAATCTTCAGGCTGGGAAGCAGTGAGCATGGTCATACCAAATGACCTTGGTAAAGTGTTGTGAGGGTGACTATTTTTATATGCAGAAGAGAGAAGGTCCTTTTGTTTCCATGAACATGTCTCTCCCTGGTGAATTTGTGATTTGTCTATGGGGATAGGTAGTGAAAATGAAAGAGTAGAAGGTATGCTCCTGACTGGAAATATAAAACTCATGAAAACTGCTCATCTGTTCAGGTTTTACCTTAACAGTAGTGAAGCATGGAAGGAACTTCCTTGTCAGGGCCAGGTGGACCTGGATGCAGAAGAGAACCAGGATATTATACCTGAATCAAGCATGGCTGAGAAAATATAGGGTCAATCTGAAAACCTGAAGGATTATTTTCTTCCTATTATTTCTGTTATTTCACTTTATTTTAAATACATATATATACACACGCTATATATATGTTTTATATATTCTCGTTGTGTGCCTTTCTTGCATTTGGTCTCTCCTTTAAAAAAAAAAACAAAACAAACTTGTACATTTTTCTGCTAACCTGGAAGATTCTTTTTCTTCTTTTTTCTTTAAAGAAGATGGTCTGAAGAATAATCTCCTTTTCTAGGGAAACAAGTATCATCTTTAGAATAAAATATGCATACACGAGAAAATTCCATTGAAGAGGGGAAAAAAGCTTACTTTGCTTGGGCCCCTTTCAGCTTTATCTGATAAACAGTATTATGTTATCCTTAGATGGTCTGTTATTATCGTCCTAAGCCACATGTCAGCAATGATATGTGTGCAAGTGGCTTAAACTGTATATTGAACTCTCTGCTGGCAAACTGACAGTGTGGTCAAGTGGACAGCAAGCTCGAGCTGGGTGCAGTACCTGTCTCTGTGGCTGACCAGCTCTGTAACCTCAGGTAAGTGACTCTAAGTCTCTGTTCCCTTTCCTGTCCTTTGTCTGTTAGACTGTGATCCCTCTGAATCCCTCTACCCTGTGTGATGCAGCTCCCTGTGGGGATGCTCAAGGTAGCTCCAACACTTGCAGGGATGTAGTTCTGTCAGCGTGATACCACAGGTGAACCAAGCAGCTCAGGAGGTTGTCTGGGCTTTTCCATGGGCTGATGTGGCTCTCCTTGCTCTTCAGAAGAATCTAGTCTCTCCACACAGGTTTCTGTCACTCTGGCGGGATGTCCCAGCTTGTTTGGAGTCAGCTCAGGGAATCTCTGTTCCTCCTGTGAGCTAAGTGTGTGAATCCTTGGTGGCCAGAAGGTGGTAGGTGATTCTTCTGGGCTGTCCATTTCTTGGCGCAGTCTTCCAGACACGTGTATACAAAACTTGGTGCACCTGGATTGGTCTTTATCACACCTGTGTAACAGAGAGTAACATCAAAAGGGAGTGTCAATTTCCTTTACCCTCATGATAACCATAAATTGTACCTGAACTTTCTCTGTATGCCTACTTTGTAAACTTTTTTTAAATCTACTGGCAGAGGATGCAGATGGCAACATAAAAACACTGTTCTGTATTGATGGCTAGGGGAGAGTAGCAGCACCAAAGACAGTGGATCGACACCAATTGGTTCTAGGCAGACATATGGTAAAAGGAATTTGTTTAATCATGATCAGAAGAAGCATACCTGCTGTCACCTAAAATCAATTAAAAATGATTTTGCCTCTGTTTCCATGGTATCCATGCAAGATGATTAATAGACAAACAGGAGCATTTAGTGGTTTTTGTTGAGCCCACATCTTTATCCTTCAGAAGCCTTTCTTTTTGCCAAAACCAAATGGTAATGCTAGGACTTTGCAGTGCTGCATGTGCATGTAAAATGCTCAACTGGGGAATTATCTCTTTGAAGTAGATCTTCAGCTCTGCAATATACAGCAGTTTCCTCACCTTCAACTAGCCAGTGACTTGCATGGAGTTACACTTATGAGTGCACTTGCTTCTTCATGGGCTTCCATGGGCTTTCTTCATGGGCTTTCATGGGCCAATGAGATACAGCCAAACTTCTTATGCTGGTGAGGACTTTCCTTGATGGCTGCAGGCCATGTTTGTCTTTCCCAGACACTTTTGTTAGTTTCCTTCTTCAGACCAGACTTAAGATGCAGGCCCAGTAAAATCTCTGCTAATTAGTCAGCAATTAAAATGTACTGAATTTTATGCTAGTAAATTAGCTGGAAAGACAATTTGGCATTTTTAACAAATGGCAAAAACGCCTTGGATACTGGATAGCTTTTATTGGCCTAGCATGAACACAGAATTTTCCAAAAAACAAATCAAGTTATTTAGTGCCCCTGTTGCATGGTTGTCTTTGTTCAAGCATAACTACTGTCCTGCTTTCAGGGAAAAGTCTGAGAGTTTGTGCAAAAAACCTACACTGCACTCAGCTGCTGCCTTACAAGCAATACAACTTCTTGTCATGATGAAGTAACACCAGGATTTCACTGACAGTATAGATATGGTCTGTGTGTGCTCAGGATGCTGTCTTTGTACTAGAAACACACCTACAGCAAGGTATGCAACATAGAGAGATCTTCCCAGTCCAGACCAATCACTGATTAGAATTAACCTATACAAAAACTTGCATTTGTTCAGTGGAAGTTATTATTAAAGAACTCAGTTACATCCCTGAGTAACACTCTGTGTGTGGATCAGGAAGTGGCTCAGGCCAAACTGACCCTGCTCTGATCAGTCTTTGCCCTGGTGTAACCAAATTGATGTGAACTTCTCCATCAAATGATATTTAAATTAATGGCTAGACCAGAATACATGTGACCATGTTTGAACCTACCTGGAAAAACAATGGAGATAAAAAAAGTATTATATGAAATTTCAAGGGTTTTTGACCTGTTCAGCTTTGTACTTGTGTTGTGCTTTCATTGTGTTAGGACTCCAGTGCAGTTTGCTTTGCTTTGGAGCAAGGGAGATGGTTAAAAATTTGTCTGCAGTGTTTGTGTTGGGGCTCTGAGGTTTAGTGTTCTCCTCGGACAAGGGCTGCCAGACAGAACTGAGAGCAGAGTTGCCCAGTTCAGTGAGGACAGTCGATCTGGGCAGGGGAGGTGACCATTCTTGGTATGCCAGAGATGCAAGGGAAAAGCCATCTGTGGCACAACTCCATCTGCTTTTACTTATTTCTTGCTTTCATATTCCACAGAGTTTTGGTTGCTCTTTGTTGTTCTTGTTGTCTGGACCTTCCTCTAGGCTTTGTAAGCACTGGAGATGCCCCTCCCTTGATGTTTGGAGATGCTTCTCTCCCTCCAGCTGAAGTGTGGCATGCTCCATCCATTGCTGTTGGGGCTGGGAACCTGCAGCTCCACTGGGGACTGGCATTTCATCCTTTCCCCAGGAGAGCAGCCATGTTGCCACTGCATTTTGGTGTGCCTGGGGAGAGAAGATTACTCCCAAACCCACAGAACTATGCAGCTTGGCCTTTCTGTCCCCACAGAACTATGCAGCTTGGCCTTTCTGTCCCTTCTGCTTGATTCTGTCCAGAGTAATGCTCTTCCATTTGTATTTCAGGTTCCCCCCTACTCTCCAATCTCATGAGTCACTTGTGGAAGCTATGGGTTCCTCATGTTTTGGTACCATTACTTTGGGGTCCTGTACAGGTCCCAATGAAACCAATGGAGCACTTTACATCAGTGGAAGCATTTTCCATTGAGAGCAGTAGGAGTGAGTCAGGCATTCAAGTAGCAGTGCCAGAGCCAGTCAGGGGAGAGCTGGTGGGTGCTTCTGAAAAATAAGATTGTCTGCATGCTTTGGTGAAGTGAGGAGAGACCAATGAGAGGGTGGAAACATTTTTGTAATGAATACTAAAGGTCTTCCCCAGACACCAGCTCCCTCATCTGGGATGAGGAGACCCTCTAGGAATGAGGAAGTTCTCACACATCGCCAGAAGCAGAGCTGAAATGTGAAGAGCAGCCTGTTTTTAATCAAGGTCTCACACGCACTCTGGCCCAGCTGCTCTTGCAGGATGCGGAATCTGCCTTCCATTGTGATGTCTTTTGGGTGGGCTATTGGAGGCAAAGGCTATGAGTAGCTCCTGCTCTTTGTGAGCAATGGCCAAAAGTTCTTCCTTGCACTGTGGTCTTCACTGGACCAGCATCCATCACATGGCATATTTTCCTAAAGTGTGTATTGTTTACCTGCCCTGTGTTTCTGATGTGGAGGGTGTCCAGTGCCTGGGCTTAGAAAGGCAGATGAGACTTTCCAGAATCTGAATACTTTTGTTGTATATTATCTCCTGATACATTTCATTTTTACAATGGACAACCCCAGTTTGTTTAAAGCTGTCCTTGGGGGTGAGCGATTGTTCCTGTTGCTTTCCTCCAAAGTGTTTACAGTCAATGTATATCTCTTTTGGAGTTCGCTGTCCTGAGAGTAGATGGAATGCTCTGGCTAAGGCCTTGCCATGCAGACCGGGGCAGAAGGGTTACTCTACATGGTTTACAGGCTGGACTCATGTTTGTACATGAGGCCAACATTTGTCTTTTGTCTGTAGCCATGAGACATAGCTGACTCCTATTAAGCTTGCAGTCCATCTCAACACTCTCCATAATTTTCTGAGGAATTGTGGACAGTTTTTCCCTATCCTTATCTGTACTGAATGTGATCCAATTTTTTTTCCAGACGTTTTCCCCACTGCCAAGATCAGAATTCAAGCCTGTCTTCATGCAGTCCTTCCCAGCTACATAGCAGCTGTGTATTTTACAAGCGTGTGATCTATCTAATGACCCAAGTTGTTAGAGAAAACTTTGAAGAACTCTGGACTCACAACAAACACAAGACAGCTCTGCTGGGTTAATCCCTCCGTTTTGACAGTGACCCATTGATAGTTAGCATCCAAGTATCATATTTCCAGTCACTTTTGCATCTGCTCTGTGAAAGTTTATTTGAGACCATTTATTTCATCTCTTAGGAGAATGTTTGTTATGCATCTGAAGCTTTATAAGTCAAGACATGTAATGTCAATGGCCTCTCTGCTATCCATGCAGCCTGTCATAGAGGGAAATTAGCTTGGCTGAATGCAAATTATTTCTGATTAAATCCATATTAGCCTAAGACTTTGCTTTGTTATCTTCTGTGATTACGACTACTTTGTGGTATTTATTAATTATTTATTTATGTTTCAGACTTTTATCTAGGAATCATAGCTAACCTGACTTTCCTTCCTTCTGCAATCCATAAGCTTACTTAATTTTAGGTACAAAGTTTGCTTGGTTCTCTCTGTTGTGCACCTCAGCCATGCTTGGTAAGAGACACATTGCTGATTGTTTCAGCCACTTCTCTAAATCCTGTGAGTTAAAGTTTATACAGTTCTGCTTCTTTCCCATCTTAGGTTGAGGTACCATTGCCCTGTCATTGATTTTAGCTGTGCTTCTTGTACCTGTTTAGAGATAACTGCTGCTAGTAGTCCACACATCTTTCAGTGGATGCAGCATGGGGAGAAGTTTGCAGGAAAATAATGTATAGAGGTGGTAGAGTGCAACTTCTTGTCACAGTGAGGAAGTCAGACAGAAAACAGACTGAAACAGACTGAAAAACCTGTCTTGGAGCAGAGTGTGTATTAACAGGGAGTAGCAGCCTCTTCTTCCAGGATGGAATGCACTAAATAAACAGGGCAATGCAGGTTGAAGGGGAAACCTGTAGCAGCCTTTTAGCTGAAGGAGCTTACACATGGTAATGACCCAGCAGGCTGTCTAAGCCTCCTACTCCAGTCCAGAGAGGGAAGTCAAGACCTGAGAGTCCAGATGGAGGGATGCAGGATGCACAAATGGACCTCAGTGTCCCTTGTAGTAAGGCAGCCCTGGCTTTTCTGTGTGAAAGATTGTCCCTACTTTTAGTCTGCCTGGGCACTTTTCTGACTGGTGCAGTAATCAGAGGTCCTCTCTTGCCTGGGGATCTTGATCAGAGGCCCTGGTCAGAAGGGACTGTTAACCACTGGGACAGCAAAGAAGCACCTCCTTTGACTTGTCTTGCTGATTGAATTGGTCTGCAGTTCACCACATTTGTTATCCAAGTCATGGTGGCCAGAGCCAGATCTTTTATTCAACAAGGGATATTTGCAGGGCCAAAAACTGGATCTAAAAGGAACGAAGAGACATCTACAGAGTTCCATCTTAAAAGGTTGTCTGGGGGCTTGCACCACACCCACTCTTTTAGAAGCTGGAATAATATATACCCTGGCAGGCTGTAAATCAAAGGCCAGCACAGAGAAAATCCTACCACACACATTTCTTTTTGTAGATGTAAGATCTTATGTCCTCTTTCTTGGCTTCTTGTACTCTCTTGCTCTTCTGTGCAGTTGGTAATTTTGGGCTCTCCTCTTTCCCTCCACTGCCACATCCCAAAGCCATCACAGCCTTTGCTGTGGCCAGGTGGAGAACAGCTCCAGGGGAAGGTGTAGCGTGGCCTTTCTGGCTGAAGTCTTACAAGTATTTCTTGTGATTTTGAGACCCATCCCCAGCCTCAATTCTAGTTTTTGGCCTGGCTCCATAGCTCGTGGGGAGGGGCCAGAAATGCGGTTGTTGCAAAGCTGTGGGCCAGATAAGCAAAACAAAGAGATAACCCTTTAGGAAAAAAAATAAATAGAAAACAACTCAGGTCCCTGATTAGTTTTGCTTTGGGAATCCCTGTAGTCTTAGGTTTCTAGACCTGGCCTTGTTTCCACTTCATCCTCCCTCTCTGAAGAGGCTTTTTGTCTTTAATTGCAACTATAAATAAATCATCATAGCCAGAAGTAGTATTTTTCCAAGTCTACAACTCTAGTGTCCAAACCCTTCAGTTTCCAGGAATTTGCTTCACCTTACCCAGAACTTGGGACAAAGAAGTGAAAACCGCATTCTGCCTGTATAATGCTAGCTCCAGTCTAGAGAGGTTTTCCTCTGGGTATTTCTGTCCTAGATCCAGACCTGACCAGCAAAATAGGATGAAGACGAGTGCCTGTATCTCTCTGGACCAGAGGCACCCAAAGCTTTCAGACAGCCCCATAAGCACGTTCAGACCTCTGCAGCTTCTCCCTGTGTGCATATTCTCAGGAAGCAAACAAACATTGACCATGAGGGACAGACCACAACAAATCAACCGAGCTAATGAAGGACCCTGCCCTTGTGCTATGTGTGAGCACAGGTAAATTGAGTTTCTCACCCACTGTTAACTAAGGTGATAATGGGGGGCGCAGTGAAAAAGAGAGAGGGTGCAGTCATAGCCCAGATGCAAAAATCTCCAGGTGGCCTTGAACATGTTTTGTGTATAGCACATGCTAGTATACTCTGCTCTTGTTATCTGCACTGGCACAGGTGAGTCAAAACTTGTGAGCAAGCTCTTCATTTGGCAGTGCAGGGTGATCTAGACTGCTGCAGAAGTCAGCCAGCCTCAAGGGGCTTGTCCCATAGGGGACAGCTGCCCTCCCTTGGGACTGAGATAAGTCATAAAAGAGCTCATAGCTGAGTTTTTAGTGCATGAAGGTCAGTTAAATGATCAGAGACCTGCCCTTGCAATGCTGCTGAAGCTCTGCTCTTTGGTTAGCCTTCCCCAGGTCAGAGGAGAGTGGGGGGTACATACTGTGGACCAGACACGGCCCATCTGGGAGTTAGGGAGGGGACCAAAATTCTCTTGTGTGTGGTAGGTGAGTGTTCAGATTCCTTCAGGACAAACTGGACTGATTATAAGTTTGTAATAAGTTTTCTTTTCTGATGGTGAATTACTTCCTCATTGATACATGAAGTTTGCCTCCTTGTGCAAATAAGTATTTAAGGGGGAAGCAAACTAGAAGTGAAAACTGCCTTGTAAGGATAGCATATTAATCTTTGTTTCAGCCTAATTCCCTTATTGTCAGAAGAACATATGTGATGGTGGTAGTCATCCTTGTGGATTGTCTTCTTGTTCTTCAAAAATCATTAAACACAATTACGGGAAAAGAAATCTTTTTCTGAGCAACACTCAGCTTTTATATAAGTGTTCCATATATTCTTCAAAATGCTTTACCAATTGTAACCATTTGGTTGGCATGAATATAAGACAACCCTTTTCTGCCTATTGATTCTCATTTGTTTTCATGGGGATTGAATGTCTGGATCCTTAAGTCACCTTTAAATATGCCAGCCTCAGGTCGTGTTGACTTCATATGGCTTTCTTACTGCTTAGTATCTCAGGATGAAAAACTTCCCATTTTGGATAGTGATGGTAAATTCCTAGGGGCCTCTATGAGGGCTGAATTTCTCATGTCTAAATGGAGAGAGGCTCTGTATTAATGAAACCCGTCTACTTTCCGCAGCTCTGCTGATGGTCTCCTAGTTGATTGTGGACAAGTAGTTACTCCTTCATGGACCTCAGCTGGCCTGTGTGTGAAGAGGCGTGGAACTGCCTTCCCCTGCCAAGGGACTTTTCAGAGCCAAGAGGAAGATGTGTTTTGGGAAGGACTAGGCTTGGCAGCACAAAAAAGGGAAGAAAAGAGGGAGTTACAGAGCCAGAAGCAGAGGGAGGCATGGTCTGGGCAGGGACTGGATGAGCAGAGTCAGCAGCAGCTGAGGTCTAACTCAGGTTTGTCCCTGTAGCTTACATATGTCAAGGCATGTACCTGTTGCCTGTATTCACTTGTAAAGTACCTTCTGATCAAAGGGGTTTTAGTGAAGGTATTGTGCAACAAAGGCCTCTGTTTAGATGTGGGCTTTCTATGCAAGTGGAGAGGCTGTGAAAAAAATAATAATACAAAGGTATTAAAACCTGGTAAAGCAAAGAGAGGCAGGGCAAAACTGGCTGGAAAGTGAAAAGTATTTTCCATGATGAATTATAAATGAAAAGAAATGTGTTCCTGTGCTTTGAAATTTCTACAGCATTTTTTTCTCCATCAGAAATGCTAAAACCTAAAAGAAATTAAGTTAAACAGAAATAAATAAGATCTTAAGCAGCTCCTGCCTCCAGGGAATGAGCTCCTCCATCTCCCTTTTCTATGAAAATATGTATTTAGAAAATAAACTATTTTTCTGTTTGAAATTAAACTATCAAATATAAAAGGTTGACCAGCTCTAGGAAAGTCTGGTCTTGCGCTTAAGGCACTGATTTTGGACCGAGAGACCTGGGTTTAATTTCCACTTCTGCTACAAACTTTTCCTGTGTGACCTTGGGCTAATCCTTTAATCTCACTTTGCCTCTGTTCCTCATCTGTCAGATGAGGCTATGACTTCCCCACCTCACAGGGGTGTTATGAGAGTAAACACATCCTCCGTGCCCTGCGCCTCACCTTTCAGCCTGCTCCTCTCCTGGGAAAGGGGGAAGGGTCCACATTTTGGGAGCCACTGAGATCGCTCCCTCCATGGCCATAGGTTAGACTGGTGAAGATAAGGCTGAGTAGGACTCCCAGCAGATCCTAAGTGTCCTTGCAGAGCAAGAGATGAGGGAAGAGAAAAGCTAAGCACGTGTGAACTGTGGAAAGGAGAGATCTGTTGTTTTGTTTTGTTTTTTTCCTAATATTTCCTGGTGGTTTTTTTCCACCCCTCAAGCCAGCAGTCATGGAGTGTCCATAGCACTCTAGCAGCATATGAACCAGCTCCGTGTAGGGCTGGCTGCTTCCTGAATTAGTCTACATTTGCAGCAATTACCTTCTTTCCTTTCTAGCCAAATGTTTCTCTGAGCCTGAGGCCCAGCTAATTTTTTTTGTCAGCTCTGGTTGCGCTGGGCGGCCCTCCCTTCCATACGGGAAATATAGAGATGCCATTCAGGCACCTCTAATCCCGCTTTCACTGCTGCACTCATTAAAACATTCCTTTATTTATTTTAATTTTATTCTCTCCTCCCCACCACCTTTTCTAAACAACCACTTGTATTATGCTTTTAATTGCCTTTAGATTTCCCTTGTGTAACTTCTCCGGCGTCCGCATAGCCGTAGGCAGAGCGTGCAGTGCTGGGAGCCTTGCACGTGGTCTGTGGGCTCGCTATTGACTCAGTGGCGTGCTGTGAATGAGTCAAAGATCCATGGGGATCACTGGGGGTGGACAAAAGGATGGTAGGATCGAAAGCAGGGGTGGAGGGGGGAAAAGAGGGAAAAGACAGCAAGACAAACATGCTCTGCTCTCCCTGAGTGCTGGTGGAGCATCTTCCTTTGGCACAAGAACAGCTTCAGATGGGGACTGTGAAGATGGGCTGCCCTGCCAGAGTTGGGTGGCAGCAATGTCTGCATCATGGCTCTGTGAGCACAAGCCATAATGTGGCCTTATACAGGCATGACTTCATCTGTTTCCATAAGATTGCTTTCTCCCTCTCTCTTTCTTTGGCTGGTAATTGAGAAACACATGAGCTCACCTCCTAGGAGCGGGAAATGAGAACCGCAAGAGGAAACGAGCTGGAAAGTATACATGGTCCGGAAAAAAAAAATATAGATTAGGTGGGGGGGAAAGTCAGAGATGTTATGGAGAAGAAAAGGGATTCCTCCTGTGTGGGGTCATTGCCATACTGGGCTCACAGCACCTTCCTCTGTGCTGCAGGCAAGGGCAGGGCTGGGGCAGCCCTGCTGATATCTCTGTGACCATGCTTCAGTCTTGAAGGTATCCCCTGGGCACAAGGGGCCCAAAGATAGGGTGAGAAGATGGTCTAATGTGATGGTGGTATCTCACCTGCAGTTTCTTGGTGAAAACACAATCTGTCTCTTATGGGACCTGCTGTTGAGGAGGCATGTAGCCCAGGTGTAAGTGGTATCAGAGGATGAACACATTCAGATGGTGGGGCTTTAAAGGGCTTGATGGAGAAGGGGAAGGAAGACAGAGTGGTGTTTTAGGTGGAGTGAGGTCTCTCTTTGGCTGACAGATCTCACGATGAGGACTGCAGGACACTGGTGCTGGCAGAGCTGCTCAGTCAGGCCATGCTTTCTCCCACTGTATCTTTCTCCCACTGTATCTTTCTCCCAGGAAGGTAAAAAGTGTCTGTTGCAGCCTCCCATCTCTTTGTATCTTGTCTCTGTTTTCACCTAAATCAACCCTTAGGATGTGGAGAAAATGCCTCTGGAGGTAGGCTATTCTCTGTTTGGTTTCCACCTGATGTCTTGTGGTTTTTTTGCTTTTGAAATGGAGATGTGTGACAGAAAAGGTGGTTTAAAGTGATCAGATTGGTGAGGAGAGCCTTGCTGCCTTTTGCCTTCATAACTGAAGTTTCTTCCCTCATGCTACTTTTCTCTTTCATCATGTGTTACGTGCTTGTTTTTACTCCTTGCCTTAAGGATGTCTCACACCTTTCCTCACTGCTGCTGTTGAGGTGAAGATTGGGAAGAGACTCTCAGATAGGATTAGATGTTGAACCTGAAGGCCTTATCGTTTAGTTGGTGGGCACTAGTATAATGTCACCTCTCTGGGGGCCCAGTCCCCAGAAGGATGTAAAATGAACAATGCTAATTGTCTCCAGAGAGCTGGGCTGTTGGGAATCCTACATGCAGCCAAGTGCAGCTGAGGGATGGAGAAAGCTAATGAACCAACTGCAGGATCTGTGGAGTCTTTGCACCATGTCCTATGCAGAGGTCTGCTGTGATTCACCAAAGGCAGTCTGAGCTTTGCAAATTAGCTTTCTGTTTTTGATCTTCATGATCTTGATTTCAAAGTCTAAATGAAGACAGACCAGAGTTTAGGACCAGCTGTCCTTGGCACATGTATCTATCTCTTTTAACCTGTTCCACCTTTTTATGGTGATTCAGGATTTTTTGTTTTTGTTTGTTTGAGGGTTTTTGTTTGGGTTTTTTTGTTTGTTTGTTTGTTTTTTACTATATTAAAGGAACTTCTAGCTGACAGGAAGCCTGTGCAATCTGTTCAGACTTAGAAGACCTGTGCTGGCACAAGTGGGTACCCCATATATGTTATATGCTATTTATGTTTCCATTGGATTTTTCCCCTTCTCTTCACCTTTCTTTCTTTTTTTTCACAGTTTTTCCTAAGTGAAACACTAATGCAATAGTGTTCAAACCCACAATGTTTGAATGGCCTCTAAATTAGGCAAAACAAGCTTGCCCAACCCTAGTTGAACAGACTGGATTCATTTTCTAATTTGTGCACACTCTGTTCATTTTGGCCTTATAAATACATTTCTGTCCTAGACCAGGAGCACTAGGGGACCTTGGAAAGTTTGACGTTAGCAGAACAGAGGCAGGTGACCAGGGAGAAGAGGAGAGACTGGACGGGTATCAATGATTGCTCTAGATGCCTAGTAGGAAAGGCCATGTATACCAAACAGGTGCTGCATTTGAAGAAGCCCATGTTGGAGATTCAGTAAGAATCAAGTTCCTTGGATGTGACAGTTGTTTTTCTAAGGCTTGTCTTTCACTGGAAAAACCCAGGAGGTGCTGAAACTATAGCTAACGGGCAGCAGAGCAGTTCAGTGGAGTTTCTGAGAACTCATTAAAGATGAACTGGGCTTTGACCCAATTTTAGGTCTTGGAGCACAGGTCTCATTTGCATTGGACCTACTGGCTTTTATTCATAATGCAGAGTATCTAAACACCAGCAAGCTTGTTGACTCCAGTACACGTCACTCTCACTGTAAGGACTGAATGTTTTTTTGTTAAGTGGAGTTTCTTGGGACTCTGAATAGTATGAAAGTATGTGAACTACTCTTACTTCTCCTAAATAAGGGCACAGTTGTAATAAGGCTTGTAGCTGTGTCTTGCATTCATGGGTGATCTTAGAAGTGGCTCATGCCCCTGACAAAGCTGTGCATCCCTGTCCCTGTGTGTGTACCTAAATTGACCTATGGATGCCACTAGTAGTTCTTGTATTTGCTGTTCTGCTTCATGCAGGTTGCTTGGAAGGTCTGTGGCCCAGACCTTGCAGTCATCTTTCCCGCTGTTAACTTGGGAGTGGGCCACGAAAAAGACAAATTATTCTGGGAGAAGATCCCTTCTGACTGACATCTGTCCCATGGAGAGAGCAGACTATGCATCTGGTGCATTACAGAAGTGCCATGAATTCACATGCACACCAAGTGACCTGACTGTGTAGCATATTTAATCACATTACAGAGCCATGGAGAGGTTGTGGTGTGCATCAGTTTTCTGCCATGGGGAGAATACTGCCTTACCTATCCTAAAGGGTTCAGCCCTGACCACAAGTGTTTTTTAGGCTTTAGATGCTTTAATTCTAGATATCCAGTTCTCCAAGAAGGAAACTAAAGGGCTCTGTCTCTCTTGACTTGAAAGTTAACACAGGTCAGTTGTTCCTGTGCAGCTCTTTATCCAGCAATGACTTGTTTGTGTGACTCTTGCTGGTAGCAGTATGTTGGTGTGTCCTCAACGTCAGTCAGGAAAAATAGTTTCACTTTGGAGCTGTTTTCTCCAGTGGCCTGGAGGAAGCAAACACAACTTTAGAGTAGGGTACAGGTCTGTGGTGTAGTCACTACTTGGTGTGACCAGGTCTAGACTGATGATGAACTTATTTGGCTCTTTCTGAGCTCATCGTGAACACCCAAACTTTTCCGTGAAGCACAGCAAATGATAGCATGGTCTAAAATAAATATTTTTTTCTGCCTTCCATGCCTGTTCACCCTGCCTTTCTACCTTCAGACTGTAGAACATGATTCAGAACCTGTTTGCCTGGAATTTTAAGTCTTTACTTTTCTAATATCTCCGTGCTCTTGATTTTACTCTGCTTTCCTCTTCTTCCCAGCCTGGCATGTCTCCAGTCTTTTTTTGCCAGTCCTTTTGACTGGAAAAAGCAGGCTGTGCCTTCTCCTTTGCACACCTGCCCTCATCTGTGTTGGCCACTCTGGTATTCTAATTTTTTTTTTGTTGGCCCATTGCATGCACACTGATTGGATTCACAGCTGAGGTCAAGGAATTTCCATGTCGTACTTAGAGAGAGGGTTTCCCCTTCACAGTCACTGCCTCAAGCAGTTATTGGTTCATGTAGAAATAGCTTGGCTGCTTTTGGAAACAGGTCTGTGTGAAATAATATTGTCTCTTTGAGGTCAGGAAAAAAAACGTCCTTTTATACAGTCATGCATACACTCTTAAAAAGAATTCCACAAAGCATGGTCTGTTCCCTTCTCTCACACTCTCCTCCTGCCCTACCTTTTTCCTAAAACATTGGAGAATTCAGTCTTGGAATCTGACGGCACTGAGCATACAGTATGTACTGTGCCTTTCGAAATGCTGGCTGCACATAAAAGCCTTGCTTAACACTGGACTCTGTTGCTTTATTATGTTGTGTGCACAGTGTGTTGGTGGTGGGGTTCCCCACTGGCAGACCAGTGGTGGGGAAGGAGTGCGGACAGGATTAGCAGTGGGAGGTGTGGAGAAAAGCAACTTGGGCAGTGGGCGATATGTGCTGTGGGTCGCTGCACTGGGGCTCCTGCTCTCCAGGCTGGGAGGGGAAGCCAGAAGCAGGCAGCTTGATGTCAAAGGTTGCGTGAGTAGCCATGGGATTATTTAGGTGTTTTGCATCATTGTTGGTTTTTCTCCTGGTTGTGATGCTCTGTGCTTCCTGGGAGAAGGGTAGAAGGAGGTGAAAGCATGGGAAGGGAAGGATGAAAAAAGGTCCCACTGTCCCCTGGACCATAGGGCAAGTTCTTACCTACCTGCTGTTTCCAAGGGAAAAGATTGACAAGAGGCACACCTTTGGGGATGGATGGTCTCATTCAAGGACCAGGACAGCTGCTTGATGTGCATGTGCTTGTAGACCTGCTACCATAAATCTATGTAATGGCTTACTTGGTGACACATTTCCAGTTCTGGCCCATGGTGGTGTGCCTGGGTGGGCATCCACACCACCAGCCATGGACAGTGGAGCAAAAAAGCCCACTGCCAGGCTTGCATAAGGAGAGGAAAGCCCTGAAGCAGACATCTTATGGGCATATTGATGAAGAGAGAAGCAGGTGACCACCTGCTCTGTAATACATGGGTAGCATGGATGCAGCCAAGTGCTTTGTGGTGTCATGCTTTAATACTTCCCATTTGTTCATGTTATCACCTCAACTGCTCTTGTTATGGCATCTAGGGAGAACTTGGGTGAAATCCCAAGTTTATGAAGGAAAAGTTGCTCTATTTCAGTGGCCATATGGGTCCATTTCTGCTGTCCTTGTACATACACTTATTCTTGAAAAGGAAGTCAGAACCATATGCAGCTCAGGATGACCCGTATAGCACACATAGAGTCAATCTTCTGAAGAGATTTGTTGGCTCTTGTAGTTAGGTACCTGCTAGAATGGTGAACAGTCATGTGCAAGCTTTACCATAACTGAGATAATTGCTGAATTGCAGGCACTTGATGAGGCTCTGTTGTCATAGGTCCCTGTGTGGTAGAGAAAAACACTGCTCTGTACCTGTCAGATACACTTAAAGACCATGAGGGTCTAGGATGGTGGAGCTGGAGGCTCAGTGGGTAATATAGAAAAAATAATTTTTCCACATGCTGCTCAAAATATGTATACTGAAGTTGGTCTCTCTATGCCAGTCTAAATCAAACCATAGACTGAAAATACTCAACACTGCCTGTAATTCCTCATCTGTAGGATATTGAGAATGGACCAAGATGTTAATGTTTGGAGTATGGTGCAACAGGGTTGAATGGGGCAGTTCCTCATGGCTTTGGTGATCTGTCCACAGCCCAGCTGTTTGGAGTTGTAAACATTCACCTGTAGTCAGCATTTACCATATTTCCTTCTGTCAGAGGACTGAGGCACATGCTCTGACAATGCCTAGCAGCATCTTAAAAAAAATTTTGCTATCTCATTTGAAGAGTGAAGGAGGGAATCCCACAGAACACGTCCCTTATGCTTTTGCAGATTGTTACAAGTGTTTTATCTCCCATTTTCCTTTTCCAGGCACCTTTTTCTCCTTCAGCTTCTCACTGCAGTCCTACCAGTGCCAAGTTCCTCCCTGTCTTTCTTCATTGCAATTGGTTTCTCAGTGTCCCTTCCTAGCCCCAGACCTCTAAGTATCATACACATTTCATTCATTGTTGTGTCATGGCAGTGTGATTAGAGCTTAACTCTCAGTTTGGCACCTTGTGGCATCAAGTTCCACATATTAACTGGGCAATCTGCAAAATGTTCATGAGCTTTCTTTTTCCTGTTGTAATAATGTTTTTTGAGTGTTTTAGGTGGCCACTATTTCTTTAGTATAAGAAAGGGCAAACGAGAAATCCTTTACTGTCTCACGCACCATTTTATACGCTTCTACTGCAAGCTATTTTGAACAATTTGGACCTTAATCTTTCCTCCTGATGACCTTGGAAACCTTTCTGTTCATTTAATGATTTTTTGGCATCGTTCTCTGGCCTCAGTTCATGCTCCCCCTGCTCTGAAATGGGCGAGCGGGCTTCAGCTCACTTCTCAAAGTGTGAATGTGTCATTGATTTATGTGGTGGCATTTATAATGTTTTCGGTATTGTTCTTTATCCTATTCAACCTAACATTTTTTTATTTTCTTTTTGATGGCCTCTGTGCACAGACCAGATGTTTTCATTGAGCTGTCCGCAGTGACGCCTAGATCTTTTTCCTGAGTGGTTACAGTTAATTTAAAACCCATCAGTGTATTACCTCAGCAATCCCTTGATGTCACTGGTTAGAAGATCCCAGCTGGCTGCTGCTCTTAATTCTATTGCCTGTCTGTTTCCTATTATTTTTTATTATGCTTACGTTTACTTGCATGCTGTGCCAGTTTTTAAAGTGAGGTGGGCAGTGTCATTTGCAAGTGGCTAACACAGGCTCTCAAATTCTTCTGTTCGTGTACATAGAAATAATGCTTGTGCCTAGGTGGTTTCACAGAATATAAGTGCTTTTCCTGTAGCAGATACTACTGAGTAATGCTAGTACAAGTAAACAAACAAACATGGCATATGTTTGCCCATGTCCATCTTTAAAAGCTTCCCTCACTGCTGCAGAGAAATGTGGATCTCTACAAAGAGCAGCTTGTATAGTGTACCTTTCTGGATCGTGCCAGTGAGCAACTGGGCAGCCCTGAATATTTGGCACTTTGCTCTTTCATGTAAAATTGCGTGGCTTCAGTGAGCTAACAGGGAAGGGGAGGAATTCTGGATGCACAGCAGGTTGAAAATTGTCAGCACAGGCTTAGGCAACATAACGGTGCCCTTTGAGATCTCCACATATGTGTGGTTTCATTGTTTATCTATTGAACAGTTTTAAAATACTGAGTGATACTTTCCAACATGTGAGATAACCTAAATAATGCAAGGAGTCCTATGGTGCTAAAAGCAGCACACCGAGGGGGTGCTGTGGTCTGCTGTGGCTCTGGTGAAGTCACACAGCCTGGAATAGGGCATGCAGGGACATTGCACCAAGTTTGCATTAGAAAGCTCCATCCTGGAAGCCAGTGAAATTTCACTTGCTCCCAGAAGAGCAATAGTAAACTGGTGTTAATGAGAGATACTGGGAGACTGCAGAAAGGAGCCAAAGCTATTACTCTGCTTACTGATTGGAAACATTGTGAAGTCCCCTCTTCCTTTGAACAACTTTGCAAACAACCTTTGGCAACAGCCATTTTATATCCTGTTTCAGAAGGTATGTGCTTCCACTACTCTGCCACTGAGGACAGAGTCTTAGGAAGGTGGGATGGTTTAAACAGGAAAACAGAAAAACAGATGAAGTATGACTAATTTCTTACTGTGAGGAAGATGAAACCAGTATAATTTTGCTGAACTATGACTTGGTTCAGTTCAGAGATTCCAATACTATGAAGTAAATGTTATAAGCACCTTTGAGGGAGGGGAATAAAGCCCCTCTGATTCAAAGGCATAGGAAGTGCCCAGCAAGAGACAGAGATGAAATTGCCAGTAATGATGGATGAGGAAAGCCCAGTAGGGTACTGCAGAGCAGGACCTAGAGCAAAAGAGATGAATGGCCCTCAGTGACTGGGCTCTGCTGAAGTCTGTGATGTGGATAAGAACAAAAGCCAGCCACACTAGTCTTCTTGTCGTGGGGAGGGGATGATGATGTACTGTTGCTTCACTTGACAGAGCTCCTGAGTGAGTGATGGATGGTGTTCTTGAAGAATGAAGCTGCAGTTGATTCTTCAGTTCCCATAAGCAAAACTCATCTGGTCCCTCCCTGCAAAGGGCAGGTGGCTTGTCAGGCTGCATTGGAGAAGCTCTTGCCCAAAATGATTGTGAGCGGTGTGCTATATGCTATACCCTTTAACCTTGGTGGAGGATTGGTCCTGTTATTCTTAAGGCAGAGCAAAAGCAACACATCCGATAGGTCAGAGTGTGGAAGAGGTGAGCTGTCCAAGGGCACATGGATAATCCCAAAGAAATGCCATATCCGAGCTGTGCATTGCAGCAAAAGTTCTGAATGTGATGGGGCTAAGCAGTCTACTAAGAGAAACAGATGCGAAGGTTTTTTGCAAGCACTTTAGTCTCTGATGTGCTTGATGTGCTCCAGCACATAAATGGTGATCATGGCAAGTGTTGCTAGATTACAATAGCAACCCAGAACGGTTGGAAATGCTCTCCCAATGCACTTAATGCTGGTAAACCAGACAGGTGGGTCTGTGGTGGATGCAGTGAGGATATATAGAAGCTTATTGCCTAAGCTGGATCTTGGATGTCAAAAAGCTGGAAATGGAAGTGAGGGAATACCTCCTGCTACAAAGAGTATAGGATTACAAGAGGGGAGGTAAAAAAGGTCAAGTAATTCTGAGATCTTACTGATGCGGCAAGAATGTCACACTTCTATGTGCTACAGAGTTTGAAATACCCCAGCCTTCTGCAATGAAGGAACAAGAATGACTGTGCCTAGCAGGTAAATGAGGGAGGAAGCCAGACTCTGGCAGCAAACAGGTGGGCCAAAGAGCACAAAAACATTTAAAAGAAGTCCTCTTGCTCTACTCTACAAGCACATTTTCCACTTTTTCGCTGCCCAAGAAAAACTAGTCTGAGGCTGTAGTGTCCTGAGCCAGCCAGGCTGTCCATCAACAGAGATAGGGGAGAAACAGATATGCAATAAGGCCAACTGTATGTGGGAAGATAAAAGGCAGTGCAGAAACTTGGCTTGGCTGGTTTGTAAGTGCACTGGAGGGAATAAATTGGCTTCCTAGCTGACAAAGGCCTATAGCAGACAAAGTAAACCTATGCAAGAAATGTCAGACCAACCCTGGTAATGATGAGGCTCAACTATGTGGACTCAAAAAGCAGCTGAAGCTCTCACGCAGGCCTAGAGTGCATGGTGAGAAGCATTCTGCTCACTTCCAGTCTGAATTTGGCATAAATCTATAGTCCTTTATCAGCACCCTTTTCCCATAGACATGACTGATTTTGCTGGGGCAGTTGTTTTGCAGATATTACTGCACCGCAGCATGGTTTCCAGTTCCCTGTATTGAAACATGGGCTCATATCTTTGTGAATCAGCTCTTTGCAAACCACTTCGTAAACTGCAGCAGAACAGACTATTCCTGGCACAGAGCCAGACTCCTCAAACAATTTTCTGGTTGATAACCAAATTCAAAGGTTATTCCTTTCTGCAGCCACTGATCTCTGTGACACCTCAGTACTTATTGCCATTCTCTTGCTGGGGAACTGCTCACCAATCCATTTGGGGATGGCAGTAGCCATTTCCAACCTGCATTGGAAAGATAATGTAAAAACGGTCTTGCTGTACTGCTTGTGGATGCAATTTGCCATTTGAGGATTTCATTAGGTGCCCAAATCCACAGGAACCTCTCTTTCTTCCACACCTTTGTCTTCCTACTTGGTAGGAGTCCTCAACCCCAGAACTGTGTGAGAATAGCAAATGAGGACTTACAGATGCAATACAACTGAGAACGATGTGAACCAGGAACATACTAAAGCCAGAGGCATTGTAACCTAGAGTTGTGCTGAACAATGTGGAAGAAATGCTGTCAAATCTGTGTCTGTGTGAACTATTACATCCCCAGCTAGCCCCCCTCCAAAAGTTTGCTCAGCATGCTGACTTTCCAGGAGCTTTCTTAGTGCTTGGAACAAGTTAGCTATCTCCTGCCAGAATTGAGAGAGGAACATGACTGGCTGACGAATACCATATGTTCCAGGCTGGCCAAAGGAAACCTAATTGTATTTTGTTTAGCTTGTGTACTTAACTGGGTTTCTGTAACAGAACTGAATTGGTTGGGTTTGGCTTTTTTTTTTTCTTTTCTTCTCTCCAGATAAATGGGGTCGATCCCTTCTACACTGGGACAGTTCTGTGTTTTGTTCTGGAAATGTGGGGCACAGCATTCTGCCACTTCTCTAACAGAAGAGATAAAGGGAGAGCTGAGTAAAGGGAAAAGCAGTTGACAGCAGGAGTGATCAGAAATTGCGGGGCTAAAATCTCGTTCTAGGCAGGGAACATCCAGTTCTGAGGATGAAACAAAAGTGCTTAGGCTGATCAAAAGATTCACCATCTTTTTTTACTGGTTATTAGATCATCAGACTGGGAAAAGTGTGCGTTTGTGACCTGGGAGTGGGAGCACAGAACTATGGATGTCTAATATCTGAATGTAGATTTGCTGTGTTTAAAGTGGCTTAAAATAAGAGCTGCATCAGGATGCAGAAGCCAAAGACTGAACTCTCTTCTGTGACCACCAGGGCAGAGTACTGTCCCTAAAAGGCAGAGATTGCAGCTTGCAGAAGTTGAGGTTGGACGGATGCTGAGCAAAGTTCAGTTCCTAGAAACACCGAGCCCTGGATGGAGCTAGAAGAGGACTTGTTATGTCTTCTTTCCCCTGTTCCACTACACTATATCACTTGGAGTTGGTCACTCCTACCTGATGTATTTTGTTGCATCTAACCTCTTTAAATGCTCAGGAGGAGGCACCATCTTACATCACATGATTGTTCAGCATCTAGCCAACCTCCATTTGAGGAGGTAGAGGGGAGATCATTGAGCATTGTCATGTTGCAGTTAACAGCTTTGGCTCACCTAAGACAGGAGCTAGCTGGAAACCTCATACCCGGTCTTCTTCTGTGAGTTAGTGGAGCATGTAGACATGTTCTCCTCAGTTTCCTGGAAAAACTCAGGCATGGTGTTAACAGGGGTGTGCAGCAAGCTTTGCATCAACTAGGAAAGAGTTGTAAGTGGTAAAGGTATGCTGTTTTGACAGGCAAGCAGAAGAGGATGGAGGCCTTAATATCTAGCTGAGAGGAAGAGGGGAAATGGAACTAAAAAGCAACGGCCACTTTAAACAGATCCCTTTCCTCCCCATCCCTTATTTATCTCATGCCTTCCTGTTTACAACATCATTTCCCGCAACTCCTATTCTGCTCATTTAGAGGTCAGGTCAACCCAAGGTCTGCCCTGTTTTTGAGCACCAAATCAGTACAAGTGTCTTCACCTGATGCCACCAAGGGCTATAGGCTCGTTCTCCCTCTGTTAGCTGTGCACTGCTGTGCCACTGCAAAGTGATGGGATGTTCCAGATTTAATGGAAGTTAGAAGCTGGCACAATTCTTGACTTGTTCCTCCCAACAAATCCCCTGCTCTGCTGTGTCCTTTCACTTCTGACACACTTGTTTATCCACAGACTGCCTTGTGTCCTGATGTTCTGCTATGTGCTTAGCTGCCCACACAGGCACACTCAGCTGCATGCTCAGCGACCCACCTATCTAGATATTCACACATGCTGAATCACCCTTCAGTGTACACTCATAGCCACGCTTGCAGATGGACTCTGATTCTTGTGAGCCACACTGAAATTATAATTCAATCTGCCACCCCTGTGTCTTCAAGACAGGTGATGCTCTTCTCTCTTGGAGGAAACATAGATCTTTGTAGGGTGTTTGTTTAACCACCTGTTTACTGTCAGGACTGTGGGTAAAAGACAGGCATGCCTCCAGCCATGTGGAGGGAAAGGAAGAATGTTGACACTTCATTTCTCTGTCCTATACATGCTCCGAGATCTGCTCTTGAAGGGCTGGCAACATGTTTAAGTCCAGTGCCTCCTTTTAGCAGGGTGAAAGACCACCTCATCACCATGTCATGAATGAGTTTCCAGTTTCCTTGCTTGGCTTACACCCCCAGGCTACCATCCTAAGATTTGTGATGAACACCATGATAAATTTTGAGGCCAAGCCCTTGCTGGAGGCTATCTGTCCCACACAAGCATCTAGGACCATGCATGGCCCTACTGATTCTACAGTGTGCACATGTTGGATGAGACTGCGTGATCAGAAACAACTTCAAAACAAAACAGCCTGTTGCCTGAATGTCCCCCATGACTGCCCTGTTCAGTGTGCAGTGTGTTAGCTCCCTCCCCGCCCCCCTCTGATTCCATGTTGGACCATTTAAGAATTAATGAAGGCCAGATGCACGTTCTGCAAATGTAGGATCACTGCATTTTGGAGTAGATGCTGGCTTGATGCCTCCTAGTCCTTTGAATCTTCAGTACAGCTAATAACAACCAGAGACAGCCTCCTCAGTCTGAGGTAGATCCCACCTCAGCAGTGACGTCCCTGCGACCGCAAAGGATTTCTCAGGGACCTGGAGGGGGACCAGCTTTCAGCCATGGAGCCTTGGGATCTGGTTTCATCTCTCACCAGCATTGGCGGGATAAATTTGGAGTGACTGAGCTGTCCAACAAGGAGGTGGTGAGCTAGGCCAGTGCTGGATTTCTAAGGGGGAAGGGAGGAATTCAATGTATTTTGGTGCATGTAAAAATAAGGGATGGATCATACTAGTGGGCGCTGTGCATGTGTTGAGATAACAGAGCAGATGTGCTGCACAACTCATGAAGCCTCATGCTACAAGTCTCGTGTGAACTGCTAACCCTCCAGGCAAAGATGGGTCAAGACAGACTGTCATTTTTCAGACTTGGATCTGACCTGCTAAAATGCCATTTCCACAGCTGTGCTTCCTTGCTGCACAAGCAGAACTTTTCTTCTTGTGAAGTGTCTCTTAGTCATCTCTGCTGGCTGATGGATCCTGGAGGTTGTTGCAGAGCCATTCTCTGGCCATCCTCAGGCAAACACATGGCATGTGCTGGAGGGTGTCTAGCTTGATGTGGATGTCTGTGCATGAGTGTGTGTGAGGATATTAGATATTAGAGGACTTCTACTGGTTGCAAAACTGACATTGTTGCTCCCTGAAGTGAGGCAGCCTGTAAAGTAAGTTTTTAGGCCTAAAACTTGTACTTGATTTGTTTGTGGAACAAGTTTTTGTACATGACTGTTTCACCCAGAGTGATGGCTCTTGGCAGGAGCCAAGAGGGTTGATGGGCATAGTTAACCTGTAGTGGAGTGTGATGCTACATAACTTTACTCATCAGAGCTCTGCCATCAGTATTTAGAAATGGTTGGGTCATGACCTCGTTATCTGTTAATGACCCTAATTTAAGTTTGCAGTGATTTATGGGAAGGCCCTGTGGCTGCTTGTAGCAGTTCATGGATATTTCCATCACCCATCAGCCTTTGGCATTTTGGGACTTGCACGGCTGCCTAGCAGTGGTAGGGATTTTTGCAGAAAAAACCTCATCCCCAAACAAGCCCAAACTTCTCAGATCTTCAACACAGAACCTTCTCTCTTTTCCCCTTCTCTCCCCATCCCCTTCAAACATACCTGTGGGTAGAGGTAGTGTTATTGGAGCAGCCTGTTTGACTGCTATAATATTTTCCACTCAGATCCATTGACTTCTATTTCATGTTTTCTTTGGATCAACACCTTTTGAGAGCAGTTAAAGCTGCTTGAGTTTGAATAGTTGGAGACAGTGTGTCACCCTGCTATCTTTTCTTGGTTTCACCTCTAGAAGGCAGTGATGATACGTCTATATACAGTTACCCAACTGAAGTGTATGTCTCTATGTACCTCTCAATGGAGGTACTTTACCTGTGAGCCTCTGTATACTGCCAAATGTGCCCCAAAGTAACATAGCATGATTTTAGAGTGTGTTTAGGGCAAATGTATAAGGAAGGCAGGAATCGTTATTTTTCTAAGCCCTTTCCTAGGAGAGAATTTTTGTTTCTCTGATAACAGAAACAAAGGAAATTCATTGTTTTAAATGCGAGCTGTTGGGGAAAAAAAAAGAAGACAAAAAATGAAAAAATCTTCTGTGCAGGGCTGGTAGCCCTGAAGCTTCCTGCTAAACCTACTGTCTTGTTCTGAGCCCCCAAAGGATGAGGGACACAGAAGAGCCTGCAGTTCCTCCCTCTCAATGTCTCTTTATTTCCTAGGAGTTTGCCCTCCAGTCCCCTATCCCTATATTCATCATCTGTTGGCTTAGGAGAAAGCAACTTGAGGGCACATAAGAGCTCAGTGAGCAGTAGTAAACTAACAGAAAGCATAAATGTAGGACTCTTGATGTAGCTTTTCCCATTAAGACCAATACTTGTTTGTTTTTTTTCTTCTGTTGAGTTGTTGATTTTCATGAAGCGTCAGGGACTAAAGAATTTCAAAAGCAATTAGCAGATAGATAGAATTGAAACTTCTGCTCTCTGGTAATAAATTGATTTGTTTGTCCTGAAATAGAGTCCCTATAGGAACAGAAAAGCAGTCATTGAATCTGAGGTGAGAAAAAGAAAATAAAACCAGATCCAATGAGATGGAAATTATCATTTCATGCTTCTGAACATTGGCATCTCTTGTTGAGTATCATCATGAAGCTTATGATGTTTGTGGATTTTATTTGAGACTTGTGGTCTTTATTTGAGCTCTTGGAATCAAGAGGCTGAATGAGATTCTCAGCTTTCTATTTATTTTTATTTTCTCAAACTAACATTTCCAGCTCTCTTGATCCTGGAAGAAAACAACTTCACTTGAAAATATGAAGCCTCGAGGGTCCAAATAAGAAAACAGATGAAAAATACTCTAAATACTTTTGGGTTAGTTAAATCTTATTATTTTGAGGCCTATATCATTCTGTTCTAGGGCCACACACAACATTTTTGAAAGCCAAAAGCTGGCAACACTCATACTTTTCATCCAAAGCATTTTAGAAAGTGGGTGAATGTTAGTGGCTGTCATGAATAATAGTGTGTGTGGGGTTGATCTTACAAGCAGCATCTCACAGGCCTATGGGCTCCTTGTGCATGGCAGCAGGAAGTTCCTGCCTTGCAGAGTTCATGAACTAGTCATGGTAGGCAAGGGCATCTAAAGTGCTGTTTTCCTCTCTTCTGTTTCCAGTTATCTATAGGGAGGCAGCAAGTGAATCGCCCATGAAGCTGAGGAGAGAGAGAGGAATGTAAATCCAATTTGCCGCAGTTAGTTATGTGACCCATGGTTGTGGGAAGGCTGGGAAGGCACGTAACAACAGGAGGGTGCCTCATTGTGTCCTGGGAGAGAACACGTGGATGAACATTGTGCGGGGCAGAGAAAGCGAGAGCAGCTCTTGCAGAGAAAAACAGGGGCTGCGCAGTGTCAATTGCAGACGCTGCTCCTCACCACAGTGGTTGTTGTTGTTGTTGTTTCTGCTTTTAAAACAATATGCAAGGAACCATCCAATATCCTAGGGCTTTTGTTTATCTAGATTTTTATGAGGAAAAAAAGCTAAAAAGAGGAGAAAAAAAGAATTGAGAGGGGAAACACATGCATTCCTTCCAACCAGAAAGTCATGAGTTTTGATTCAGTCTCATTACACAAGTGATATTTTTATAACCTCTGTGCAGTCTCCTCGCTTTCTTGGTGTGCCTCCATTGTTTATGTGAGAGTGGCCAGGTAGCCAAGGCAAAGTAATGTTGCGAGAAAAATTCCCTTGGCCTTGGAATATGCTGCACTCTCTTTTTGGCTTCATAAACAAGCCTGTTTTCCTGGTTTCAGACCTCTCTTATGTTCTTTTGTTGCTTCTTCCTCTAAAACAGGATGACTCATGTTCTGCCCAGCCATGGGCCATGTTGGCAGCTTCATAGCATCCCTTAAATATGCACAAAGTAGTACACAATGGGGCCAGACCTCCAGTAAATTAAATCACTGCAGGTCTTCGTGATCCCCTTCTGTTTGCAGCAATGAAACAGAGCCCTTATGGGCCCCTTCACAGGCTGGTAAGGGCAACCCTTATCCAGATGTGCTTTTCCCCATTGCAGGCACATGGAGTTGGTGGTTCTGGTGGACAACAAACTGTTCATGAACCAGCAGTGTGCCCTTGTGGCCAAGAAGGCCTATGGTGTCCTGGGGTGCCTTAGGAACAGCATTGCCAGCAGGTTGAGGGATGTGATCCTGCCTCTCTACTTAGCCTGGTGAGGGCTCACCTGGGATACTGTGTCAAGTTCTGGGCTCCTCAGTACAAGAGAGACATGTAGCTTCTGAAGCAGGTATGGCAGAGAACTACAAAGGTGCTTACTGGAGCATCTCTCTTATAAGGAAAGGCTGAGGGAACTTGACCTGTTCAGTCTCAAGAAGAGACAACTGAGAAGGGTCCCTATCAATGTATACAAGTATTTGAAGAGAAAGTGTCAAGAGGAAGGATCTAGGCTCTTCTTGGTGGTGCCAAGCAATAGGATAAGAGGCAGCAGACAGGAACTGATGCACATGAAGTTCCACCTGAATATGAGGAAGAACTTATTTATTGTGTGAGTGACTGTGCACTGAAAGAGATTGCCCAGAGATGTTATGGAATCTCCATCATAGGAGCTATTCAAGAAACATCTGGATGCAATTCTGTGCAATGTGCTCTAGGATGACCCTGCTTCAGCAGGGATGTTGGACCGGATGGCCTACTGTGGTCCTTTCCAACCTTACCCATTCTGTGATTCCTTGTGTGGGTAGGGCCAGACTGTTTGGGAAGCTGCAGAGTGGAGTGGAGGTGTGAGGTAGGTGGGAGCAAAACGCTGTTCTCTGTCTTCTGTACAGGGACCATCATCAGGAAGTGAGGGAAGAGAACATCTGCCTCAACATTTTTGGGCTGTTAGGTTTACCCTCTGCACATCTGCTTATGAATGTGGAAGATTTTATGGCAGGGCAGGTCCATGGCATGTCTCTTCTGTAAGGAGTAATATTGCTGTCTAGGAGGGGAACACCCAGTTCACTGATGACTTATATTAGAAAGGAAAATCCCTCCTTAGCTTCAACTGGCAGTCAAAGTATCCTGTAGTCTAATGCAACTGATACACACTGCTCAGTTGCACATGTGCATATGCACCTCTCAGTCTGGTTGCAAACTGGCCTCCCTGCAATTTTCACAGGTGGTGGCTGTGCTTCATGTATCTCTCCTCATGCTCCTACTAGCTGGAATGCTCATCCTTTTGTACTCATTTAGCACTATATTAGCTCAGCCAGAATCCTGAAGCAGTCATTTCCACCCACTTGTCAGGCCACGTCTTGAGGCTCATACCCTTTGTTTGAATGCTCCCTCAAACTTGTGCCATAGGCCCACTGAGTATGCAGCCTTCTGGGACAATGGAGTCCAGCCTGAGTTCTTGGTGCTGGGACCCACCTGCAGAATGATTGTCCCATCTGCACTTCTCCATCTACCTTTAGCTTTGCTGACTGCTAAGTGTTTGTAAAAGGTTTCAAAAACTGGCCTAGGTTTTGTTTGTTAATTTATTAATATACCAGTAATAAATTGCATATGCTTGTTGCCTGACGTTTGTTGCCCTGTGCTTGTTGCTCTTGAGATATTGCCTCTTGCCTTGTTTAAAAAGACCTCACTCAGAGATCCATCACTGAAATCCATCCCTCACTCACAGAGATCCATCCATTCCTCAAGTATTTGAGCACCATG
The DNA here is from genome assembly GCA_013396755.1 of Sclerurus mexicanus. Classification (NCBI taxonomy): domain Eukaryota; kingdom Metazoa; phylum Chordata; class Aves; order Passeriformes; family Furnariidae; genus Sclerurus; species Sclerurus mexicanus. The sequence continues at coordinate 844,265 of VWZF01001448.1, read as the reverse complement.
ATCACTTAAGCAATGTGCTTCTTGGACCTCCCAGTTGCTGTAACCATTGTGCTGCTGAGAGATTTGGAAAGTGCAAAGGTAAAATGTGCTGTCTCTGCATTTGTCTGCATGGTTGCTTTGATAGTGCCACTGTGCACCAACTTCACAGCAAGCCTCTCTGCCCCTTCCATCCATTGTAAGAAATGAAGCTGATGTCTCTGCTAGTGAGTGATTAGGTCTGGTCTCTTGCAAGGAGACTGTCAGTTCCAGTCCAACACTCATGAACTCTTCCCACATCTATTGATGTCATTCTATGTTTTTATGGTGGGCTGTCATTCGTACATTTCATGTTTGGAACAAGCGGTACTAACTCTCCTCTTGGGTGGTGTTTTGGATGATGTGGAAATAAGTGGATGTTCTCCAAGTGTAATTTTGTCAGGGGAGTGCCTGAGGAATGACCTGAAACTTTTAGAAGAGACATGGGGAGCAGTGAATGGTGGGCTCAAGAAAGGACAGAGACAGAGACAAAGGCAAAGAGGAGAGGAGAAAATAGACTGATAAAACTTCAAAGATAACACTTGGATTCTTGAGCTTAGACATGAGATGAGGGAATGTGTGAAGGAAGGCAAAGCTCACTCAGGAATATGGGAGAAGACTGCTCACCTGGGAGTGGGAGTCCTCACCATGAGGCATCCACAAATAGGAAGATTTGAAACAGGCCATGGTGGGAAGAGATGGAAAGATGGTATGAGTCAGAGGCAAGGAGAGCCAAATTCAGCACCACTTTTAAGCAGAGGAAACTCCACTGACATCTTACAGCTTCAGGCAAGGACCAGCAAAAACATCTGGGCTGGATCTTGAGCAGTAAAAATCTGCTTGGGGGCCACTGACTCCAGTGGTGCCACACCAATCTGTGCACATGAAAGGTTTGGGCTTCTGCTTACTTTCTTGCCTTCAGTCCTGTCTGCTTTTGGGGTCCCGGAGAACTCTCTGGATGAATTTGTGGGGGTCAATGCAGAGGATTTCCAGGTAAATGAGGAAAACACTGTCCTCCCGTCCTGCTTCATCTGCCTGGGATTTCTGACAGAAAGGCACTGACTAATTCCATCTTGCAGACTGACCATGCTTCAAAGACTGCAAATCCTGAGACTTTTAACTTACAAACAAAACCATGCATTAAAAAAAAAAAAAAAAAAGACAGCTCTCCCCAGGGACAGTCTCTGCAAAATCCAAAACAAGGTCTCAGAGCCTGCCCTGGTGCTCTGGCTGACGCCAGTGTTTTTTCTGTCCCTTTTAAAACCAAGCTGGAGTGTTCCCGACTCCTCCATTCGACACCTCCGGCTCCCTTATTCCCTTTGGTGAGTGGGGTGGTGGGGAGGAGGCTGGAAGGGAAAGGCCAGAGCAGAGGAGGAAAGAAATGCCTGGTATTGATCCACCAAGGCTGGCCAGACTGCAAGAAATTCCGGTTTGTGAAAAATGTTGTGGTTTAGAGCATTTGTTTTTGTTCCACAGTGGGATGAAACCAAGACTTTCTGGAAGGAGGGAGGAGAGGGGGGAGAAGAAGAAGAAAAATGACCCTTTTTTTTTTTTCTTTTTTTGGTGGTTGTTGTTGAAGAGGAACAGCCTCCCTGCAGTACAGATGCCCACACTGCAGGGCTGGGGAGTCCTCTCTGAGCAGCCTCTCATTTTCAGCCTATGCTCCTCTGGTATGGTGGTGCAGGGGCTGGGATTAGGCTCCCATGGGAATGAGCAGAGACCTCCTTCTGCCTCCAGATCATTGTATTCTCATGATAGAACAGAATCAAGGGGTGATCTTTACAACAGCGACCTGCCCCTGGTGACAGTTATGACGGACCTTGGCAGCAAAACTCAGTGAGTGCCCCTGCTTTATGGCAGTTCTGCTCTTGCTGAGTTTTATCCGCTCAGCTGGGCAAGTTTTCCCCATGTGCATGTGGGGAGCCAGCTGCACAGTTTCTGGAGGATAAAGAGGGTCCCCTGACCTCAGCAATGTGAAGTAGGAAGGCTCTGACCCAGAGTTCATTCAAAGAGGAGTTTGGAGTGATTACCAAAAAAACACAACACTTTAAAGATGTTGCTCTTGTGCTTCCAGGACACTTTTTCAGCATGGTGAAGGGAGACCTGAGGTTATCTTTAGGTGAACAAACAGTGCATTTGAGCAGTAACCATTTTGCATCTGTCCCAAAGCCAGAGAAAAAACTGGCCAGCAGAGCTGGGAAGGGGATGGGGCAATGCTGCCCTGGAGGATACCATGAAAGCTATCATCTGGAGGCACCCTCTTGCTGGCCCTGTGTGAGGTGTTGGTCAGGTCCCAAATTCCACCATGTGCCTCCCAGCTCGCTCCACATTCTGAAGAATAGCTGTGGCATTCCAGTGGTTTCCATTCTATCCACACACCCTCACACCTTGTCACTGGTTGTCAAGATGGGAATGGAAATCATCATATGCTTGCAGCTGGCAGCTCTTGGGAACTGTTTTGTCTGTTTTCTTGGAGGTAAAACCCCTTTTCTGAACACCAACAAGCAAACTATGCAGGGGAAAAGAAAGAGAGAGAGGAGAAAAAGAAGTGCGTGCTGGGAGTCAGAAAGAGGTTCTTCCAGAGGCTGTGAGATTACAGGGAAGGGAGCAAGGCCATGAAGTATGGCTGCTGTAAGAAGACCTACATACCACCAAACCACAAGCATGAGGTCTTGGAGCTCACAGGCCCAGGAGCACAGTGGGATCTTCATCAGCTCTTTCCAAGACAGAAGGGCCTGCAATAAAACTTGAAGTGTCTGGTATTTGATTGTCAAAGGCCACGTTTCCAAAGTAAATGCTTTGGAGCAGCAACAAAGGGTAGGACCAAGGTTGCTAGGTGAAGACTGCTAACTGAACAGGTTTATTTCTCCAAAAGGGATTTCTTGGCAGGAGTTATATGCAAAATTCTCTCACTAGTTGCAAGCTTGTTTTGTTGGTGGGTGTCCCACCTTCCTGGCATCTAGTCTTTTCACTTAACACATTTCTTTGGACTCTCGGCCATGCACCCGTTGCCCTTGCTCTGTTATTGTGAAGCAAAAGAGTGAGCATCTAATGATGATGAGCCAGCATCTAAGGATTTATTGGGCTCCTCACTTTCCCCTGTAATGCCTTTGGTTGCCCCTTCTTAAAGAAGAGGTTCTCCTCCTGAATGAGACCATTTAAGGTTGACTGTTGGGCTAAGAAGGCTGGGAGGTGAGTCTTGAGCAGCTCATAGGCAGGTGTTATTGAAGGTCAGGGCTGTCTTATCTTAGCAAGGCATGTGTAAAGCTGTCTGAAGGCCTCCAAAAGGGCCCAGTGTGTTGTGGACTTTCCATTTCCTACTGGTTACAAGAGATGGATACCCAGGGAAGACATGGATAGGACTCAACACCATGGCTGGCTGTTTCTCTGGGCTATCCCCAATATCCATGTACGAAATGGCTACAAAGTGGTCTCTTTCTTGCTCTTTGTATTTTTTTGCATGAACTCCAGTAATAGTTTTCCCATAGCTTCACCTGCCTAGTCCTTGTGTTGCCAATGGGCCAAAGTGCTGCAGAGTAATGCCAAGTATCTGGTAAAGCCATGGCCACCAAAGAACCTGAGATTAAGGCTGGAACTCCTCTTCCAGTGAAGCTGAAGGCAAGGGTGGGTCTGCAGTGCTGCATTTCATTACTTATTGTACTGACCTAGCTCAGAAGGGAGTAAGGAGGAATTTTGCTTCCTTGGTATTACTATCTTTTAGAAAAATTCACTCTTTTCCCTGTGCTGAGATATGCAGATGTACTGTGCACCTCTGCAGGCTGTGTTGGAAGGAGTTACTGTGCTCTCTTTTAAATTGTTGGAAAGCCTGCCTGAAAATTCAATGGAGTCTGGAGCCTGCAGAATGTTACTGTGAGTGATATTTATCTGCATATCCTATAGGCCTGGAAGAACTGCTGAATCCTGTGAAGCTCTTGGCTTTGGAAAGTCGCTTTTCAGGCACATTTTTCCTTGTAACTGAATTTGAAGTTTTTTACTCACTGTCTCCCTTTTCTCTTCCCCTTACCACTCCCCCCGCCCCCCCCGCCGGCCCCAAAAAAGGGACAATTGTTTAAAGGAAGATAAAGCATCTTCACATCACCTTCTCTCTGCAGAGAAATGAAGGTGACATAATGTGCACTGAAGAACAATTGCAAATCAAGGCAAGTGAGAGTTGCCTCCTTGTATCCTACTTGAGGTGTAGATGGGACTAGTATCTCTTGGGAAGTTGTTCAACACATCATAAGACCTTGTATTCAGTTGCTTACGACTTTGCCAATCTCTACCTGTTCTCACTGTAATTTTTGATACCGCACATGTAAATGAGGCTGGATTTGTCTTGGGATGGTGTAATCTGAAAGGGTTAACTCATTTCCAAGAACAAGATGAGGAGAAAACCCTATTTTTTTCCTTCTGTGTTTGAAAAAAGACAAAAAAGTAGGATCTCTCCTCTCTTCTCTCCTCTTCCTTTCCCCTTTTTTATTGAATGAGAGTCTGAGATGTTGCTGAGGAATCACACGGAGGTGGAGCTCACCCCATTTTTGATACTAGCTGCTTAATAGACATTCATTCCAGCTAATTTTTCTGAGCTGAGCTTCCTCCATCCTCTCTGGAGAAAGATGAGGGTGTTTGACCAGCCCATTTGAAAGTTGGTACATAACAGTAGTGACATTAATTGCATCTTGGGGGTTAATGACAGTTTAGAAAAAATGTTTAAAACAGACTCCTCATTTTCAGGCAGATGAGTTCAACCCTCAGAGACTGAGGAAGAGCCTGCTGTTTTTCCTGTGAAAAGTTGATTGTTTTCAGCTGTGTTATATGTTTTGGAGAAAAGAAAAACAAAAATATATTTCAGTTTGCTCCTGGTGGTGAGAGTCTGGTAAATGCTTTGATGAGTCCAATGAATATTGTGCATCATTGTGGTGCTTATCCTAAAAGCAAGAGGATGTATTTCATCCATGAACCTTCCTAATGACTCTCATGGCACCATGATGCTAGGGAGGTGGTGAAAAAGCCATCTGTCTCTCCTGCAGTCTTGGTGGCTTCAGTTCTGGTGGTGCCTAGGAGGCAGGGAGGAGGTGTGCAATCGCACTTCAAATGCAGAAGGAATGCTGGGAGCGGCATGTGGTGGAGAAGGCAGCAAAGGGAGCAGCTAGACACAAGAAGTGTGACATGGGAAGACAAAGGGGGAAGTGAGGACTGGCAGGAGGCCTGGGACTTGAAATGCTACTGAAAGCCAGCAGGGAAGAGGAGGCTTATACCAGGAAAGGAACTGTAAGGATGGCAAAAGGAAGTGAGACTGAGAGATGGGGAGCTCACACTTGAGAAGGGAAAGCAACTGAGACTGTTGATGGGTCAAGGAACTTCAGGAGGGTAAGCAGAGGTTCAAAATTTAAGAAAGATGAAGTCCTGGAGGACAAGAAACTCAGCTGTGGAGACAGCAGCACAGAATGAGGCAGAACAAGGACAGGCTGTGGGAGATAGGTAGAAAAATTCGGGCTTGGATGGGGACCAGGGAAGAATGATCTGGGATATCTCGTGGAAAAAACTGGCTTTGTCACAACAACTATGTTCAGGGGAACCAGTCACTGCTACATGAATAACCTGAATTTTGGCACTTACAGGACTTCTAGCTTCTGGCATGTAACATTCTTTGGGGGTATAACACTGTATAGACTGAATGTATTTTTTCATCTGGATTTTTCTCTCTGCTCTATTCCTAGGTGTTTTTCTCTACTGTTTTTTCCAGCCTTTCATGTGCAGACTTTGGGCCCAAGAAGGTTTATGCTGAACTCTCAAACATATGTTCTTCAAGTGCTTTAAAATATCGAGTGAAGCATGTTCATCTTTCATTAACTGGAGCAAAGGTACATAAGAAAAGGATTTCCAAAAAAATACTCTTGAAAATCTGAGGAAGAGCCTATCATCTGTGACTAGGACACAGTCATTCCTTTCTACCTGACAGCCCTGTATTGGGTGTTGGTATTATATTTGGAGCTTCGTCTAAATGATTATCAAGAAAGCAGCTAAATTCAAGGGAGTTTCACCAGCAGAAGACCTGTCCCTGAACTTCCAGATCAATGAGACCAAGAGCAGTCTGTTACAAGGTCCAAGGTACAGCTTGACTTTAAACATCTGCTTAAGTGCTTTTGTACTTTCAGTTGCTGAGAAAAAGTTACTGGGATTCCTGGGTGGCAATCTGTAATTCATGCCCTTGCAAGGGATCAGCAGAAATGGGCATTGTGCTTCTCCTGGCCTTAGACTCTATAACTTGATCTTGGTCTCTGTCTGGCTGTGTATTTCAAACCCCAGCCGATATTGCGTGTGCTTCTTGGATAATCTTGCCTTCTTACGCATTTGCTGTTCCTTGACCTGCTGGCAGAATTGCTTGCCCCCATTATTCATACTGACACGGTTTGTAATGCAGAGAGCCAGCCTGCGGCATCTAGCAAATTTCCCTAAGGCTGAAAAAGGGAGGAAAAAAAAAAAAAGGCAAGCATTAACACATGCACGCAAACATGCTTTTTGTGTGATTTCACATACTGTATGTACATGCATATATTTATGCATACCCATTTGCAAATACTTTGCAGGTTTTTTTTAATACTTGTTTTGTGTCCTACTGGATGAAAACCTGAGAATGGAAAATGTGTCGATAAATCTAAGGGAGCTTTTCAGGGCCTTTTATTTGAAGCTGTATCTTGCAGCTGCTTTCCAATGTTAGGATAGGATAGGAAGATAAAAAGGAAAGGAGGAAGGGAAGAGAAAAGGGGAAGCAAGAGGCAAGCGGGAAGGGAAGAGAAGGGAAGGGAAGGGGAAAAGAAGCAGAGTGGAGAGAAAACAGCAGAAGAAGGATCAGGAGTGAAATAGGAGAGAAAAAAGAGAGGCAGTGGGAGAAAGGAAAAGGAAAAGCGCAGATAGCAATGCTGCCTGAGTTTGTATACCTTAAAATCTGAAAAGTCCAAAAGTTCTTGACCTACATTCCCTGTTTCAATAGTGTAGTACAATAACACACCATGCTTGTTTAAAACATGGAAACTTGACTTCAGTCTTATGTTTTGGAGAGAGGTTTTGAAATGGTACTGAGGAGAGAAAGCAAAAATATTTAGCTGTTCCCCTTTACTATCTCCCTCCCTGCCTCTGCCTTTTGACATGCTTGAAATCAAACCCACTTGCTTCTGAAATATTATAACATTGATGTTTTGGTGGAGCTAGGCTTGAATTAAAACTTATTAAAAAAAATTAACCTCAAATCCATTGGGACAGGATGCTAGTATTTATAATAAAGTGGGTTTATAGACTGAATGGTTTGACATCTTGTATAGAGGCTGGTGGAAGCACATGCTGCAGAGTGGTCTGCAAGAGGACAGCAATCACATGGTGTTCTGACTCATTCAGATGGATTTTGGTTTCTGTTTGCTTGTTTTTTTCATTTCTTTCATTTAATTTTGAAGGGACAGAGTCAAGTACTCTGTTGCAGGGTCTGGTGCACTAATGGAATAAACAATATTGTGGACATGTTGGCAAACTCTCAGTTTGACTTGGCTTTGCTGGTCTCTAAAGAGTTATATTATTGGTTATTTATGAGTATGCAGATGACCTTTGGGCAGTGGGGGAAATGTTTATGAATCTAAAAGGCTTCACAAACTTTAGCACAAAAGCTTATTTTGTCCAAAAAAATGTGAACTGTAAGTGACTTCTTCATCATTCAGCCGTACTTATTCTCATATTTTAAAAGTATTTGGTCATCCATTTGAGCTGTAGACTCAGACCATGTAGTGCAGATGAATAGTCACATGCCCTGAATAGCAAAAAGTGAAAATCTAAGTGGAAAGCATGAGACTAACTCCAGGAGAGCAGCTGGTTTTGTTCAATGGGCTGGTGAAGGCTGAGTTATTCAAAGAAGTCAAAGGGAGTTAGGTGCTGCTGACCGATTATATTTGTGGACTTCCTAACCCACAGGGGTATAGTTTTGAAATTTGTAGATTCACTTGGGAAAAATTAGCATCAGTTTGTGAACAATTTGTAAGTGGAAGAAAAAGCCAAGCCAGTGGTTGAACTTCCAATCAATCCCACTGATAATGAATAACTTCTGCAGTTCTGCTTTCTGAAACAAACTTTGGATAGTCCATTTCTTCACATGCTATTTCGGGAAATTGAAAATAGATGGGGAAAACCCTACCTCATTCTCTTCCTTTTGAAAGTCATCAAGGTTATTATTTTCTGTCCTTAACTTTGTTAGTGTTTTTACTTTTCTATTGCTAATGCCCCATGATTTGCCCCAGCATGATTTGAATTCTGTTCCAGGGTCAGTATTTGCAGCTAGAAAAAGGACATGCCAGAAGCAACTGGTGCATCTGAATATACTGTCTTTGCCCATTGTAGATGAAGCCCTAAGTATGCCACACTGGGGATTTGTAATGTTTAGTGTGTTGCTCCCCTCAGTGAAAGCCAAGAAATGCTGGCTATAGAAGTTTCTTGCACCTGGCTTCAGCTCCCAGAATAAATCAGAGCAGCCTAAAGCTTATTATAAATTACTCCTGGTTACTGGTGACTCTTGGAGAGTCAGGCAAGGATCAAAGTGAAATAAAAAGAGTTTGGCCACAGTTTCTTTTCTTTTCTGTGGTTGATGCAAAGTTCTGGTATCACTGCAGCAGCTCTGTGCCTTGATGGTTTCTATTTTTTGGGAGGATCCTTGACCTATGGAGTAAGACAGCATTGTGTGTCTGCTTTGTGCTGTCTGGGTTTTGTTATAAAAAATGCCTCTAAATTTCTGAAGATGGACTGCAAAGTTTAAGCAATGCTTAATCCTCTTTCAGGCACACGAATGTCCTGTTTGTGGCTTAGAGAGTTCAGTAGTGTTACTCAAGACAGAATGTATTTTGTTCTCATTGTACCAGTACCAGTGTAAGGCTGGACAATTTGTGGAGCTGTCGGGTAAGACAGTACTGTGAGCAGGAACAAAGTCCAGCCTGATTTCACTCAGTGGTACAATTGCAATGTTGGGAGGAAGTTAGGCATGCCCAAGTACTAAGAAGATGTATACGGTGTACGTAATCTTATCATGCATGATGTGTCTTGAAATAGTGGAAAGAGAGAGAAACTCTGGGTGAACATGTTAACTTTTTTACTCTGATGTATGTTCATGAGTTTTCCTCTTCAAAACCTTGTCCCAAATGCTTGTCCCTTCAGGATAGCTGTGGCCGTTTGATTAGAGCAACCTGTGACCTGCTGTCAGAAAGATGCAAAAAAATTTATTGGGAAGGAAACTAGCAATGAGGGTTGTCAATTCTAGGGCAATCTTCCTGTATTTGATGTTTTTTTCTACTCTAGAGACTAAGGTCCTGGGGTCACAGGATTTATATGAGATCTGTACGTTTGAGTTTGGAAAAAACCCAACCAAACCGCGCCTTTATACATGCAGAGTTTGATGGCATAAATCTTAAAACCTCAGAAAAACAGATGGCAAAGAAAGGAAGGTCTGTCTTCTGGGGTTTTAAATAATAAAGGACTACTGATTATTTTAAGCTGGTTTCTCAATGTTTTGAAGGTGCCTTGTGATATTTAGTTGTGTGGAACTGGCGACACTGACCAGGCACCTATAAAATGCCTAGTTTGCTCTCTAGAACACCCCCTGTTTATAGGCAGTATAATAAAACCTGGGGTATAACCCTCACCTATGTTTCATAGCTATATTAAAAAAATCTCTCAGAGGAGATCCTTTCCTGTTATGTTCAGTTATGCTTTCCACAAGGGAATCTCGCTGGAAAGCTATTCAAGCATCAGTGTGGCTTATTTTCCCTCTCTTTTAACGAACCGTCCACTGACTTCAAGCTCTAGGAACCTGAGCAGGGAAAATCAAACAGAGAGATGAAAGAGAGGAAAGAGCCAGTGTTTCTGCCTTCTTGCAGAAAAGGGTGGCTGGAGGGGAAAAACACCCTTTGCAGCTCTGCAGTCTCAGGGCTTGTCCCATGGGAGAAGAGGCAGCTTGCTGGATGGATGGCTTTGATCCATTCCTGACCACTGAGATATACTCAGTGGTGGGGAGGGGGAAGAGAAGCCGGAAAGGATGGGAGGGAAGGGAAAGCTGTGGCAGTTTCTCAAGTGGCCCTGGCTCCTCACAGCTTCTGCAGTCGGGCTGCCCCAACCTTCCTCCACTAGCCTCCAGCTGTCCATGGGTGGGCTGTGCCTGCCATGGGTCTGAAGTCCAGGGCAGGAGTGTGAATCAGAGCAAACTGTCCAATGATTCTTTATTTTATGCTGGTTTTGGCATTGCCTAGCACTGCCGTTATGTTGCATGCAAGACTCTGCCCCTCCTAGCCACTGTCTCCACCTCCATGTGATGGGCAACTACTTCTCTGCTGGTGGCACTTGAGAGACAATGAGCTGGAGGCTGTCCTGAGTAAGAGGACTCAGCTCCTGTGAGTCTGTCCCTGTGGTGTGCAGCTGGCATGTGCTCCTGGACCATCTCTCCTGCATTGCTGAAGTGAGTCTAGCCCCATTAGTGACTAGATAGCAAAACCACTCTGGGTTGGCAGCAGCACTTGGGAGCATGCAGAGCTCACAGCCCTCTCCTCTCCTTCTCCTAGCTGGGGTGGGAGCACCCATCTGTCCTGCCAAGTTTTCCTGCTGCTTGTTGCTGTCTTCATGGGTGTTCCTTACATGAGAGGTCCACTTGGCTGTCTTGCTCCATGTTCATGTCCCACATTACTACAAATAATTTAGAGGCTGTTCTCTGCCTCACTGATTTGCTGCCATGCATTACAGTGGCATTGGGTCTCGATTCAGCAGAATTCATTCCTCTTTTCTTCCCAGCAGATGCTTCTGAATGGTTTTCAAATGTTACACCCTGGACTGTAAACTTGTAGCACGGTGGAAGTGGTTGTTGTCAAGGCTTTTACTCTATCTCTCTGACTCTGTCAAAGCTTTTTTGCTGGTAGTTATTCAGGAGAGCCCCAAAGGAAACCATCCCTCACTTTCCTTTCAGCTCCTTTGTAATTCTTTGTATAATAAATGCATTAAATAGCTGGTGTCTGAGAAGCATGACATTTTAAATGCTTAACTTAGCTAAGCCTGCTTCATATGATGGCAAAGTCTTGCTGCACCATTAGAGGTGTTGTTCTAATACTGGGGTGACTCTGCCAGATGTCACATGAATGTCAGCGAGGTTACCTCCACTTGGTGCTGACCTGTGTGGTCATCCAGGCAAAGATCATCAAATGTTACAGTCTGAAATCAAAACCACTGGGATCCATGCAGAGCTTCCACAGATCAGGAGGCATTAGGACTTCATATTTGCAAAGACAGGTAGCTCTGCAAGTCTGCCCTTCCAGATCACCTTGTACACAGCACTAAAACCTGGGAGGAGAAAGGTTTCTTCCACAGCAGCTTGAACTTCATATACAGCAGCTGAGAAAGCTATCTGTCTTGTTTACAGGCAAGCAAGGGATTTGGGTATGCGTGTGTCTGACTGACTTCTGGCAAATGCATCTATTTGACTGCTTGGCGGTCCATCTTTGCGCAACATGCTTTTCAGGCACAATTCTGCTTTTTATTAGAGCAAACTGGCAGCAAAGGAAATGGGAATGGTGTGTTATGAGTTACTGGGGCAAGGGAAGGAAACTGGTGGTGGTGATTCCTTCTTTAATCAAAACCAGCTTCAGAACAGACAGAAAAGACCTTGATAAACCTTTCTTTCCTGCAGAGGACTCTGTACAGCCCTCTTTTTTTGGATCCAACCCCAGATTTTGTCGCAGTCAAGTTTTGGAGTCTGTTTTCCCCTCCATCCACCAGCTAGCTAGCCTTATTCTCCACTATGGGGAGTAACATGAAGGAAAATTTTATCTAGCCTTACCTTTGCTATGTACACCTTAGAGCCCAGGGTTTGTTGTTTTAGTATTTCTTAGGGCAGTTTTCTGCTTGTGAAGTTTTGGAGAATTGCAAGTTGGGTATTTTCAGACAAATGCTTTGTGAGCTTCCTGAATGGACTCTCATCAGTTCCCTCAGTGCTTGGATCCTTATGGCCAGAAGTGATCATGAAAGTTGTTTAGTCTGACATACTGCAGCACTGATCACAGAGCAAGGCACGTTTGTGTTGGGATCAGGCAGTCTCCCTTTGGTTCCTACATTAGTCCTGGGCATCCGACAACTGGTCCAGAAAAAAGGCCCATCACTGTTTGGGATCCTGGGAGAAGGATGCTGTACTGTTGTTAGGTAAAGGGTGAAAGAGATGTGGCTGGATAGGTTACTGCTGCAGAGGGGTTGAGGTAAATTTGGGGATGGCAGGCACCTCTCTCCTAGGAGCCGGCATGGTTGAGGTCTTTTGATAAGGCTCTCATTTGCTAGGTCTGCATCTCCCTGCATCTGAGGGTTGATTTCTGAACCTGCTCCCAAATCCTCTCCCTTTTCCTTTCTCTTCACTTCCTAGGATTTTTTTTCTCCTCCCTGTTAGGAGCCCAGTACAGCTTAGCAACTGGTGTCTCTTCATGAGCTCAGGCAGGCAGTAGCCAGAACAAGCAGGTGAGCCACTGAAAGGGGGATAGAGTTGTTTTGTCTGGGATGCTCTTAGTGGAGGCAAGCAGCAAGCAGAGAGTGTGCTCAGGGGTTAAGGGAGGGGAAATGCCTGTGTTAAGATGGAGCAGCTTGAGGGAATAGGTAGAACCAATTTTTTAAATTTTCATTTTTTCCCCCACTAGGGAGGAAAGTAAAAACCAAGTCTGACTTGTTTGTCACCTGTCCACCACTCCCTAGGGTTAACCCTGTGTCTGAAACTTGTTGGAGGGATTAGGACCTGGAAGGAGGGGAGGAATAGAGGGAAAATAAGGAACTGGTTATTTTCCTGGGAGGGAGCTGAAGACAAAAAGGTCTCTGAGGAAAACTATTAGTGGAGAGGGGAAAAAGGGGGAGAAAATTGTCTCCTGTAGAGAAGGGGAGGCAACTCCCATCCAGCTGCCATGGAGCTATCTGTCTTGCTTTTTCCTAGTTTACTTCAGTGGGAAATCAGGGTTAACAGCACACACAGGGACAGCACAGAAGGGGACAGCCCATTCGATGGAGCGGAGACACTCATCCAAACCTGACAGCTGCCTAAAAGGCACTGTAGGAAGCCTGTTCAGTAAAGACAGCTGGGTGGAGAGTGCAAAATCAAGCAGGAAAGGGACAGTGTGGCTGGAGTTTGGGAGGGGAAAACTGAAGAATGCTTGAGCTAATCCCAACTTCATCACTGGCTTCCTGTGGGTTATTGGGTAAGTCACCTGTGTGCCTTTCCAGTCTGTTCTCCCTTGCCTGTTCGAAGAGCAAATCTGGCTTTCAGTTTTGTTGGGTGACTGAGTGTAGCATGAATGCAAGTTTCTAGAGATGCTTGACCAGAAATATCTGAGAGAGGTTTAGCGTGGATTTCAAAACAGAGTTTGTGCCCTGAGATTCAGAGTCACTCAGGAGCTAATTAGTTATAATTGACAAGGAGTTCATGCTCATTGTGGTACAATTTCACTGGCTTCTGCATCTGAGCTCTGTCTACATGAAGAGATTAAAAGTAAGTTCTGGTCCCTATCTTAAAAGAAGGTTTGCTTTGTGCCAAAGCAGAAGCTGTGAGAAGGAAGCATGAGGACATAGGGTACGCCAAAGTTGGCTGAAGCTGTGTACCCCTGGAGGCAGGGGAGCATCCTGGGGTGGAGTAAGTCCACATGTGCTTTTTTCTTATGCTCTTTCTTCCATTTCTATTGGTGACCACCATGGAAACTGGATGTGTAGGTCGATGGACCTTTGCACTGGGCCAGTGTGGCTGTCCTTGCACTGGTTCATATTGATGCAGTTATAGAAACCCCAAGCATCTTAGTCCTTGTATGCCCCAAATCCTTCAAAGTGAGCCTGTATCCATTGACCTACAAACGGGTTCAGTCAGTCTTAGATCAAAGTGTAGGTTTTCATAACAAAACCTGAAACTAGCCATGTATTGCCATAATCACAGGTTTTCCAAAACTCTGCCAGCCCTACTGATGGGCTCAGACACATGTTGTGCCCCACTGTCTTGGCTGCTGAGCTGAACTGACCACACATGTCCAGTTCAAAGATACTTTGCAGGCCCATCTTCTCTCCCCTGAGCTTGAAGGGTCCATGCTGACCTTCCAAAGGGTGCTGTGTGCGTGAGGATACCCAGCTGCAAAGGGACGGAGTGTGGAAGAGCATAGTTTTGGGAATTAAGTACCATGACTGTAAAGGGTTTGCTGCCCCCCTATGGATTTGACTGGCACGGCTTGGGCCAGGGCACCAGGGTGGAGGAGGTGGCAGCTGGTGGAGCCAACTTCTCAGTCCTGCCATGTCCTTCTCGTTTAGGCTCTCCCTGTGCTCTTGTGCAGTTGACAGGTTGGGGTCTGGGCTCCCATTCAACTGATTGCATAAATGCAGAAGAACAAGGTTTCCCCAAAGCAGCTCCATCTGTGCAGGGCACTTGTTCGTCAGGACTCCCCTTGGTCATGCTGTGCTTTTCTAGAGTTTGTGCCAAACCCAATACCCACAGTTTAAAAATAACATTTGGGTGTGACAGCTCCATTATTTACTCAGGATCCGACATTGTCTGGTCGACAGAGGCAAACGGCTGGAAGTCTGGTGAAAGACATTCCCTTCTCATCTACCACTGTGTTGTGTATTACCTCCTGCTGCCTCAGTTTCCCTGCTGATGAATCAAGAATAATGAAAAACAGCTTATGATAACTTCTGCAAGGCTTAATTACTTAACGGATTGCAGTTAGGACTTTTCTCCAGAATCCATGAGCAATATAATGCCAAGGCAGACCAAACCATTGCACCTCTTCATTGGTGTCCAAACTTTAAAAGAAGCTATTGACACAGAAATATGTGGTAAAGGACATCCTGGAAGACCTGTGACAGTGGCATTGATATGTTGCTGGCTTGCCCTTCACCTCCAGAAAAAAAATCATTACACACTCCATTTCCCTTAATTTTCAACACTGCTGGTTCTGTCTGTGCTTTTTGCTTCAAAGACAGCTCAATGCCAGGAACCTTTTCTTCTGACTCTGTACATTAACAATGTTTTAACTGTGCAAACAGCTATAACATATGTGGAGAATCACCTTGTATAGTTAGTTGCTTTGTTGTTTGTTTGTTAATTTTAAGGAGGTCAGACATTAGATATTTTCTTTAGTGTAAAAGAATCCTCATTGAAATAATCCTCATTTTGGAAAAATGTGGGCTAGGAGGCATGAAGGTTGTGACAGCCTCATCTGGGACAGTACAAGATTCAGGAGATATGAAAAAAGTGATACCAAAATGCTTCGACCTCTGACTGAAACTGAAAGGAACATGCTGTAATTGACCACCATTCTGGCTTAAAAACAGCTGCCTCAAAAGTCTTCCTTTACTCTTCACAATCCTTTTAAGGTAATGGTCTAATATCATGGGCAAAGACTGTCTGATAGACCCTTAAGTAATGTCACTGATACCAGAGTGAAGGTTCTGTATTTCTTTGCTTCTTTATGATGTACAAAGAAGTGTCTTGTGAATTGGGTTTTTCCAAGCCTCTGGAGGAGATAATCTATTTGCTGTCTGCTTGAGCCACCAAGCACAACAGGGATTGAGTGCCCAAATGATGTGCCTGGGCAGCTAAGCAATGCAGGTGTCAGGAATTTGACCTTGCTGGAGGACTTCTTGGAATTCTCTCATGGGTATAGGGAATGTCCTCCTTCTGTAAGCTGAAGGCATAAAACTATTGAGTTTTAATAAATGTCAAGTTTTCTGCCAGCTGTCCATTAAACCCTGGAATGCTGTGAATTTTTCTGGAGAAGGCTAGAGTCTTGGGTGGTGTGAACCCATGTGTTTGCACTGATTGTTGCAGCTAAGCTAGATTTCTGCCAGTTGGGAAGCCATCCTTAAAAGCTTAAAGTAGCCTGCCTAGAATTCACTCCCAACTCCCCCCATCTTGTGATGACAGGTTTCCACTCATATTTCCATTCTGCCAAAATTTTCTGGGCCAGACAAAACTGGAATTTCTAGGATAGCTCAGATCAGACCTTGACTTGGAGCAACTTCTACAGATGTTTCAGGCTTCGGCTTGGGCCATCCATAAACAGATCCACCTATGGAATCTGGAGGAAGCAGTAATGTTTGAAGTGGTTTGTCGTCAGACACCTGATGGGCATCCAGTAAGAGAAAATACTGCTCTGACTTGTCCATTGACTTTATTGCTGGAATGTTGGGCAAGTCCCTGACATGGGGCAACAGATTCTTGAGAGAGTGATTTTTTTCTTTTAATGTTTTTCTGGATCGTCCTGACCCCCCTTTGTTTTTCTTGTAACTGAGACAGGGAAGGGAAAACAAAAAAAAGGCAAAAGAAATTTCAGAGTGAGCAGGAAACAGCAAGTAAAATGAGTCAAGAAGCTTTCAAACAAATGTGTGGCTTACACTTAAGAGAGCTTGGTTTTGTTTACTATTTGTTTTGAATTTCCACTTTTTGCCCTCAGATCAAGCCCCGGGAGAAGGGGGAGCCAAAAGGGGGCCTTGGATGTCTGCACAGTTCTTATACCCTGTGAAAGGAACCCTAATGAAAAGTTAAGGCAGTAGGATCAATGATACCTAATGAAATGCATGTACAGAACTTTTGATGGCTTTTTGGTGTGGACTCTACATTTCCAGAGAGTTTAATCCTCCTTGTGATGGCCAGGAAAGGTGGTTGTGAGGGTAAGGCTAATTAACATCTGTTAACAGATGTTAATCTGTTAATTAACATCTGTTAATGTCTTCAGTGCTGTGTTTCCCCAGTGATGGTTGTCACCTGCACCACAGGAATCTAAAGGCTGAAACTAGGTGGTGTGTATCTATCCGTACATCATATGAAAAGATTCCTTCTTGTCTGGCAGGCATGATAGAAGCAGAAGACACACAGCAAAAGTGCAAGATCTCTCTCACTTCTGTTTAGCAAAATCCAGCCTAGGTGATTTCTTAGCAGTGAATTATAACCTTTTAACATGCTAATGATCCCATTGGATCTGGCTGCATATGTAAAAATAAGCATAAACTTACACTTGCTCTATAGGAGAACCCCCTGCCAGTGCTTTGCAAGGCCGAGTGAGGAATTCGGATGTCTTAAGGGATAAGTCTACTGTGAGAAGTCTTAGAAATAAGCTGCCTGAGTGCGTAAAATTTCTTAATGACTACCACAACAGAGAATTTTTACATCCTTTTTGTTTACAGACTGCTTAGTTTCTGGTCTTGATGACTGCTGAAATGAGGTTCCTCATGTAGATCACTCCCTGGTTTGAAGCCATGTGGTTGTTCCAATATTCTCTTCCTGTAAACATCTCCTAGAACATGGCACACCACTTTATCTGTCTCTTGTTAAGTAGAGAATGTGATTGTTATTATGCATGGAATTGTTAAACCAATCTGCTATCTCCAGACTTCACCAAGGATCAGACAGTTTCACCAAGATGCCATCTCCTTCTTGATAGCTGACACAGAGAACACTAAGAAACTTTTAAAAAAAATAAATACTCTGTACACAAGCAGAAGTGCCAAAATGCAGGTGGAGTTCATGTCTGGGAATTATTTACAGTGGCTGAAGTTTGAAATCTGTTGAGCCTGAAGTTAAAATATTAGCTGGGATCCCAGCCCAAGCCTGATCACAAATGGAACGCATCAAAAAGTGCTCAGGAAACGAGCAGAGGCCCTGCTGAGCAGAGCCAGCTCTTCTGTGGCTGCTCCTTCCCACTCAGAGATCCAGCAGAGAAAGAAAAGCCCTAGTAAGAGAATGAGAGCAGCTGAAGGGAACAAGTGTCATTGCAGTGCAATGTCCTCTGGAGTGCACTGCTTGGTAAGTGCACTCCAGAGAGTGATGCCCTGGGAAGCTGAGGGCCCTCATAGCAGAAACAGGGAGGAAATTTGCAGCAGACCTAATGCCTGTCTTGCAGTTATTGTGGGTAGTAATAGGGATAGAGTGCATTAAAATATAACACTAATATTGCAGCTGGTGTAAATTGGTCTTTCTCGACTGATTGATAGTTCCATGGAGAGACTGGATGAAGACCTGGGCTGTTTGCAGCACTCTGTAGAACACCTTAGACCAGGTGGGACCACCCGAGCACAGACAATGCAGGAACAGGACTGAGAAAGGTGTGTCATCTTGGTGGCAGTGCCTTTGGCACAGTGGATGGTGAGCGACGAGTAGAGGTAGTTTTACAAAGACGGGAATAGGTGTGTATCAGTGATGTAGCTCACACGGGGGTCATCAACAAACGCAGGCAGGAGATTCTGTAACTGCTGCTTGTGTCAGAGCATGAAGCAAAGGGTGTATGAGTGGAAAAGAGAGTTCACTTTTTAGGATGCCTGCCTGTTGTTAAATTTCCACAGGCACACACACAGATGTCTTGGTCCTCTCAAGATAGGCTTCCCTTTCCATTTCTCAGCTCTTTGGTA
Organism: Sclerurus mexicanus; assembly: GCA_013396755.1. Classification (NCBI taxonomy): domain Eukaryota; kingdom Metazoa; phylum Chordata; class Aves; order Passeriformes; family Furnariidae; genus Sclerurus; species Sclerurus mexicanus. The sequence goes on along the minus strand of VWZF01001448.1, from coordinate 825,824 downwards.
TGTATCCCAAGACAGGCAACAGCCACTCTCTGTGTTTGTCTGCTGCTGCTGCCTGGGCTTCTGGTGTCATCCTTCTCACAGATGTATCCACCTGTCCTTGAGAGAAGGGTGGCATTGATACAGACCATTGACCAGCATGTGTTCCTCATGGTGGAAAGAAGAGTGGGACACATCTGTCATTCATGATCACAGCACATCTACAATCAGACTTTCCCTCTGAAGTGCTAGGCAGTACTTGTGTAAAGTGCCTGTCACGCACAACTGCTTGAGCTTACCTCCTCTTGGGCTTGGGTATATTTCTTCAGAGCTAGTAACAACCAAAGGAGGGGTTCTCTCCATTTCCTAGTCCCCTCTGTTACACAACACTGGTTTACTTTTAACTGACCTGGGTAAAAAGTGGGTGATCGATTCACCTCATGTACTTAATGGTGAACACTGATGTATTTCAATCTGCTACTGTCCTAGATCAAAGCTGAATACAGGTAGCAAAATCTCTGAACTCTACCATAGCTCCTCTGATCCATCCAGTGGCTATTCTTCTGTTGTCTTCATCTAGAGTTGGAGAATATTCACTGTGTAGGAGAATCCCAGTCAGAGTTACCCCCCATCCACGTGCATGGTGCCCTCTCAGGAATTCTAAAAGGGAGGCTGTGGAGAGCAATCCTGTGTGATCTGGTGTGGAGCACCGCAAGCTAAATGAAGCATTTCTCCTCCCCAGGGAACACTCATGCTCTGAACAGCAGCAGCAGCAGCAGTGTGAGGATAACCCAGCGTGGGCAGGGGCCTGACTCATCTCTCTAGAAGATCAGCACTATTTTTTAATCACTGCTCCTTTGAAGTTAAAAGATGGAGAAACCCTCTCATGGCCAATGTTGTGATTAACCATCTAATTGTTCTACTGGTATGTTTGCTTAAGGGGTTTCCTTTGCTCTGCGTACACTAAGAAATAGTTTCTCATCCTACCGTTGTTGCACCCAGATGATAGTCATTAGCAATGTACCAGACATACCCATTGTATAGGCCTTGTCCTGACAATTTTTTATTTTTTTTCAAGTCCCTGGGTCCATCTTCAGTGTTGGCAGGAGAATGACAGCTCTTCAGAGTGAAGTCCTCTGCTTGTTCCCAAGACATGCAGGGAGTCAATTCATGGAATGGAACCAATTCCTTGTCCTTTTCAACTGACCCTCCAGTCATCTTTTTCATTATGGGAGATGGTGCCACAAGTGATGGAGAATGTCTCAATATCCTTCTCTGGGAGAAGACCCATTAGACTGGGCTGCAAGCGCTTGCTGAATTGCAGAATCACACTCTCCCACCAGCTCTGAGTGTACACATCCCAGATATGGCTGGTTTAGAGCACAGGATTTTGGAGGGAGCTAGCACTCCTAGCTCTAACTGTGGGAATATCTTCTCTTCCATGCACATGGGTTTACAAAAGGGTTTGAACTTTGTTGTTGCTCCATGCCTCCTAGACTTTCCTTGTCTTTGCTTGAAATATTAGACCAGACTTAAGTCTTGGGATCTGGCAGAGGATACATCAGTAAGCTTTAGTTTGATCTGCAGTAAATGTAAGTAAAAAGGATGATCATCTTTGCCTGCTTTGATATTTATGTATCTGCGAATACGGGAAAGCAGAAGTGCATCTCGGTGAGCAAAATATGAAAGAAAATTGTATCAGTGAAGGACAATTAGTTCTGGAAATTTTTGTCTAATAATTCATTCTAGCTAAATGCTCCATTTCATGTACAGATTTCAGTAAGATACATTTCAGTATCATTTCAAGCCATTGCTGACTATATCCAACAAATAAAAAGGAAGTTATGAAATGACAAGTAGCTTCAAGCCAGGGAAGACTTGCTCAGTCTCACTGACATTGCTGTTTCCTTCCATCCCACAGTGCATGTGGTGAGCTTTGCAAAAAAACATTTCCTTAACCCTGCTCCCATGGAAATCCATACAAGTGTTAGTGTGTTTGGCACCAGACCCCAGAACACCTTAGATGTTCACAGTGCAATAGTTGCATTCAAGAAAGGTGTTTTCATGCAGCGGGCACCTGTGTTGTAACTCAAGTGCAGCAAGAGGTGTGTGCTGTTTGGTTCTGCGAGGCTGTGGGCTGCAGCTAGAGGGGGTGAGCAGGCAGAACATAGTTCCAGCTAAAATTTCACATTCAAAACTTTTCATGTTGCCTCTCTCTTTTCTCTTTCTCCTTATGTTGGTGGCACCTGCCTTAATTGTAGGCATACCTGCCTCCAGAAGACTTCTAGACACACAGATTTATGTCTTTGTATGTGTCTGTGCAGGCACAGGGTATTTGATGATTATCACTAGTTAGTCTGATTTGTGGTGAGGCATAACATGAGGTCTTAAGTGGTGGCTGAGGCTAAAGTGCATGAAGTGTTGTGCACATGGCATGAGTAAATGGCCCTTTCTCCAGAGATCCTGCAGTCCAAGTATATGATTAGGAACAACAGATGGATACTACAGACAGGCGGTGTGGGTTGGGAAGTAGCACAGAATAACACCGAGATAATTAAGATGAATGATTAATGACTTGAATGGGTAAGAAGGGGCCAAAACACACTGAATATTTTCTGGTGATGTTTCACAGAAACCTCAGCAGAGGTGGACAATAGATGTATTGTATTTTGGACTTGCTCATCATTCACAGTGCTAAATTTGTTCCCAGTCCATGTCTGTAGCAGTTCAGCTGAACATTATGCTGTAGCTACACTGTAAGAATGGTGTAACTACAGCGTATTCTGTGTGGAATGCAAACGCAGCCACACTGAAACACTAGTACTTACAGGAATTTTGATCTCGTAGGATTTGATCCAACACCCACTGAAGTCAGTGAGCTCTTGACCCTTATGGGATTTGGGACAGTCCCAGAATATTCAAGTGGGCTACAAACTGGGCAAAACAATTGAGATATGTACTTAAAATTATAGGAAGAAATGCTTTGTATGAAATGCATTTATTGTATTTGTTTGCATGTACACATTTTTGCTGTATGAAATCAGCCTGGGTTTATGTCTGCTGCATCTATCTTAACACGTGGTAACTGATCAGTTACATGATTAAAATACACTGTAAATACACAGCAGGCTTAGCACTAGCATGGTTTTGAAGTGACTTTTTACCCCAGTCTTTTTGATTTTGTTGTTGCTTTTTTGTTTTCCCTTGAGAAGTTGTCCATTGGTTTCGTAAGTCAGCTCAGTTTGTCTCATGAAGCTCCTTCCATTATTTTTATGGTAGCTGGGCGGCCAGTTAGTCCTAGAGGTCACCCAGCTTTGTCTCTACTTGCACAGGCTGGATGTTGGTAGAAGAGGATCGCAAGTGTCAGCTCCCCTTGGTGTGGATAAACACAAAATGTCAGTGCTTCTGGGCTGGCAGGTTCCACCACCATGATGTTCACTCAGAAGTAAAGGCAGTGAGGAGGAAGGATGCCAATGAAAGATTTCCTGCTTTGTCGTGCACAATTTGGTTGTGGGTCTGGTCTGCATAAAAGCTTGTACAGACAGGTGGCCAGGTGGGATTTCAGATCATTTGACTCCACTCTGGAGAGGGTTGCATATGCACAATTTTGGACTGCTCTCATGAGTGAGCTCAAATGATTACGAAGTCATTTCCAGTAAGTCTCTACCTCTAAGGCCAGGGTTGCTCAGACAATCACTCTGGGTGGATCATCTGTGGGAACTGAACCTGGAGCCTTTGGATCTGAAAGGCCAAGCCTCTGTTGTTAGAGCTGGAAGCTGAAATCCTTTCCTATGGCAGTAGCAGACACCTCATTTGTGAACCCCTCTGACATTCAGAAGGAAGAAAGCTCCACCTGGGCAGCATGAGTACACAACAGAGGTCACAGGGACTGGCTCCAGCTTGATGTCCACAGATGCATCTGTGCTCACTCTTTGGATAGCCAGTTGTATCTGAGGTGAAAGCTTTGTGTGTGAAATGAGCATGTTTTCACAAGGAGCTTCTATGGACTTGCACACTTTCCTCAGTGCCTAGGTGTTTGTTGTACTTATTATCATGGCTTATATTTTCCCATGTCTGGGAGTCCATGGAGATGGATTCATGCACACGTGATGTACTAAATGGAAACATTTGCAGCTGTTGTCACATACATGCAAAAAAATCCCATGTTCCTTTTCAAGCAGAGCTTTTCAGACAGCCAGACTCGGCATGAGGATTCAGAGAAGGATGCTGGCTCTGATGCCAAACTTGTGGTTTCCTCTAACTCATTTTGCAGGGCCTCTTTTTGCTGGCTAGAAAGCCTTCAGTTGAAATGCAATTACCCAGATGTAGAGAAGAGATCAAGCAAAGACCAGCCATACCAGAAAAGTGGAAATTTCCTCAGATTGCTCCTTCACCATCAACAGTGGCACATTTTCTATACTTTCCAGAAAAAGCAAGAAAGCTTTGGTCTGGATACCTGGATACCAGCTGCACACATCTATTGACTTCAAGAGAGCTTTGCCGTAAATCTTAGGAAGCGTAGGTAGATACAAGGTCAGGTGTAATCTCAGCAGCACTGCAAATTAGTAGTTTCAATACAGTTGATGAAGATATATCAGTGGAGAATTTGACCTTCTGTGTGCAACATTGGCAACATTGTAGTGAAATTCCTCTTAAAAACTGCCTGCTTTTGTTAACTCTTACATTGATTCTGATCTGCCACGTGGGTGTGCTGGTTTTCTTTTGTTTTGTTTTTTGTTGTTATTGTTTGGTGTGGGTTTTTTTGTGTGTTTTTTCTTTTTTTGTTTGTGGTGGTTTTTTTGGGGGGGGTTTTTTTGTTTGTTTTTTTTTAAAAATGCATTGACAGGCTGGTCTCTTTTGAGATGTTTTCAGCATTTCTGATTCTCTCTTTCACCCTTTCCATTCATTCAGTTCTTCACCTGTCTTGCATCTTCTTAATTTTTTCCCTCTGCTTCTCAACGACATCTTTATTTTTCCACTGCATTCAGAAGTGCAAGATGCTGGGATTAACTGAAGTGAAATAATTCTCTAGAATGGATTGACACATGAATCTTTGTACTGCAGAGTTTCTCTTAAACACATTGTTTTCCTCCCCTGACTCCTTTCTGGGTCTTCACTCAACAATGAACACCATAGTTACCTCTCCACCAGGGCTAAGTGCCCATCCACGGTGAATCAGGTCTCTGTTTGGAAGAGGCTGCTGGCAGTAGTGGGCCATGCCAGAAATCTGGAGCTGGTATATCACTTTCTCCTTTTCTGTCTGGAGAAGCTAGAAAATAAGTACTGGGTTTGATAACAGTATTGAATGCTAAATATGAGTCAGGAAGACCATGGAGATGGAAACAGTAATTTTCCTTCATCTCTGTAAACAAGAAAATTAATTTAGCTCAACTGCTTGGTGATGGGTCTGAGCTGGTGATCATGCTGGATGAGTGTGCTATGTTCTCTAGTCCACAGACCGCAGCTGTTAGTGGAAGTAGAGCTGGTGACACTTGCCCTCATTCATTCACAGGGTCCACTCTGAAGGCCATGTAGAGACATGGTGTGCCATGACTTATGCCATGCCTTATGCCAGACTTGTACCTATTTGCTCAGGGAAGAGGTGTCCCTATCACAGAGGGTAGTGCCACCTCCCTGTACTCTCCACTCCCTTATCCCTGTCCAAAGGACCTGTGGAGCACCTCAAGAACCAGAGATATTTCCATATAAGAAAGGACTGATAGTTCCCATATACCATTGAAGCAAACTTCAGCTTTTCTTGTCCCTTTGTGGCAGTAGGAGGTAGGAAAAGCTCCAATGCATGGGAGCCAACGAGCAGGTTAGCAAGTGGTGTAATGTTTGGGGAGGGAGCTATATGGGACCTGCTTTTGTGAACAAGGAGACCATTCTACTTTAGGTGGTTAGACAGCATTGTCACAGGTTTTCTGCTGGGTCTTTGAAAGGGGTCAGCAGCCTTACTACTGAGGGACTACCTCTGCTCCTAGATGAGCTTATTAAGTGGTGGAATTGACCCAAGCAAATGTCTTTTACCACCAACTAACAAGGGCTCATTGAGGGTTTGTGGCTAAGGGAGTAGTAGATAGGGAAGAGGATGGTGTGGCTGGACCTTTCTTTTCAATAAAGGAAGATGACTATGATAGTCAAAGTTATTGGGACAGTTCAAAGGAAGGTGATGTGGATGGATGTTATCCTGATGAGGGTTTCTGGCAGAGACCATATAGACCTGGAACATCTGGAGTGTGAGGGAGAGATGATTTGTAGGCTGGAGCTGCAGCTAAGACTGCTTGTCTTTAGCTGATGTGTTAGAGAGGCAAGGAGGCTATAAATGTGACAAAGTTCTCCAGACAAGCAGGAGACTACAAAAGGTAGGTGCCCACCTAGGGTGAGTGGCCTGTACTTTCATGATTATGGAGACAGAATGGGGGAAGCAGATTACTAGTGGAGAAGACCTGAAAATAAAGGTTGGTTTTGCTGAAGAGTTGAAAGAAATCCAAACAAAAGAGATGTCAGTAAAGTCCCCACAAGAAGAGAAATGTAGCCCACAGTTATAGCTGAAGAATGATTTTAAAGAAAGAATAAGGACACAATGTTGAAGACAGAACAGAATATCTGCAGTTTTAGGAAATAAAATCAGGTAAATAAGCATGTGCTAATGGACAAATATTAGTGGGTAGATGTGAGAAAGAAACAACTGATGCTTATTTGCATGGGTGATATGTTAGTAGTAAGATACTGCCTGGTCTATTTGAAGTATGAAGCTGGATCAATAAGAAAGAGCTGAAATATACCTATGTAAACTGTTGTGAATCTGGGAAAAAATGTAGGAGCTTGAATTAATCATACTAGGTGCAAAAGTGAGCATCTTGTGGTAAAAGAAAGGATGGTGAAACATAAATATTGTTGAATGTAATCATTTGCTCAGGAAAGGCAGAGATGGAATATAATTCTGTCTGTGTATGTAGAAATCTTGCTATATATCTCTGAAGGAACTGGTATGGGTAGCATGGATGAAAACTGGATGTGTGGTGGTCAAAATAATTTTGGCTATGAGTTTCTAGCACTGAGAGTCTTCCATAGCCCCAGACTCAATTGATGTGTTCTGGTGGCTTTAATTTCACAGCTATAGGTTAAAAAACTAGAAGAAATTGTTAGCAGTAATGGCTGATGAATTATTTGTTCAGATTGTTCTTTCTCCTTCAGTCAGGTTAGGTACTGCTTCTTTTTGAAACAGAAACTAGAAAGCTATAGAATGGCTAGCCACCATGAGCTGATTAATTTTTAAATTAAATGAAAGACTAAATAAAACTACCCTTGCAGCTCAGTTTATTGATTTCAAAAGAATGAACTTCTTGGAGAGGTTAATATGCTCTGCTGAGTTAAGGGGATTAGCCATTTGGATGTAGAGGAGTTCTGCAAGTACATGGTTCTGCAGCTATTGGGAATTTGTGTGTCAGGTAAGGGCAGAGAGCCAAGGAAGGGTTTCTGTGCTTAAATTAAGAGCCAAGAAAAAAAAAATACATGCTGGTTAGCTATGAAGAATATTTGCCCAAGACAAAGGGATATGCGTGAGTTTCCTAAACAGTCAAGAAATCAGATTCTGGGATTGTTTGTTGACACCAAAACCAGTTTTTCATTTGTTCTTTAAAGCAAATAAAATGTAGGGAGTATTATATGGTAGTTGGTTCATACAATAGACTTTATACAAAAGACTGAATTCAATGACCCGAGACCAATTTGTCTGTCTGTGGTCTTAAGATGAAGAGATGTTTGCAAATATGCAAGTTGTATGGTTCAGGATGGAGACAATGTTTAGGCTATTGTGTACCAGGGGGGAGATGAAAGCAGACATGCATAAATAAAATCTGTTGGGGGGTCCTGGCTGAGCATTGCCTGCTGCAGTCATTCCCTAGCCGCAGGCAGAGGGGCAGCTCTGAAGTCTTCCTGGCTAGCACCCATTTTATTAATATATGGGCCCCTCAGCTCTATATCTACACAGAAAATTTGTTCTCAATGCCCTTTTTGTACGTGTTTTCTGTGTGACTCAGCATGCCACATCTGAAACATCTGCAAGTGCCCTAGACACTCTGTGGCTGTTTGAAGTCAGGTAGTCTCTCAACAGATTATACAAAGATGAAGGCACTTCTTACAGAGAGCAGTTTGTTCCCACTCTGCTCACCACGGTGGGACTTTCCCTTCAGTAAGAGGACTAGGATGGTAGTCCACACAGGCCTCCTGTGAGGAACAGGTGGTGAATTGTCTTCCACGAATCACTGCAAAGTAGCAGTTGTGTCATATTCTGGATTTTATTGAGGAAGGCCTTTAATGTGACATGATGCACAATATAAGATGGCACGATGCTAAAGGGAACTGTTAGCCAGTCACTGTTTTGTCTTGTGGTTATGTTCTTGTCATTGTTTATTCACATATCAACTTATTTTGGGTGAGGAAAGATCTAACTCATGTGAGTGCAGAATGTGCCAAGAGAGGAGCAGAAGTTTGCTGTGCATTTGTGCTGTGTTTGCATTTTAACTTCTTCCACTAATCTTTCTTAAGAGGTTTCTATTCTTTTCTTCCTCTAGGAACTGCATTAATAAAATACATCACCTAGAGTCAGTCCTACACAGAGTGACTCTGGCTGTTCTCTGTTAAGATCTTAATTTCTCATGAATTGTTAGCAGGAGAGTGTGACAAATATATCTGTCACAGAGGGCTGGTCTGCTTTGGGCAGCTGTTGCTGGTGGCTGCCATGGCTTGGGTCAGGTACATGTTCCTCTGACTTGTACATCTGTGTCTATTGTGTAGTTGTTTTTTGCATGCTTAAATGATAGTCAAACTGCTCATTGGCATATTGTAAAGAATTATGAGAATAGGGAGGCATTTCTTGGAAGAATCTTCCTTTTTTAGTTTTCCTGAGCTCAGGTCATAGTATCACATATCTTGTGATTGTCTTGTAACATTATTATGTAGCTACAATGACTCAGCAGAATAGATCTTGATGCAAGTGCTTGACATTTCATGGTCCAGCTTCTTTTCTCCTGGAAAGCATTTAGGAGGTGAATAGAGAATGTGTGCCAAGTATCCAACTGTATCCAAGTCAGTCATTGATGAGGAGAATGGCTGGTGTGAAACTTGCCTACTGTACCTAAAACTCTTGTAGATTTCTGGTTTAACTTTGAGTGGGGAGAGTGTTCAAACATGTGCATTGACCTCCAAACAAGTACGATCTACTGGCTTTAAATACAAGCAAAGTTCCCCTGTATGGTTATTTATGTACAAATAACTGAGTAGGTGCAATAGAGAACATGCCACTTCACAAACATGTTCAGTTAGCAGCTATGACTGTTGTGTACCCTAGAAGTAGGTCATGAATACCTCCACTGACTTGAAGTCTCACAGGAACTTAGGTTTTTGTGCTGCTAGTCTAGGTGAGGTAATGTAGTCTATTTGTGTCAGCCAGTGCTCGTTTTCAATGTGTATCATAATTCTGAAGTCCAGGTGTCCTGACTGGAATTCAAAGCTTGTTCTTCATAAACGGATCAGTAGTACAGAAGTAGTACAGAAGCATGCTTCACATCCCTGTCTTGTGCAAAGAGAAGACTGTTGCCAGTAGATTGTTTCAAGCATTCTCTTGGGTCACTACAGGCTGCTTTTTCTGCAGCTCTCTTCCTTGCTTTTCTTCTTTGGCTTTGAATATCATAATTTGCAATTTTGCTGAAATGTGTTTCTGCTAGTTACATGGAACATGCAGTATTTCTTTCTGTGTCTTTGAGCTTTATGTTATCACTCATTGTCATGATATGGTTATCCTAATAAATTCCAAATAATTTGACAGACTGGTAGTCACTGGTGTTTTCTCACTCTTGGATTACAGTGATGTTGCTTTGAGAAAGTGCTATGTCTAGTAAAAGTCATCTACTGCCTCCTTTTAGTCTGCCTATAGATGCAATAATAGATGTTTTCTTTTATGTTCCTGCTTAATAAAGCCATTCTGTTGTGGTGGTGTGAAGGACACCACTGAAAGGGTTAAGTGGCTTCGAGCACTTACTGAGATCCCAAATCTAGGTTGTTCTAAGTGACGAATTCTGGGTCACTAACAATGGGAATTGTTCTGAGTAATCTGATAATGTTCTCCTCAGTTGTGTTGCTTTGTTTCAGGGTGTTGTCACTTCATATCTGTCTGGAAGTGAGGTAGTGGAAGGAGTTCTAGAATAATTCAGATCTTTTCCTTTGCTCTTTATCCAAAATCTTTGGCCTGTGCGGTTATGTGCTGGGATGCCCAGCCCTCCTGAAATGCAGTGGGAATTTATTCTTCTCTCTTCCATCAAAGAACTCGGGCATCTAAGTCTGAGAGTTAGATTTTTATTGAACTTTCTTTTCATTTGCATACATCTGGCCTGTCAGAGTAGGCTGAGAATGACAACGTTCTTAGTGCCAGAGAAACATCATCTCTGGGAAGGAGCATAAAACATGTGGTGAGTGCCACAAACATCTAGTAGATTAGACAATTAGTATGGCATTCCCTTAGGGAATACTTTTCATAACTTGACTCTAAAGAATACGTCTTTGTTACTTGGAGCCATCTGATATCTCCTCTGATGGGATGATTGTTTTAAACTTTAAAAGCTCTCATATTCCACCTGTATGGGAGGGGTGAGGGTTTGTTAACCCTTTTGGTTTTGTGCGGCACTTAAGCACAGTCAAAATGTTTCCTCTGTAACCTCTCTCTGAAACTACTGGCTCCACCAGATGCACCTCAAGTCTTTTATTTATTTTTAGTTCATGCGCCCCTGAGGCCTGATGGTTTCACAATGGTCAAAGGTTTTGGAGTTCAAAAGGCAGACCTGTGTCTAGGAAAAGAACTTGTCAGCTGGAGACCAGATTTTTTCCCCTTACCTTAGATGAGTTTTGCACAGTAGTCACTCACTGTCCATTTACACCAGAGGGCTGGATCTGGGGCAAGTCATTAGCTTTCGCACTCAAATTGCTGAGAGGTTTTGCAGGCCTTCCTGAAGTGTTTTCAGGATATATAACTGGTTTTTGCTGTTCTTGGTGTACAACTAAGACAGTTTAAGTTTTGCTAGGAAGGGGAAATATAGAGAAACAATCTGATTTACAGGTGGTCTTGGCCCTTCTGGACATGCAGTTTGAGTGCACTGGAGTTATTGCATCTGAATGCTTTATGGCTTGTCAGCTGAGCAAAAGTAACTGAATCCCAGTGGTGAATCTCTAGGCATTAACTCAGCTCTTGCCAAAGCTCCTTTATTGTAGTTCCCTTTAGGTGTGCGTTAAAAGCTCTAAATCTTGACTGGTCTACCCGCCCTTCCCCCTGCTGCTTTATGGGACTTAGAACCAAATTTTGTCCTTGATGCTACATGTGAGCTTGCTGCAAGCCTGAGTTTCAATTAGCTTTGCTAACTGAAAGCTTGGCAGTCTACAACCTGCCAAGAGACACTATGAACCGTCCTCAAAGTTTTGACTGTGTTATTTTCCTTGCTCAGGAAAGCATACAATATAGAAAGACAAGGGGAAATAATGGATCTCATAAAATATATCTCCCCTTTGGCTTGGATTATAATAACAACATGTCTGAGTCACCACATGGTACACTGATATGAAGCAACTGCCTGCAGAAAAACCAAAGCCATGCATTTTTCTGAAAAATGAGGAGGAAAGAAGAAGAAAAAACCCATTTATTTTCATTCTTTTGGCTAGTCTAATTTTCTTCTATTTCTCATTAACCTTTAGAAAATAAAGCTAGCTTTCCTGAGGGAAAATAGCACTTCTTTGCCTCACCCCACTAGAGCTGCCCTTCAGCAGCCAAATTCAGCTAAAGGCATGCAGTGGTTTCTAGGCCCCCTGAGTTAAATCTTGCTTCTGGTCTGCAGGGGTCCTGCCTTTATACCCCACAAAAGTGATTGCTGAGACTATGGAAAATTGACCATCACTTGAGCTGGATGCAAAGTCCCCTGGAGGACAATGTAACCACTAGGAGTGCTGGTGAATTTCTTGTTCATGTTGATTGCTGTTCAGATCCCAAGACCACAAAGAGATACCATATCTCTTTCAAGTTCAAAGCATGGAGTTCCTCTCTAACCTCAACCTTCGAAGTCACTTATTGAGGCTGTCTGCCCTCTGAGAAGGGGATGAGCATCTGCAGAGATTAGTTTGCCCCAACTTACATGAAGAATCCAAGCGACTTTCCTTCCATAGTATTTCATTTCTCCAGAGCTTGTAACAAGAGACTAGCTGACTAGCATAGATGTATATTTCTGTCAGTTAGAGAGAGAAGTGATGAATGCCATACAAATTTGGTGGCTTCTGTAAGTGGCTTCTCTTGTGTCTTAGAGATCACAAGTCTCCTTATCTTGTATCTTCACAGAAGAAGATGGATTTTGAAACTATGGTTTCTTTATCTCCAGATAATCACATATGTGTGTAAAGGGAGGCTCAATTTTCATTCTGAGTGATGCAAAGAAATCATAGAATAGAATCATTTAGGTTAGAAAAGACCCATAAGGTCTTTGAGTCCAACCATTAACCTAACACTGCCAAGTCCACCACTAAACCATGTCCCTTAGTGCCACATCTACATGGCCTTTAAATACTTCCAAGGATGCTGACTCCACCACTTCCCTGGGTGGCCTGTGTTTGACAACCCTTTGGGTGAAGAAATTGTCCCTAATATCCAATTTAAACCTCTCCTGGTGCAACCTGAGGCTGTATCCTCTCATCCTATCATTTGTTATGAGGGAGAAGAGATTGATGTCCAACTGTAACCTTTAAAAGAGGCCATAAGAACTGTGCAATATAACTGAGTTTGTTTACAGAAGTGTGGACAAGTCTGTATTGTGTGCTTGAGAGTACATAGAGAATTTCTCTTCTCCTCAGAACAACACAGCATGTTTCGACAGCCAGGAAAACTGGGAACTTGAAATGAAGATGTTCCAAAATGACACTTTAGATATATGATTTGGTTTTGGTACTAAACCATTGTATTGGCTTGGTAAAAATGTGGAGGGCTGCTTCTGTGAAGTACCTGGAGAGTGCAGTCTAGAATTAAACTATGTCCTGTGTTATCTTCAAATCTGGCCTTTTCAGGTGGCATTCAATGTCAGTGAAATGAGTGACCCATGCACTGGTAGTACTGCATCTCTGTGTGTTTCTGAAGTATGTGGTTGAATGTGACATTTTAGGAGTGACCTATGTGTCCCAGCACAAAGATTTGAAGAAGTACTTGGGCTAGATTGTGGACTAGGAGCATCATGGCCATGCTAATATAAGACTTTCCCTGGGATGAGTGGAACTTTCCAAAGGTACCTATAATTATGTCTCTCCCCACTTTTTCTCAAAGAACAAGAACTAGAGCACACCAGAACTATTTCAGGGAAACAAAAGTTTTGTCAGAAACTGGAGACCCATCTTTACACTGAGAAGTATTTCAGGAATATTTCAACCTGGATGATTTCCAGTGAGGCAAATGGAAAACGGTTGGCATAAACTATCCCTTGGGCTGCTTCCAGGCCAAGCTTTCCAGAGGCTTTCATGCTTGCTGGGTAATTGGTTTTCCAAGCAGTGGGATCTCATAAATAGGGTTCATCCTAGCTGTCTTCCTCCTCCATACAAAATGATGGGATGCATAAACTTTTGCTTGTATCTGGCTTCTTATATAAACTGTCATAGGAGTTTGCTTGGTTTACAAAGGCACCTAATTTCTGGGCCTTAAAGTAAGTCACAGATTCCTTACCATGTACCTAAATCTTATGCAAGGGAGAAGGAGAAAAGAGGGATGAGGAAGAGGTCAGTGTTGGTTTATGGGGAGGGATGAACATCAGGTTTCTCCGGGTCAGAAACTTGTACATGTCTGTGGTTGTGTAGGTACCTAACCTGCTTAAGAGCCAAATGCAAGAATCATTTGTAATATGTTGTAACAACAACTTTATTGGTCATCAAACTTGAAGGCATATGACAGATGGTATCTTCCCTGTAAGCCACTAGATGGTGATCTTTATATTTGTTAGCCACGTGCCTAGGTAGGCGAAGACACTACTTTTTACAGAACCTTTTTTTTTTTTCCCCCACAACAAAGAGACCTCATTGCACTTCCTGCAAAGAACGTGAACATGGACTCTCTTGGTTGAAAACAAAACAAATGGCTCTTACTGTCGGAACAGAGAGTGAGATTGCTTTTGGTCAATGTTTGAATGGAGAGGAAGCTGGTGATCTGCTCCCATCCTTCATCTGCAAACCAGACTCTGCCCATTTGGAGTGTCAGGGTTGCCTGAAATGTGCTAGTGCTGGTCTGCTGGGCTCAGCCATCTGGACTCCCGCTTCGCAGGGTCTGATTGCAGTTGGATTCATACAGCGGTTGTGGGCTCACAAACTCAACACCTGTAGATTTAATGCACTCAGAATCTCTTATTTTGACTTGACTGCATAGCTAGCCTTGGGAAGCAGACAAGTAGAACTGAGTTTGTTTTAATCCAAATGTAACCATGGCAATATTTGTATTGGAAACACCACAACAGGGGTGCCTCCATGCTGATGTTTGTACTTGGACATGAGGTACTGTACATGTCTTGGGCAGGTTCTGATGTGGCCTTCTTGGTCACAGACTAATACAGGTTGGAAAGGACCTCCAGAGGTCATCAGTTCAAGTTTTTGCAGAGCAGGGCCAAATGAATTAAGGTTACTCAGGGCCTTGTCCAGTCCAATTTTGAGCTTCTCTTAGAATGGAGATTCCACAACCTCTCTGAAAAGCCTGTTTTGGTGCCTAGCTTTAAATATGAATCTTTTTTCCTAATATCTAACTAGATTTTCTCCTATGGCAACTGGCATTGTTCAAGCAGAAAACTCCCTGTGAGTAACCAGGGCATAAATTTTACAGTGTCTGATGGAAATTAAATGATATCTCATTTCAGTACCACTCACTTAAGTCTAAAAGTAATGTTGAATTATTGGCCTTTCCTCATTGGATGCTAAGAATCTAATTTACCATCACCCTGTACCTTGAAACATCATTTGTAGCAGTTGAAAATTTTTGTGGTAGCAGATTTTAAATGCACCATGTGTCAAGGAGATAGGGCAAGGAGCTCTTGGAGGAGCTACCAGATCAGGTGAATCCGTACCAAATTTTTACAAGGACTTGCAGTGGGGGAATTGAGAAATTCTTTGTAGAGTGCAGTGCTGTTTGCTGCATTTGTCAGTGAAGTCTGCTTTCTCGTCCAGGCCATATGTGGAAGTAGCAAAGTATAGCACAAAAGGGCCCCTGCTACTATGCACCTTCTCTCCCTAAACTGGTGACAGACAGTGAAGGGTTAACTTCTGGTCAGAGAAGGACTGAACCAGCTAGTCTTGTTGCACAGGAGGCCAGTGAGTTAGCAGAAGTGTTTTAATTCAAAAAAGCAACACACTTAGTAGTAAGCACCTGGAGTTCATGTCTCTTGACCAACCTGTCCCGTCAAATACCACCCAGGGTGCTGAAGCTCAGCCAGAAATGTCACTGCATTGCTGCTCTCCCATATGAAGTAAGCGCCATAGTTCACCAGGGCTTGCAGCTGTGGCCTCAAGATTTGTGTTGTTTCTTGGAGGAGAGGGCAATTGCTGGAGTGCTTTAGAGAACACATCAACCTGCTGTATGCCTGACTCCTCCGGGTATGAAAGGTAGCAGAAAACTGGATGGGCAGCCCAAAGAACAGGCTGATCTGATCTTTTTCAGGTACACTGTCTCTCCAGAAGCTTTCCAACTGTGTTTCTGCTGAGGCACACATACAGACATCTATAAAGGAGGGCTTGTTAGCCTTTTCCAGGCAGATGGATGTTCCAAAAAGCTTGCCTTTCCCTTCCCCCTCACTGAGATGACTAACCTTAATCCAGTGAAAGCACGGTCAATGTGACCAGAAGAGATCAAACACAGCTAGAACTATTCTGGTAGGTGAATTTCAGCCAGCACCCAAAACCTGCCTCTTTGAGAAGGGCTTGTACAGGCTTGGACCAAACTGCATCTAGTTTGTGCCCTGTGCTGTAACACACAAAACAATTGGCTCTCCAAAGCACCACCCAGTCGTGACTCTGTGTTTTCTCCTGTACTGTCAAACCAAAAGGCTGGAGAAAGGCAGTAACTTAACATGAAACTGCCTCATCAACTAGGAGCATGATTTCCAAAACCAGCTGAAAGACAAGCGTAGCCTGTCTGTGTTGTGCCAGCCAGAAGAGCATCAGTCGCTAGATTTTAGTCTGGACCTGCCTGCCACTTTCTTGTCCCTTTTGGTTTTGAGGATGCAGGAGGTGACAAGGCTGGGACTACTGTTTCTAGATCTTGTGGTGTTCCTTCCCTCGTTCTTGAGAGAGGTGAACAGCTATCCTTTGCCATCTTGATTGGAAATGCTCATAGGTGTATTTACACTGAGGATAATGACTTTGCCCCCAAAAGCTCCCCTTGTAAGCTGTTCTGCTCTGTGATGGACCTCCAGGGATGGCTCGAAACTCTGGCTTGCAACCCCATCCCTTCTTTTCCTTGCTATGGCTTTGCTTCACACGCTTTCACACACGTGTGCACACACAAACAATGTGTTACTATACATACCCCTGTTTTTTGCGTTATTTTCCCCTTTTTTGCTTCCTCTCACTGTATTGTTTTAAGTTGGTGCCTAGGCAGACCGCCAGTTTAAATTTCATCTGCCTCTCTTCTCGTCTTCTGCCTCCCCTCCTCCTCTCCCCCTCCATCCCCAGAAGTGATACTGTTTACTTTCTCTGCTGCTTTCTCAATGTCTTTGTACCACTGCAAGGGATATAATCACCAGCTGTGGAGAGCTTTCTGAAATTCAAACATGCTTCTCAGTGCCCCAGGCTAGTGACCTTGCCATTAAAAATAAATAATTAAATAAATACAGCGGTGCTGTCTTTAAAGACAAGCAAAAGCATTTTTTACATCTCAAGCTGGATCTTGAGCAATCATGCCTGCTTTCTCCCTCCCTCATGCAGTTGGTGGGCTTACATATAGATGGATAGCTATTTAGCTAGGAGGAAGAAAGACAACCAAAAAGCCTTCCCCCCCCCGCCAGATAAAAAGTGAGAAAATCCAGCCCCTAAGAGCAACATTTTCCTTCCTTTTTTTTCCATTTTGTTATGTTGCTGTTTAGCTTTATTTTTCTACTTGGACAAGAGGAAGAAGAGTCCAGCATGGAAGTGTCACATGGTGAAGGGCACTTTGTCTGCTGGACAAAGCCTCTACAGCACTAAGGCGAAGAAAGATTAGAGGATAAAAGTGTTTGCCAGGATCTCGTCTTCCTTTTTTTCTTCCTCTATGTGCGTGTGTGTCTCTCTCTCTTTTGGGAAGGAGGTGAAAGGGAGGTCAAACCGTGCCTACTGACCTCTGCCCCTTGCCCTCTGTGAACCAGAGGGAAGCCTTTGAAGTTGTAAAGTGCCCACAAAAACAGCAAACCAAACATGCTGCTGGCTTTTCCCTCCACTTCTCCTAGCCGCCAGCTGCTTAATGGAAGGTGACAGTATGGAGGCAGCGAGACGGAGGCTCGGTGCTCTGCACCTCCACCCCAGCTCCAGCCTGCACTTAATTGGCACTGTAAAAAGCCCACACACCCAGCACAAGGGAGAAGAGGCACCACCAAAGGGTGGAAAAAAAGCCCTTGCTAACTCTCTTGGTGGCACTGGGGTGTCCTAAGCCACTCTGGGGCAGCTGCGATGTGGCTGAGGGTGACCTCATTCCTGCAAAGTGTTGGGTTGAGGTCACTAGCATGGGCTGGAAGGTTCCTGTCGTGGCTGGAAAGAGGTCGGAGAGGTTCCCCAGAACCCTGCTGGCCCTGCCATGGCTTCTGCTGGCACAGCTCATGGGCAATGCAGGCAGCAACCTTGTGGGTGCTCCTTCTGCTGCTCCTTCTGCTGGCACAATCATTACAGGAGAGTCAAGGTTCCATGAAAAACAGGCAGAAGAAAATGTGCTTACCTCTCTTTCCCTTGAAATTTGGACCATTTCCAAAAGCAGTCCCAACACCAACAGCAGGTGGAAGTTTGTTGCATGTTGTCTCATGTGGCAATAAGTAGGGCCCCCCAATCAGAGAGCATATTAGCATTAAATGAGAGGTGAGTTTTTTATTCTAATAGGGCATGGAACATGTTTTTTTTTCTCCTATTGTCTTTGAAGTCTACATCTTACTCGTGAGAAGTGTAGGCTGAAGCATTTTGAATGCTCTCAAAGGACAGGGAATTTGTTCTCCTTTGTGTGTGAATACCTTCTCTGTTTCCTAGTGGACAGAGGGTTGTCCCCAGTGAGAACAGGGCGGCCAAGCCCCAGCCTGTGGGTGATGCTGCAAGCCTTCAGTTGAAGGAGACTGAGTCTGGCAACAACTCTTTCCTCTTGATATATTGCTGAGATTTGAAGTTGCCCCTACTTGCATGACATGGGGTTCCTGCTGCAGGAGCTGGAGGGTCATCCAAGAGCCTCCTCCAACAGCAGGCAAATTGTTAAACTTGTTGGTTTGTGTGTAAGGTAACATCCTCATAAACCAAAAATTATACCTAAACCCCCCAAAAATCTGGCCCTAAACCTCAGGAAACCAGGATGGCTACTAGCTGAGCAAAAAAAAAAAAAAAGGAAAAAAACCCAAACAACCCATCAGCCACCTTTCCCATCTACTGCAGGTAGGTTCATGCTGGCTGCAAAACAATTGCAGCCATGAGCCATGCACAAGTTCAGTAGTTTCTGCTGCCTTTTTCCTGTGCTTAGTGTGGTTTTTACCCTTGGATGCTGGGCAGGAAATCCCAGCCCAAATGAAGTCAAACCGAGATTTGACATTGACTTAGTGGAACCTGGGACTTTGCTCCTTATCTGCAGCAGCAGCATTCAGGGATTCATATAGAATAAAACTTCTCTGGCTCTCATTTTTCCTATGCTTGTGAGTGCCCAGATAAGCCCTGTGGGTTCCAGCTGGCATTTCTGATCTCATGCGTCTGGGGCCTGATAAGGTGTTACAATGTCCAATGTACAAAATCCTGTTCAGCAGTTTTACCTCCTCTGTTCCTGTGTATATATTTTTTTTCATATTTGAAGAGAATGTGGCGTTCCTGGCTGATAACCTGTAAAGAATGCAACAGTTAACTATAGCTAAATAATTAATGTGCTGTGTGGCAGTAGTGACTGATGCTCAATGTATCCAGAGCTGAAACTGCTCTTTTTTTTTAAAATTCAAATCCAGCTGTGTCCACCACAACTGTTTGTATGGATTTAGTCAACACCTTTTAGTCCTTCTGAGCTCAGTAAAATCTTCTGTTTCTTGTTTGCAGTTATTATGCGATCTCTCCATAGCACCTCTACAGAAGACCTGATTTTATCATTTGGAATAGCTGAGCTTTTACTGCCTTTCCTATTGAGAACAGGACTCTGTTTTATGCACATCTAGTGATGTAAAAAGTAGATTCTTCTTCTTCCATCTTTAGCATGTCCCAGACTTCATCAAAGTTCTAAAATAAATAAAAATAATAAAGAAAAATAGTGTTTGTTACAGCTCTGCCATTCCAGGCTATGAGGCAGCATCAAACTTTGTTATTTCCTTCTGGGCTCATACCACACTTACCACATAGAGAAGATTTCAGGAATTTGCTGTCATTTTGTAATATTCGCCATTTAGTGTAGGGAGCCTACGTTAGGCTGCCTAAACACTGTGTGGACTAAGAAGAGGGAAGGCACCTCTGGGGGTGGTTTGGACCACATAAGTAGAACAGGAGCTAGGTTCCTACCCTCTGGGCTCTGAATCATGTTCAAAAAATGCCTGCCCCTCTCTCTGGAGTTTGCAGGGAGTCTCAGTTTCTAATTTGGACATCTCAGTGCGGTCCACATGGTGAAATAGTGTAAGGACCCCCCTGCGTGTTTACTTGAATATCCATTAGAATAAGACTGTGCTCACAGCATCCTTGGGCTCCTCTTTGAGTGGAACTTCTCTAGGAATGACTTCTTGTTAATAAATTTTTCACCTTGAGTTCCAACTTTAAAGTAGGACCTGCTTTCACAAATCTATTTATTTTTATTTTTGTATTTGTTTATTTTAGGGGTAGCTCTTTTCTGTCTCCTCTTCAGACTTGGTTCTTCTAGCATATGTTGAAGAACATTTTTTGCTTCAGTGTGTCCCTGCTATAATTTCTGTAACTGTCTGCTCATTGCAGCATTGTCTTCATGGGTCTCTGCTCCAGGTTTACCTTTGTGCAAAATTTGACTTTGCACCTTGAAGAAATGTCTCATGCTTTGGTGCCAAGTGTGCTTGAGTTTCTTCCCTGCTTGCCAATACCTCTATTTAAGGAGGGCAGACAACGCTGGCCCTCAGTAGGTTCTGCCCATGAGGAAACCAAGTCCATCTTCTGCAACAACTTGTTTTGAGCCTGACTTTTTGTTGCAGCACAAATTCATAGCTTCCTAAAGAGTTGGAGTATTCCCACTTTTGTGACCCTAGATTTGTGGCCTAGGATGCCATGGAACTGAAAAACCATGTTTTGCTCCATGATCAGAATATCAAAGCTTCACCATAGTTGGCTCTGTCATTGGTTTTGCTGTGTGCTCTTAGGTAAGATAAACTCACCTCTGCATGACTGTGTGTGGCTGCCCGCAGCACAAAACAATGACATTTCCTTTGCAAAATCCTCCACGGACTACAGCTATACAGGAATTTTCCCTTTAAAGGATGTTCTTAATATCATTTCATAGCTTTGCCTGTGATGTCCATATTAGAAGGTGAACACTTCTGTGAGTAAGCCAAGTTCCCATCAAGAAAATGGACCTTCTTCAGCATGGCTGGAAGCTTTTCCAAATATCTTTGTTTGGTAGCTTGTGATCCCCTCAATAGACCCACAGCAGGGGCATCCATGGCGCCCAGGGACTCAAGGCTTAGCACCTATCTCAGTTTCAGTCTGTGTGGTTTCATATAGCACTTCCTTCCATTTGTTGCCCTTTTTCCACCCAGGCATTTAGGCAGCTTCCCTTGTTCCCTTTTTGTTAAGCACTGATTTCATCTTGGTAGCCTGCTTAATAAATAGAAGTGCTGCAAATAGCTTGCCTTCGGGTGTTTTAGGGGTTTTTTTGACTATACACTAAACTACAGGATATTAATGTCAGATAAAATCTCCAAAACATCATGCTGGTGATCACATCAGCGTCTTGTGGTTCCAAAAGACTGTATAGTCTTTCTCTTCTTTGATACTTGTGAAAAGTTTAAGAGATGAAAAGACAAGCACCAAAACCTCCTCTCTTGGTCTTAGTTCCTTCAAATACCTCTTCTAGTGTCCTAGAGATGGTGAGATGCTCAGCAAAATGTTCAAAGATCATCTGAATACATGAAGACCACATGGTTGGGCAGACTGGATGCTGATCTATGGTGCAAAGACATTCTATCATTATATTATTTTAGCAGGTGTCTCTCAGCTGCGTCTTGCTTACCATTTTGGTATGTATGGTGTCATGAGAATGTAGTGGGTGAGATACTATTGTCAGTGCATAGTATGACTGCAAAATTTCCAAACACCAGAAGTTTCATCTTGGTGGACTAATGTCACCCCAGGTAAACAAAGGTCTGGTAATCTGTTTGCCCTGCCTGATACACATTGCAGCCTACACGGCACGAGTCTTTGTATTGCCATACTATTGTGTGATTTGTTTTTCTTCAAGTTTGCACCTGGAAACTAAGCCAGAAAAGCAGATACATCTCTGCCTTGGGTTTTCTCCTGCAGATGACATTGAAATCATGATTGCCAATCTTTGAGAAACAGATTTATTAATCACCAGATTTCTCTATTTCTTTTCTCAATTTATATCACCATCGTAAAGTAGACAACAGGGGTTGTAACCCCAGCAGAGAGCTTATATTTCAGAATCTAACGCTGGAATTCTTGTGCACCAGACAAACAGTGCAAGCTCTAGGACCATCTGTAACAAGCACAGTTCTGGGAAACACTGACTGCACCATTTTTAGTGTTCATGCATTTGAAGGGCAGGTTGATTTCTGCTGCTTGACATCTATCAACAAATATGGTCCTCCCATACTCTTCTGAAACTGTACCTTTTCATTTCAGATCTCCACTACAGAGAAAACTTTAGCATATGCAGACACAACAATGGGTTCATTGCCATGCATGGCCCTCACTATGTGCCATTCATTCTGTATTGAACATGAAGCTTTAATTCCCCTTCTAGCAAGGACGTAAGCAAGCCAGAGCCCGGTGGTTGTAGAAATATTCACACACACAGTCTGAAACAAGCCATCAAGGATTATTCCTGGAATGATTAGGGACAAGTCCTAACAAGCCTTCATAATAATGCAGACTATTTAAAGCTTCTGAGGGCCAGGATCATATGGCAAAGGGCAGGGTAAATGAAAACAGGGTAATTTCTGATGCCATGGGCATGCTAAAATGGGAGGTGGGGAATGTTTCTGTGAGTCTGTGGGGGGAGTTAACTGGAAGGAGGGGAACATTATAATAATAGTTAGCATTTATGTAACTCTTCATGTATTTAAACCACTGCACAAACACTGACTGGGGAGGAACTGGAATGCACTGCATGATACCCAAGGGAGAATTTTTTATTTTTTTTAGCATTGATCTAGGGTGACAAGTAGCTCCAGCCAGGGGAACAGCAGCATGGCTTGCCTGGCATGTGAATGGGTGTCACTTGATTGAAGCAGGGCCAGAGTGATGCAGAAAGAAATGGGCATGGCTGTGGTGAGTAGAGTACTCCCTGGAGAGCAATGGGGAGATCTGGCTCTGTCGTGCCTTCTCTTGTGCCCTTAGGAATGTGTGAGAGCCTTAAAGTGCCAAGTAAGTCTCCTTGACATGACCACATATTGCCCTTGGCTCACTATTAGCTTGGCAAAATGTGAAGAAATAGGTGCCATGATCAACATCTGGGATTTCTCTCCCCATGGGGTCGACACCAGCTGGGGGGCTTTGTAGTCAGATGGAAAAAGGCATTTCCTTGTAGTTATGATGAGATGAGAAGAACTGCAAGTCCACTTGCTACCAACAGCAGGCCTATGAAGGAGCAGCAGGATACTTGGATAGCCTCACTTAGGAGTTGTGTGTTCTCCATCAGGTTGTTCTCCCTCCTCTGCTGGAGAACATCTGTGATGGTACAACAAGAGCAGCAGCAAACCCTAGCAACTACAACAGGCCTTGCTTGTGCCTCTTTTCCCAGCATTAACTCTGGGTCATGGTGCTACCTGCAGGCTTTGATTATCTAGTGGTTGAGAGGCTTCTGTGGTGCCTCAGTTCCAGGACTAGAGGAACCAAGCAACTTTTTCTTTGTTTTCTTGATGAACTAGGAACTGTGAAAAATTTTTTTCCATGTAGAATGAACAACTCAAGGCCTTATACTTAACACAAATAAAAAAACCTATATATAGCAAGATAAAATCTCATTTCAAAAGGAAAATTCAGCTTTTCTTGAACAAAATGGCTTGATTTTTACCTGCTTATGCTTATTTTCTTCCAGAAAGAACCAAGTCACCAGAACCACTAGGATGGGTGGTTTCATTCATTGTTTAAAACCACTGGTCAGTGAAAACATTTCCCTTATGCTCCCTCTGAGCATCTCTATGTGCATCATGCTTTCTTCATGCAGGCTGCAATACTGGGCTCATGCTACACACTGCTTCTAAGATCCTTCTTTTGGTTTTGATTTTTCTTAAAAAATTTAGAAAGGACTGCAAAAGGAGTTGGGAGAACCGATCAATACCTTCTCAGTTCCAGTTCTAGTTTCTCCAATTGAGAGAAGAAACCATTTATTTGATTTTCTGTTTACAGCTCCCTTTTCACGTGTACTTCCAAGATGGAAATGGATTGAAAGAGCTGCTCTGGTGTCCAGTCCTGGATGGAGATTCCTGTATCTCGTATGCCTGGATTTATGGTAGGTCTTGCTTATTCTTCCCAAGTGACATGTGAGTGCTATTTTATGTGATGTTTCTCTTCTGATTCAGGCTGTTCTACAGAACTTTGCTGTTCCTGCTGACTGTGAATTCTGAAATATCTTGTTCTTTCTAAATGGAAAGACCTGCCTTGGTTATCGAGAGCTTCCTGGAGTGTTCCTACTTATGGACTTTAAGTGCGGTGCAGAGTATTTTTTCTGCTTGCTTATGACATGAAAATGTACTATAGGCCTTATGCTCTGTAGTACTCTTTCTGGGTGTTGCAAGAGAAGAGCTGTTGCCTCAAGTATTTTCTTGTGCTAATGCACTCAGTTGTTGCATACATGAATTGAATATTTGAGGGCTAGCTTTTCCTGCCTTCTCCTGAGTGCTCCATTGTTTGATACCCAACCTAATGGCTTGGAAACCCCACAAGAAGTGCCTTTGTCTTATTGACAGACTTGGCCCAGGTTGCAAATGTCAACCCAAGGTGTCAAAGTGAGTCACTAGATACGCATGTATCTAGAGAGGATTTTCCATGCAACATGATGAAGTCATTGACAACCACATTGTGCAACTGTTAGTCATGAATCATGGGGATTAGTGACTGAGGAACGCTCAGGCTGTGGAACCAACTCGTGTAATTATCTATAATGACATAAATATAGAACAAATTAATTAATAACTGACATGTTCTTTCCACTGACTTGGCCCCAGTTGTCCCATTGGGCAGCCTAACATTTTGTGTGTGCTCTTGGCAGGCTCCATTAGTACTCTGCTTCTTATGTGGGTGAAGTAAACGAGTTGCTTGCCTAAGGGATATGTCAATGAATTTGCCTACTAGCAGGTAACTAGGGAGCAGCAAGACTTCCTAGTGTGAATCCTGCTCTCTGTAGAGCCCCCTCACTTCTTTATTTTATGTCAATTTCTTTTTCCATATTCCTCTCCTCCTTTTTTGTCCCCTTTCTTTCTTACTCCCCCACTTTCCCTCCTCTGTTTCATCTCCCCTTTGTTTTGCACAGAAAAGAATTGTGCTAGAAGATAATTTTTGTGTCTGTCAGCCAAAATTCTGTGCTCTCTTCCTGTAAATATTTCAGTTTCATCATGAGACAGCATTAGTTTGTTAGCATTTTTTGACTGAATGGGCAGCATATTCTTCTAATGTTTGTTTCTTCTGGGAAATTTTTCTTGACGTTTTTTAATGTCTTAGTTTTTTATTAGCATTTCCTCTTGCCAGTGTTTTGCTGTGGAGTGCCGCCTGGGCTTACTATGAATGTTTTGGTATGAGGAAAAGGGAATTCATATTTCTGGAGGATTTATTCCCTTGGTATGTGCTTTGGGCAAGACTCTGTCTCCATTAGTGTGCCAAAGGCAAAAAATTTCATGGATTTCTTTAAGGAGCAGGACTGAGTCTTGCTTTTGCACCCATGAAGGATTGCTGTAACCCATGCAAGTCCTTGAGGGAGAGGGCTGGCTTGGACAAGAATGGGTGAGGCAGCGTTTGTGCGTGCCATCTTCATGGGGCAGTACTGAAACACACAGCGGACTTGCCTTGCTCATAGTACTGAAAGGAATCAGCATCACAAGCTTGATTACAATTACAATTCCTGTGCAGTAAGCCATCCAAACTTCTCAGAGCTCATGGTCAGTATTACTGGCCTTGTCAGCATTCAAAAATCATGAGTCAAGTCTTGACACACCATGATGCTGAATGAAAAAATCACAAGACTGAAATATGTAACTACTTTACAGCTACTGCCTCATTTGTGAGCCTATAATTGCATTCAGGTTACATCTCCAAGTTTTCCTAAGAAAGCGTGAAGGCTAAAAAATATTTTTTGTTAATAAAAATTGTACATTTCACCTGATTGCAAGACCTGGAGTGTGAGAAATGGATTGACTGTTGCAACAGTTGGGGTAAAATGGAGAGCGCTGCCATATGGCGTGGTGAGCTGGCATCGTGGCAGGGACACAGCCAATGCAGGGAAGTGATGGGGGCATGCAAGACCTTGTCTTCAACTGGTTGATTGGGTCTTTGGGATGGAAACCAGAGGTCTGAGTATGTATTTCAGTTGCTGGCAAATGAGAGAAATTATGACTTTAGAGAGGAGACTGCAGAGTGCTGAGACTGGAGCCTGAGCATTGCTCTGGGCAGGGCAACTACGACAGAGGTAGGTCTGGTAATGGGAGGTTGTGGTCATGTGTAACAGAGACTGATAGCTCCTCTGAGATCCAGCATTAAAATGCTTCACAGAAAAACAGATAGTGTGTGGTATTCAGTGTGATGAGCTGCTGGATCACATCTGGGCTGGGTTTGAGAGCTGAGCTTATCTGCAGGTAGCAAGAATGTTTCTTGCATGGATTGTGTTTATGTGCTAGGGGAGGCAGGAGAACTACAGATCATCTGATAGTGTTTCCTGCAAGCACTTTTGAGCAGAGCTCAAAAAAAAAAAAAAGTTCAGTTTTCTTATTTGACAGTAAAATGCAAGCAAGGCAAAAATTGAAAACCATCTCAGAAAAGCAGTAGAAAACAGCTCTGAGAACTTCCAGTTTTAAAAGACACAAATGCAAATATTTTGTTACAGTATTCTTTATTTTCCCCCCACCTTCTCATCAGCTTTTATTCTGTTCTGCCATGAAAAGGGAGGCAGCAGAAGAAGAATGAAGAAAAACAAAAAGTTTCTTGGGTTTGGTGGGTTTTTTAACTTAAAAATTAGAAAAAATTGAGGAAGGTGAGGAGAAAATGCTCATAAAATCATTTTGTTTTGAAGAAAAAACACTGCACATTAAAAAAAATAAATTGAACAATTCAGTTGTTTGAGTAATTCCATGCATGTAGAAAGAAGATTGATTTCAGAATTCAAATTCTGCATTCAGAATTCAAGTTGCGAATCCATGATTCTTCTTAAATACAGATGTAGGTAAACATAGAGCAGTGCCTGCAGAATAATGAGGCTATTTTATTTGGAATGGCCTTTATTCCCCATCTACTATGTGTTTAGTTTTCAGTGACTAACTGGAATGATGATTAAAACCTCTGTTTGGACAGCAGCCGCTTGCCTTCAAGAGTAGTCTGACTTCCATCTCCACCATAAATAACTACATACAGTTTGTCATGTTTCTTCGAAGAAGTTTTTTGGACAGTCTTAACCTGATTTTCCAGGAATTTCCTCTTCCTTGCACTTGGAAAGTATTATTAAGTAGTGCCTTTCTCTTTCCATGCCTATAACGCATCCCAAGGGTCCAGATGTAAGGTGAAGTCCAATGATTCAACACTGAATGTAAGTACAGTGATACCAATGAAAATAGAGGAATGAGGAAAGAGTTTATGACAAGGAGGTTGTTGAACAATGTAGCCTCCTGCATGTACATCTGGTTGTGGTGTCTCTTTCTAGATCATTTTGGCTTGGAGCTAATAGACAAATCCATGCTGTACATGAGCCCTGGCTTTCAGTGTTGTGCCCATGTGTTGGGTTGCCATTCAGGAGACCTAAGGTGGAAATGGCAGCCAAAGTACACATGGCTTTTGGGCATCTCTGTATGTGATAAAGCAGGTTAGAGAAGTGTCTTCTTTTGAAGCTCTCAGATGATCATTCTCTCCTCAACAATTCTCAATTAATAATCCTTTTCTTTCTGTCCCAGTGGGGTGCACTGTGCCATTTCCCAACAATGCATGCATTTTGTTTCCATTGAAATGCTATGGTGTTAGAGTTTTCAAATTAAAAACTGAATGTGTTTGAATATTTTTTCCCACACAAATATTTCTTTGACTTGCAAAATCTTTTTCTGTTAAATCTGTCAGTAGTAGATTTTTAACCCATTCTAAGAAACTTTCTGCTGTCAAAAATGACTAATATCCTAAGCTCTCTTAGGAACTGTTTGTTCACATTTTCCTTGCTGAAAAATGATGATTTCTGGAATTGTTTTTTTTCCTCTTTTCTCCCCTTAACATTCTATTTGTGTCTCCATAGTTTTTCCTCATCCCTGTATAGCATTAAACTTTGGAAAGAGTGATCCTTCTGAACATGGAAAGTAACAGAAATGGCACAGTAGCTCAGTTGGGATTAAAGAAGTGATTTAAGCCAAGCTTGATCTAAAGGGAGAACATTTCTGGAACCAAAATGCTCCTATAGTTTTGGGGGTTTTTTTGAACTTAATAACTCTGTAAGTCCAATCTGTAGTTCTACAAGGACTTCTGAATGGATCTTGTATACTAATAAATTGCAAATAATTCTTACTAGCCCTTGGGCTTCTTCTGCATTAGATTTTATTATAGGACTTTTTACATAATGGGAGAACACAAACAGGAGATTTGGAGCCACAATTTCAGAGCTCTTTGTTCTGGGGTTGAGAAATCAGTTTCCAGATGTGGGCTATGTTGGCAGATTTTTCCTTTTTTTTTTTTCTTTTCTTTTGTGTGTGTGTGTATGTCTTTCTTCCTCTTTTGGCCAGGAGTGAGAGAAGGAAATTAGGATGATGAATGAAATAATGAAAATAATAAAATAACAATGGTCAAAATCCCCTTTGTTCCTGAGTCATGACTCAGCTGAGGGTGGCAGCAGGAGTGCTGCTGCGAGTCTTCTCTGATGTCAACAGCAAACATCTCTATAGGACATGTTTGGGTACTTTGAGTGAAAGAGGTAGAATCTGGGGGATGCATGGAGAAATTTGCTAAGTACTTAGAAGGATTCTTAGGTCCATGTTCTCTCCCACGCTCCAATTTCTTTGTGCCACTTGGGAAAGACAACAGATCTCCCCAGCTGAGGGTTTTCCCAGCATGGGGTAGTCCACAGATGGCAAAGTTGGCTTCTAAATTAACTTCCCACAGCACAGGGTGTGGAGGGGGTGGGCTGTCACCAACTGATGGGGAAGAGAGCTGCTCTGAAAAGGACTCCCAAAAGTCAGGACAAACCCTTCTTGTTTTAGGAGTACTCTGGCTGTGGAGCAAATGCTCCAGGTGTTGGTGTGAGTCAGGCTATCTCCTTTCTCTGACATTGTGTACTTACTCACCACAGTACCAATGACTGGTCACCAAAAGGGACGCCCAGTCTGGCTACTGAAGAAAGACCCAGGGCTGGAGATGTCTGCAGGACAAAGCCTTTTGCCAGGGTTTCATGAGTGAGGACACTCGGACTAAGATATATTAGTGTTGTACGTGCTACTGCATCTGTCAAGGCAATCAGGTCCCAGTCAGTGCCATCACTTCTATTGTTCTGCAGACATCTGTTTCATTCCAGCATGGGGAAGGACACCAAAATGATTTCATGTTAGATATCTTTTAGCAGGGCTTCAGCCAAGGATCTCTAGGAGTGAATTCTGAGACAGTGAGCTGACAGAGACTTTAAGTGCGATGAGGAGGAGTTATATTGTGTCTCTAATATGTCCACACGCAGACACTTCCATGGTGAATTATGGAGTCCCCTAGAACCATTTGGTGTTGCCTGTGTAGATAACCTGGACAGATGCTGAAGATAAGGGGGAAGACTGAGATCCACTAGCTCTAAAGTTTTTTTTTTCCTCTGAAATCACTGCTTTCAAGTTGTGGACACATCTGGAAGTAACAGCAAACATGTGTAGCCTGTGGTTTTTAAGGATAGGAGATGAGATACATATGCAAGGATGGGAGGGGATGCTGTTCCTGTCCTGACAGTATGACCTTGGAAGCAACTGGAGACAAACTGCAGGTAGAGGAAGAACTCCCCAGATCAAAGAGAGATGTCCATCCATCTCTGCCATCCCTCTGGAGGAGCTGGGAAGTTATTCTTGAATGCAATGGACATGCACAGAAGTTGTAACGCATGACTCACTCTGGTGGTTATAATGAGATTTGCACCCCCTGCTTAGGTGATGAGACACAAGGCTCAAGTCAGGTGGGTGATGGATGCACAAAATAATCCTGACTCTGTCTTTACAGCTGTGGTTGCAGCTAGGATATTTATCATAACCTGGGAATAATAAACTCTTTTACCTAAACTGGATATATAAGAATATAGCCACAAAGAAAGTAGAGCTCTGAGCCCTTTTACTGGCTGTAAAGATTATTGAGTTAGAGACCTTGGGAGGTATCAGATAGCTTTGATTTATCATTAGATTTTTTGCTTTAGTCCTTTGTGGTTTTGGGTTTCCCGGGGTTGAACCAGATTTTGGCCATGACCAGACTGCTGATCTATCTACCTTTACATTAGTTTGACTCCACTATCCATCTTTATATTCTGTGAAATGCTTTCAGTCTCAACAGCGGGGTGAACTTCTCACTGGAGTCCATGGAGTCCCTTGTCCCTTCAAGTCCTGCTTTTGAGGATTTTAAACTCTGTTTTGTAAATAGTTTTATTATAATGCTGATTTTTTCTTACTTTTTAAAAGAATATATTCCGTTTAGATAGGATTCTTTCAAGAGGCCTATTTAAGATTGTAAATTTTTTGATAGAGCAGGGAGTGTCAGCAACACATCCTTTTTCTTAGAACAAAAAGGTCCATTCAACAGCAGAGTTTTTCTGGTGTTTCCTCCTGATGACTGAATCAGAGGGATCACTAGGATGGGGTAACAAATGAAAAAGAAGATAGTGTTTGACTTTTCTGTCACAATTTTTCCTTTGATGGGGGTACATGCTGTCTCATGATAAGATGGACAAGTACTATGGAATGTAGTAAAATTTTCCATTAAACATTTCTGTCAGAGTAGCAAGAGTATACTTCTGGGTTTGGTATCTTATTGTCCTGGGGAACAAGGAGGAACATGATTTTTGCTGTGTCAATGTCTGTGGGTTTTTTTGAGTGTTCTTTCCTTTACGTTGTTTCCTTTTGTTTTTCCAGTGCCATAGGAGAAGTCAAAATAGTAATAGAAGCAGAAGTGACAGTTCATGAGATTGCCACTGGTTTCCAGCTAAATCTCTGTGCCTGGTATTTCTTACTTCACAGGCACTTCCGAAGAGCTGTTGCCAGCAAATGGGAAACTCTGCATACAAGGAGTTTGGCAATATTTAGGCAGGCTGAATCTGCATTTTCATTTGTAAGGATGAGCTGACTCTTGAAACTGGTCTACTGTGACTTTCAAAGTTTTTTGAAAATCAGATCTTGAAAACCAGAAGAAGATGCCAGGTTTCCTTTGCTGTCTATCTTGGCAGTGCAGTAGTCAAAGGAAATATGGGTGATGCTTGCAAACCTGAGCAGGTAGGAGCAGTGCTTGAGTTGGAAGTAACCAGAAGGCATCTGACCAAAGATAATCATGTGGCATAAGCTTCCTTGGAGCTGAAGCCAAAAAGGAATCATCTGCATTTCATTTCTCTCATTTGTATCCCATCAGGACCCATTTCCTGAGAATCTGAATGGAGAATAATTTCTCAGAGGAACTACTATTCCCTAAGTCAAATAAAATAAGACACACAGTCCACATCGATGAGCAACCCAGTTTGGTCTTTAAGCATTTTCATGAATCCTTTGTATCTTTGAGTTGAATAGCTCCAATTGCATGGCAAGACGGAATGCTAGAATGAATGAAGAAGAAAAAGGAGAAACAATAACCTAAACCAAGCACTTATATTGAAAACAGGACCCAGGGAAGAACAAGTAACTGCTGGCTCTGTAGACTGGTGCTCTCTCTCCTGCAAATCTCTTTCATTGATGAGACAATGTAGGAATAAAACAGAAGCACCTTTCAGATTGCAAACAGCATGTTGGCAGATTAGTGAGCATAAGTATCAGAGATGATATGACTGGCCTTAGCCTACAAATGTTATTCCAGGCCTGTATTCATAAGCGGACTTCTGGTAGTTTGTTCAAGCAAGGAAATAGATTGTATTTGTCACTTTACCAGCAGTGCCGTTTTGCAGGGCTTGCACAGGGTGATTTTCCTAGCACACAAATCCTAGATACTGTCAAAGCCCCGTGTTACCTGACAGAAGAACTGTAGTAGCACTGCTTAAAAAAAACAGAATGGGAAGAAAAGGAAAAAGAGAAAGAAAGAGAAAGAAAGAGAGAGAGAGAGAGAAAGAAAGAAAGAAAGAGAAAGAAAGAAAGAAAGAGAGAGAGAAAGAAAGAAAGAGAAAGAAAGAAAGAAAGAAAAAGAAAGAAAGAAAGAAAGAGAGAGAGAAAGAAAGAAAAAGAAAGAAAGAAAGAAAGAAAGAAAGAAAGAAAGAAAGAAAGAAAGAAAGAAAGAAAGAAAGAAAGAAAGAAAGAAAGAAAGAAAGAAAGAAAGAAAGAAGAAAGAAAGAAAGAAAGAAAGAAAGAAAGAAAGAAAGAAAGAAAGAAAGAAAGAAAGAAAGAAAGAAAGAAAGAAAGAAAGAAAGAAAGAAAGAAAGAAAGAAAGAAAGAAAGAAAGACAACAAATAACTGTCTTAAAAAAGTTAATTACTTTTGATGCCTACATGGCCAGCTGTGACATCCATATGCTTTTCTCCTTCACAGCATGTTCAATGCTGCTGAAGGTATGGGTGAGAAATCCATGTGGTGGTTTCTAATTCAGCATGTGCCTTGAAATGAGAACTCAGATGGGCAATATCAATGTGGTTGTAGAAGCATCATTTCTTTAGCCTCAGTAGTGGGAAGACAAAAACCTCATGTGTTTCAGTAACCAACTGTTAGTTAACAGCTACTCACAGTCTTATTTAATCCTCAAGTGCTAATAGAGAAGCAGCAACATAATTGTTTAAAAAACACAGTCTTTCATTAAAAATATTTTCTGAGGTTTATTAGTTAAGAAATGAATGTATCTAATGGGTCGTAAATAATGTATCTGAGCACACAACATAAAAAATAAAAGCAATGTATAGGCCAAATACCACCTCTGGTTATATTGTGTAACCCAATGCAGAAGATACGTGTAAATGAGAACAAGACGCAGCCCTATAATTGTAACAGTACAGAATTATAGAGAGCTTTGACCACAAAAAAGTCACTGAAATTGTCAAAATCCTGACTCTGTTCCAGATACCTTGGGGCTGAATTTGACATTCACTGTGATATGTTGTTTAGGGAGAGGACTCAAAGGAAGAAATGTACCTCTGTCCCAAAAACCCCTGCCTTGAACTGGGCCAGCTGCCCAAAAGTAGTGTGCTGTATCACAGCATCTCAGTCTATCCCACCACATTTGTCTTCCCATAGTTTTTATTGATGCTTTGCCCTTTTTCTTCCTCCCCTCAATAACTCAGTCTTGAAACTACTAAGATGGTGGGGTTACCGCCTTTGAAGTTGAAGCAAGTCCTCTTATCTGTTGGTACTGACATTTTGTGCACAAGACATCTATGGGTTTCATACCAGTCCAGAGCTGCCAGTGCTTCCTCTGCCTCTTAAGACACTTGAAGTTTGGATCCCTGAAACCAGAACCTTTGCTTATTTGGCTCAGTACAATGGTAGGAAAAAATTTGTGGTGCTACTCCCTTGAAGGCTGATGCTGGCAATGAAAGGAAATTCCTGGATTTGAATACTTGTCTGTTTACTTATTTATTTACTTTTGTGTTCAGCAGTGGGAAAATATTTTCATCTTTCTCCTTGTCTTGTCAAAAACACTTTATTCATCACAGTGAGCACAAGAGTGCAAAACTGGAGTGCAATAATTTCTCATCCTCCTGGATCTCTCTCGGTCCTCAGTGAAATGCTGCAAAGCTGGGAGAAGACCCGTAAGGGATTTCTGAGGAAGAAATGACCACCCTCATTTTGCAAGGCCACCACAACCAGCTCATTCTTCCCATCGCCTGGGGACATCGGCTCCATGCCCTGCGATGCTGGTCTGCCGCACATCGTTGATGGGGCTGCCAGCACTTGCCTTGCCTCTCTGAATGGAGAGGGCATGCCCTGCCACTCTGCCTGCTCATCTTGCCTTCTGCTTTATCCTGTCTGTGAACTCCTGACCTTGATTGCTCCCTCTCCTCACCCGTGCTCCCCTCCCTCTTCCAAACTCCAAGACGGTCTCGTGTTTCTTGGAATCTGGCAGCGTGAGGGCTTCTTGTTGATTGGTATAAACAATCTTAAAGGTCACATTTCCCCCCCCCCTGCAGAGGGAGTTGGGGTGTGTGTGTGTGTCTAAAATAAAAGCCTTCTCTCAAATTAACAACCACAAAGATGTAAACATGGAAGCCAAAGGGAGCTGTTCACTAGCAATGTGAAATGTGCCAAAGAAGCCCTTCAGGGCTTTCTTAGGAAAGAAAATGTGGACACAAGATGTGGCATGCTCTTGTGGCTGACAGGGAGGGAGAGGTCAGGGTGCCAGGGGATGGTGGCAATCATGCCCTGCGTGAATGGTGGCATCGGATTTGAGCAGCTTTGTTTGTGCCAGGGCTGGCACTTGTCATCCCGCTAAGCTGGGGGGGAATGCAGAAGTCATAGTGGCTTTGAGCAGCAGGGGCAGGAGGCCTGTAACTGTGGGATAGTGGATAGCATTTCACTCAGCCAGGCACCATCCAGCTCCAAAAGTCAGTCGGCTGCCTTTGTGGACTTCAGTGAGAATTGGGTCAGAGCCCTGTCTGGGGACAGGCTTATGGAAAACAAGCAAAAAACAAACGTAGGTGCTCAGAGCTTATGTCTGCTTTTTGGCTGAATCATAGCCAGGTCTCTGCTCCAGAGGTTTACGTGCTTTGTTACGTGAGTTCAAGTACGGTGTGGAGTTTCAGTCTTGGCAAGGTTGGTTGTGTCAGGAAAACCCTTTGTAGGTGCAGCCTACACTGAGATGAGAATCCTTTAGCTGCTTTAGTTTGTCTAATCTGGGTAGAGAGTTTAAATGCAAAAGGACAGCACCTCTTCTTATCTTCATAAATTGTCTAGTTTCTGAAAGACTGTGTGCATTTAATGTTTTCTAGCCCAGTCCAGCTTGAGGTTGTTAAAGCTGTTCTGCACTGTGCTGCCTCTGAGATTTTTGCCCCCTGGTGTGTTGCAGGAAGGGATGAATGTTTTGGGATGTTGCATGGTAGCCACTGCCTCTTTGCCAAGCTTCAGAAGTGAGCAAGCTGAAAAACTATGTTTCAAAACTGGCCCATGTCATCAGGAAACACAGCAAAACTTCATATCCCAGAAAACTTCTCTGAATTACAAATTAACATAAATTCATCGAAGAGTAATCTGTAGGGATTGCTAAATGTGCAGTGATGTCATTCTTAAGAAGTTGCTGAGTAAAAATTATTGGAAGTGAAGAGAACACTGGAGGAAAGTACAAAGTATGTCTGCTGAACTTTATTCCTCCTTAGGTGTCTGTTGTGGCCACTGCTAGAGACAAGATACCCAGTTAGATGAACTTTCAGTCTGTCTCAGTGAGGTCACTCTTTATTTTCTACATCTACCTCAGCTTTCTGTGGTCTGATCCCCTTTCTGAAGGAGATAACCGGACACAACTTACTGCAGTGTGCATTAGTGAACATATTCATAGCCCTTTTGCCATGGCTGGTGTATGTAGGCACACCAGGGCAGATCCAGTTCCAGCACCCAAGACCTGAGAAAGTATTTTGCATGTTTTTTCTAGCCAATTTTCTAAGAAAATAAGCTTTATGTGAATGTATGTTGTATATGAACTTGTGCGCCTGCCTGTCCTTCTGTTTCCTTCCTTAGGGCTTTTAATCTGGTTTCAACCTAATTTGTGAGGGGAGTAGAGATTTGAAAGATAATCCAGTTTCTACACATGAAATTTAGAGCTGTCCCACTGATGGGTGTAAATCCCAGAACTTGCTCAGACACAAAAATTCACACAGGGAGATGTTAGGAAAAAAGCCATGGGAAAGGCTTCCTGGGCTCAGCAAGCATACCAAGGATACCAAGTTTCATTAGATCTTCTGCTTTTTTTCTTATTTGTGTTATTGTCCTGAACCTCTACTTATCCTGGTTCAAGTCCCAAATGGAAGCAGAATCTCAGAAAAAGCAGGAAAACATTTTTTTTTTGTATTGGTATTACAATAAATCTGAGATGCCCAGAGATCAGTATCCCTTTATTCTTGGGTGCTTTCCATCTCATACACAATAAGAGACAATCGCTGGTCTGAAGCGTTTAAAACTTCAAATGCAGTCTGAGGAGTGAAACAGGGTCATCAGCTCACACTCCAGGTTTGCATCCTGGCTTGAGGGCTTTGAGCTTGCTTTCTGCTTCTGATGAAGAGTCCTTGAGGCCTCTTGTGGTTCCAGCTCCCCTCATAAGAACTCCCCAAAGTTTTGTTCAGATTGTAACTGAGCTTATGATGATGCTTGTGATACTCTCATTTAGTTAATGCTTGAAAAATTAGGTGCTAATCTACCTCCTCGTCTAAAACAAAAATTATTGCTTCACAGAACTTTTTTAGATGACAAGTAGTCCATTTCTATCTTCTGTGGGGTGGGAAAGGAAGGGAGGTGGCAGGTTTGAGATGATACATTTGTGTTTTAAATGGTATGGATATTTTAACTATTGTCTGCTTTGTTGGTCTCTTGTTAAAGGGCAGCAAATTTCATTCCTGTTCCCAAATGTTGCGTGGCTGGGAGATGAGATTACACTGTCTCAGAGTCATTTGCTGATACATCACCTGTGTTTAGATTCCTAGCATGTTATGTTTTCTAACAAAAAAGTGCCTGAAAGAACTACTGGTGGCCCAGAGTGATTGTGAATGTTGAGTTTGTCTCCACATAGGTTTGAAAACTGGGCAAAAAATCCTCAAATTTAAAGTTTTACTGTAATTTCAGGCCTGATAAGGACTTTGTGGGGGTTCATTGAATGAAAATAGTAAATGGCTAGAGAGAGAGGGCTCCAAAACAACTAAGAAATAAATTGTTTTTCTGGCCTTCAGTGCTACAGTGGACAATTCCAAACTATTTCTGCTGAAAAAAGCAGTTTCAGTTAAATTGAACACTTCAAGGAGAATGATAATTTTCATAAGCAATAAACTGTTGTAGGACCTAAAATACTAACCCTAGTCACATAACCATTTGTCAAAATTTAAATTAGTTTTAGCCAAGACTGCCAAAAGGCTTGTAATGTCTTCTAAGTCAAACCCTTGTAAGATGCTCCAAAGTGAGATCCATAAAACTACAATTTTCCATGGGAAGGAAAAAGACCAAACACTGCTTCTCTGAAGGACCAGTATCTTTTAAGAGATATACTGTGAGGAGGACTGGTCTGGGATTCTTCTTCTAAAGGAAATGCTGGCTCTGTAGAGGAAAGAAGGAAAAATTTCATGCCCAGAGGATATAAACCATTGTGGGTATTTTTTGCCATTATTTGAATCTTCACTTTCAAGCAGAGGAGAGCTGATACTTTTGGTGACACATCTCATCTCATCTCATCAAACACTTTATTTTCTTCCTGTCAAAGATTTCCACAGGAAATCTCCAGCCAAAACGTAATATTAGGCATGATTCTTCCCTCTTTTCCACTGCACTAACATGGTCTGAGTGGCAGGGCTATTTTTTGCTAAAATCTCAGGCTGTCAAGAACTGGCCCTTCTGCCAGAGTGGAGCGGGAAGCAGTTTGGAGAAGTCTGCATGCATATTTTCATGAGACATGTCACGCTCAGGGGGAAGTTTGGATCCACAGGATATGGAGGCAAGGCAGTCCACTTCCCTCATGGCAAAGCTTCTCTTTTTTTTCGGAAAGTGTCCCTCCCCTGTGTCCTGGCAGGACTTGGGTCATGCTCAAAATTCCATCCTGTCCCTCTGCTTCCTGCCCTTTCACCCATCATCAGAGTGATAAAATGCCCGTCTGAAGGCACTGTGGAACTGACTCCTCTGTTATACTTTCAGAAATTAAAAGTAATTTTGCAAAAGCTGGTTTTGTGGGAATTTGAAAGGGATCATAAAGACCTGAGCTGCCCAGCATCTCAGGACTTTTGGTGTCTGAAGCCTTTTATGCTTTGTTGAAAATCCCAACTTCAGTGCCTAGATTCTGGGTTTGCATACACATCTGTTTAGCAACATGGAAAATGGTCAGGACTGTGATGTTTGCACTGACAAAAATGTCTCTCAATGAATGGATCCTTTAGATTTGGGGTTTTGGATTGATAGGCTCAAGCTGAAAAGTCGGACTGCTGGCTTCAAAGAAGTAAAGGAAACTGTCCCTAGGATCAGATCACCACTCAGATACAAAAGAAACTAGGCATTTTGAACAGCTGTCTCTTCAAGTGCACTGTATTGTCCTGGGCCACCAGCTCTTGGTGACTCTGCTTGAGCAGGACAGATTGGACAAGATGACCTCAAAAGGTCCTTTTCCACCTCAGCCAAGCTGTGATTTAGCCTCTTAACTTGGAGTGTATTTCTTAGTCTGCAACCAGAAGCAGCATATCTCCAACAGAACCACAGAATTACCTTGTATGAGCCTTTTTATGTTCTACCTAACTGGTACGCAATTTTCATATTCTCTCATACAGTCTAGACCAGCCTGTAGGTAGCTAAACAGAGTTAGAAGGCAATGTCCTGCAAATACATCTGGCAGCCACCCCTTCCAGGTCATCTCTTTAGAGCGGCTCCTGCCGGTTTCTCAGTGCCTCCCAGGTCCTTGCCATCCTGTCTGTGGCCCTGGTCAGACTCAGCATGCCAAAGGAGAAAAAGCCTCCTCCTGCATAGCTTGGGCATAGCTCAGCTGCATTCTTCAATGACTGTTTTTCCCCAGTGACCTTACTCTACAGCTCTGGTGGTCAGTTGACTATTATGCTGCGAGCTTGCCCGCATTCCTCCACCCACTCAGGCAAGCACTGCTCACTGGGAAGGGGCGGTGAGGCAGGGAGGAATCTGACCGTCTGGAGACTTATTCAAGGGAAACAAAAATTTCTGGCCACTGGGAGTGTTTTGCCCATCACTTCTCCAGCAACAGGGCGGTTGGAGTAGCTGCACAAAGAGGGTCTGACCACTGTGGTTGCCACACACCCTGAGGTGGCAGGCATTCCATGGCAAGGCAGCAGGCTCTGCTTGTTGCCACACTACATGGCCTTTTCCTCATGTTGAGAGAAAACACCAGGGAAAACAGCCTGGAGAAACCTTCTCAGAGCAGTTGCCACTTGTCATGTTTGTGGGAGCCTTGCAGTAACAGGTTTGGTTCCCCAGCTCCTCCGCTTTGAGGGCTGTGAAGACTGCTAAGCTAAGGATCTTTAAACACTGTAAATCATGCAGCTTGTCGGTTTTGAGAACCTTTTAATTTTGACCACTTAATGTGCAACTTCTAAAATAACAGTTTCAATTTCTTATATATGAGTGTGAGAGAGTAAAAGAGACTAGACATGAGCTAGATAGGGAGTTGCAACGCAGATGATTTTTCAACTCTGGAGCCAACTCAGACAGATCACAGTGGAGAAAGGTTTGTACAGTAAGAGGAGAAGGTTAGAATCCTGCTATTTTATTACTGCCATGGTAAGATTAGAAATGTTAAGGATTTGCAAAGAAGTGACTGTCAGGAAAATTTATGATTCTCATCACTCACTCAGCCACTCTGCACATCCTGTATATTTTCTGACATACTTCCAACAGCATAAATATTAATAGACTAATACTGACATTTAGGTCTGATCCAAGTCTCATTAAATTCAGTGGAAATGCTCCCATTGTCTTCAGTGGGAGATGGATCATGGTCTTAAAAAGGAACAAAGGAGCACAAAATACCAAGTGGGGCTTCGTGGGGCTAAATAATGTTGTTATCAAATCAGAACTCCTCAGCTTCCTGACTCTGAGCATTTCACTCTGTGACCTTTAACGTTAAATTATTGCCAAAACAGGAAGAAGAAATTAAGGCTTGATAAGGGTTGAGATGGTCACAGATTTTACCAGCCTCACTGATGGAATGTGACAATTTCTTCAATGGGAATGAGTTGGGCGTGAATTGTTCATCAGTCGTTTTGATTTATTCGACCTTTCAGCCCCATAGTTTGCAGTGGCAGGGATTACTAGAAACTCAGCAAAAGAAATTCTTTCTCCCACTTAGTTTATAACCTCTGCAGGTGCATGAAGAGTTACAGAGAGAGGATTAGCTTTTATAAAATGGCTCCATTTACTTCATTGATGAGATAGCCCAGAATCGGCAGTGTGGACATCATGTGAGAATCTATTGCAAAAGCTTTTTTGGCATCAAAATATCTCTCTCTTTTTCTAGATCAAAATCTTTTCCCCAAACCTTTCTGCACAGCAATTAGTTACAGCTGTGTTTTGCAAAGCCACCTAGGGAATTTGGATGTCCAGTTCCCATAAAGTTTAATGTGAACTAGGTTTCCAAGCAGCTTTGAAAGTTCAGCTGAGTTAGGACTGGAACCTTTTTGGTTTTGGTACAGTTCTGTATGTGAAACCCCTGCACCTCTGGATGAAAAAAAAAAAAGATATTTTGAGTTTTTGTCATCATCTTGCATAGCACAGGCCTCAACGAAACAGTGACATTGGAGCTTGCAGAACCTGCAAAAGCTACACTGTGTGTCAAAAGAAGCAAAAGTAATTTTTCCAAGAGTTCTTCATAATTGTTAAGACCAGATTTCCAAGAGAGTCCTTCTTTGCAACCAAATACAGGCCACGTTTCCAAAGGATCCTTTTATGAAACCACAAATGTTGCATCTCAGGGCACTGAAAATCTGGTCAAGGATGGAGTGACTGCAGAAGACTCTGTACTCACGAGTACCTAGCAAGTTGCAGGCCACAACAAGCTGTAGGGTATGTTTTCCTGGAGAGCTTATCAGTGAATGTGTGAACTTTGCCAACTGTGGCCACCCCCAGAACTTCCAGTTCCTCCTCTTGTCAATTAGGAGCTTCCTGTCTGATCTGTGAAGTACAAGTACAGGCAGACGGCCTGTCATATCTACTGTTTAAAGATAAAATATACAGGGAGTAACAAATAAAAGATCTGAGTGAAACAGCTCAAGAACTGCAAGAATGAAAGTTGGACTTGCACTATGTACCACATGACATTCTCCTTGCTACCAGCATCTACAGAGGTAATACCTTCCGTATAGCCAAATTATGGCCTAAGACAACAGAGAGGTGGAGAGGAGGGAGAGAGAAGTCACATCAGTGCAATTAGCTGATGCAGAAGCTTCATGAAAAGAGATTGGTTATTTAAGCTGCAGACTTCTCAGAAAAGAAACACTCTAGAAACATTTCCTGTAGCTACACCAGGGGTCTACAAATCTTAGTCAACAATCTGGAGCCACACTGGTAAACAAACATGCACTGAAAAAAACGCAAAAACCCAACATATTTTGAGAAATAGGTCCAAGGCAACTTGGATGACTAGCTTTCCAGTGTCAGTACTCAGTGGCCACAAGAGCAATAAACCAAAAAGATTCCCCTCTTAGTTAAAAACAGAAGCAGCTGTTTATGATCAGTTCTGTTTGGAGCCTCCAACACTGTAAAACTAAACCTGCAGTGACCTAAGTGAATGTAAAGATTTTATGGGGCCACAAAGTATATGCGTGTTTGCAATGCTGTAATAGAGAGGAGAAGCCAACTGGAGGATTTGAACCGGTCTCCCCACATCTTCTGTTCAAAAGTTAAGCTGCACATTAGCCCTCAAAGAACAGGAATGGAATGCTGCATTTTTTGAACTCTTGTCCTACCATTTGTAATATTTGTCTGCCAGGCTTTTTACTTTGCTATATCTCTGCCCCCCTAGCTCTGGAGAGTTCACAGATTTCCTCAGCTGCCATGAATTTAGCAAGTGATGAAGGAAATGGTCTTGAGTACTCAGGTGTGGCTTTTTACCCAGGTATGACATGAGTAAAGGGATTTTATGGTGCTGCTTGCTCAGATGGAGTACACCAGAGAAAGCAGAAGACCTGGTCTCACATTCTTGTCATCTTTGATGACACCAAATTGTCATCTACTGATACCCTAGAGGAAAAGGATGCCATGCAGAGGGACCTTGACAGACTAGAGAGGTGGGCCCATGTGAACCTCAAGGCCCAGTGTAAGATCCTGCATCTGGGTCAGGGCAGTCCCAAACATGCATGTAGGCTGGGTGATGAGTGGATTGTGAGCAGCTTTGCAGAGAAGGACTTGGGGGTGTTGGTGGATGAAAAACTGGACATGACCAGCAATGTGTAATTTCAGCCAAGAAAACCAACCACATTCTGGGCTACATTAAAAGAAGCATGGCCAGTAGATGGAGGAAGGTTATTCCCCTCTCTATTTCACTTTCATGAGACCCCACTTGAAGAACTGTGTTCAGTTTTGGGGCCCCCAGCATAAGAAAGACATGGGCCTGTTGGAGTGAGTCCAGAGGAGGCAATGAAGATGATCAGAGGGCTGGAGCACCTCTCCTGTGAGGACAGGCTGAGAGAGTTTGGGTTATTTAGCCTGGAAAAAGGAAGGCCACTGGGGAGACCCTATATAACCTTCTAATATTTAAAAGCAATCTGTGGGAAAGATGGGGAGGAACTCTTCATCAGGGAGCGTTATGAGGGATAAAGGTTTTGAACTGGAAGGGGGTAGATTTAAATCAGATATTAGCAAGAAATTCTTTACTCTGAGGGTGGTGGGACACTGGAACAGGTTGCCCAGAGAAGTTGGGGGTGCCCCATCCCTGGAAGTGTTGAAGGACAGGCTGGATGGGGCTTTGAGCAACCTGTTTTAGTGGAAGGTATCCCTGTCCATGGCAGAGGGTTTGTAACTAGATGATCTTTAAGGTCCCTTATAATCCAAACCATTCTGTGATTTTGATGTCCTTTAGATAAATAATGCTAGTTGGATGATGTTAGCCAAATTTACTTTGGTCACTTGTGTTATCAAACACTGTCTTATACTTTAGCTTCAAATAATGCTTTTTTTGTCCCCTGCAATTTTTTTTTTTTACAATTCAAATTTTTTTCCAAAACATTTTTTGAAAGTTAGTTAGTTAGTTAATTAGTTTGTTTTTTCCAGAGTGTTGCTTAATGTGATCTGGATGTTGTCAGGTGGATTCAAGTGCTTGTAAGATTTAACCTACTGTGGGAAAAAAGATCAGTATGGCTTAGGTAAACACACATGTCTAGCTGAGTGTTGTGGTGCTTAATGGCTCTTTGTTCAGCTTTACTCAACTAGGAAAATGTTTTTAGTCCTTAGAAAGTTAAGATGGAGAAAATGAAGCACAATGGTCTAACAGAAAGGTGCTCACTTCATGAAGGTGAAGCGTAGTGCTGCCCAGTGCAGAGGTGAGTTGAGGCTTCGTTTTCCATGCAGCCCTTTTCCCCTGCATGAAACAAAAGTTCCCTCTCCCCATCCCCCTTTGCTTTGTTTCCTCTCCTCTCTTTTTTCTCTTCCCGTCAAATATTTAAGCAGATATTTCCTTTCTGGTTGTGTGCCAAGGAGCATTCCAGCTCTGTCCTCTTTGAAAATAAAAAGACTGACCCCCATTTCCATAACCAAGGAAGAGACAGGTAGCCTTTGTTTGTGTTCCAGAGCATGACTGTTTTTCCTAGATTCCAACCAAAAGAAGAGAAATGATACTATTATTCAGAGGCGGAATTGATCAATGACCCCAGCAAATGCAGTAGCAATGGCAGCAAAATGGGTGGTATGAGCTGAACGCTTTTTGGTGGTGAACCTTTGGGTTTGGTCAATTCCTTCTATCACCCTCTTCCCCTCCTTTCTCTCTCTACAAGATCTCCCTATTTTCTTGTGTTTAAGGCGTGTCAAACCCTGGAATAGCCCTCACAGGCATTAGTCACCAGTGATTAAAATAGCCACTAAGCAGGCAAGAGCCTGCAATGATTTGTGCTAAATTGGGTGTATCACTGTTTGTAACAAGGGTTGCTAATTTGCAAACCTCCCTTATTATCATTCTTTTTATTAATAGTGCCAAGGGGTTCCAGCTGACATTAAAGTTCCATTTCATCTGCTGTTTTACAAAAGCAGGGAATTTAAGAGTTTGTCATTTAGATGGGCACTGTGAAAATCTGTAGAATTGAAGGACTATCTTGTCCATACAGCTGAAGCACAGAGGTCCCCATTGGAAGAGAAGGAGAGCGAAATGGCTGCCGTGAGAAAAGGCCTTAGGTCCCCCTGGCTCTGAGCAGATTGTCAGGTGGGTGACTGCTCATCAACTCCCTGCTGGCAGAAGGGGACTTGGAGTCCTGGTGGTGCAGGCAGAGCTGCTGCCAAAATGGGCGCTGTGCTGGGTATGAAGGGAAACCACAGACTATGCAAAGATGGAAAGAAATCAGAAACACCAAACAAAAAGGCCACTTTTTTTGGGATTTGTGACAATAAATCCATTTGAAAGAGTGAAATTTTCACCTTGGTCCCGAGAAGCATATCCAAAACTCTAA
This sequence comes from Sclerurus mexicanus, assembly GCA_013396755.1. Lineage (NCBI taxonomy): Eukaryota > Metazoa > Chordata > Aves > Passeriformes > Furnariidae > Sclerurus > Sclerurus mexicanus. The sequence goes on along the minus strand of VWZF01001448.1, from coordinate 781,795 downwards.
TTGCAGATGTGTACTTGCCTTTCCTCACCTATAAACTGAAGATAGTAGTGTGACCTCACAGGGGCTATGTGTGGTTTAAGGGTCCAGTTTTATACAAGAACGTGATCTTGGACTACTCTCAGTGACCTGAGTGCAAAGTCCATTTGCTAATAAGAATGACTGATGTAATACAGTGACTGAATCTATTAATTAAATACATCAGGTTCCTCTATAGTCAAACATATTACTAGTGCTTAAGGTTTTTATTTCTAGCATCTAGAGGAAGCTGTAAGGATTTACCCCAGTTGTGAGCCCTTTAACTCCAATAGCAAAAAAAAAACCAAAAAAACAAAAAAACAAAACCCAAAAACAAACCCTGTGGTTTTTATTGCTGGAAGTCTTGGGTTCTGGACTGCCAATGGCTCATGGATAATACATGTTTTTGATGCAGAACAGAAATTGGAAATCTTGTAAGAAAAACTTGGGTCAGGCTGTGAGTATATCACAAGGGTTTCTCCCTCTGTGTATCTGCTTCCAGCTGAGAGGAAGTAACAAAGAATGTGTTTAAAATCAATGGAATTAGTCTAACTTCTTTGACGCATAATAAAGATTTGGATTTTTGGATATTTTAAGTGAAGTTTTGGCTATGATTTTGTTTTGTCTGCAGTAGTCACATATCTCTATAATAAACTACAAGATCTAAGGGGGATTGCTAGAGGTCTGTGTTGCTCTGCAGTGAGCAACACTCCAGCTGCCCACACTGACAGTAACAGTGGTGGTTTTATGGAGAGGGCACATTTTAAGTATTGGTTGTTAGTTTGTGTGTTAACGTGTGGTGAATTGAGTGAAGCAGAGAAATCAACTCACAGTACGTTTTAATACAGCTATACATAATTTGAGGCAGCTGTCACCAGATTAAAACTGTGAGCACTTTGCCCACAGTGAAGGGGATCCCTGGTTTGGGAACACTGCTAATGAAGCATTGAATGCTGAGATGTGATTAGTCTCCTTGCCATTGACAAGGTTGGAGCACTGAACTCCAAGCAAAGTGTGTTTTTGGAGTGCAGGGAGAGTGTGTGAGAAATGTTGTACCAAGCCGTGAGTGTGGAAAGTAAAGGAAGCTGAGTGATGAGGTTTAAGAAGGCTTCAAAGTGGCTGAGGATGGATGTGCAGCGGAAGGATGAAGTGAGGGTGAGCTGTGAAAATTAGTCTCAAACGTCTCTTGTCTTCAGCCAATTTATTTTGGTTTTTCTGTGAAAATGTCATGGGGGTAGGGAAAGGACATTTGGCTGCTGGCTTCTCCAGCAAGGAGTGTGGGGGTTTGGGCTTGGTAACTCCAGGAAGCCAGAGGTGAAAGTGGAAGTGGTGGGGCTTGCTCCTCCCAGCAGCAGGATTTTAGAGGCTGTGCCTTCCAAGGCACTACCCCCATGTGCTGACAATAGCCAGTTAGTGCTATTGCATCTTGGACTATCCCTTTGGGGTTTTATCCTGCATGGTGGTTTTAGCTCTCACTTGATTGTTGAGAGGAAACGACGCAAAGAATCTGTGAAGCAGCAGAGCTACCTTTTAATTTTCAGTTCCAAAGAGACAACCTCAAAATATTCTGAGAATCTCCCCTAGGGGAAGGAAATCTCCAAACCTCTTATTAAGATGCCACCACAGCACCTCATTTTAACAAGCTAAGGACTCTCATTAGATGATTCCCAAGCCACGTCTGAACTATAGGCTCTCTTCCTTGAATACCCTAGATGGAGAGGAGAAGAATTAAAAAAAAAAAAAGAGAGAAAAAACTCAGCCCAACCCACTTTGCAAGTGCTGTTCAATCTACACTGATTATATAGTATGACTGATAAAGTTGAGGAGTGAGCTGAGGTCAGAGCCTCAGGATGCCGGCTCTCCATGCCATGAAGGGGCTTTTCGTGTGTACGTGCATGTGCATGGAGGATGAGCGTTGTGTTTGTTTCTTGAAAAGTCCTCAGATGCTCTCCAAAGAATTCCAAATTTAAAGCAGTGTAAAATGCTCCATCAAAAATGTTTTACAGTCTTGATGTCACTGCCTGTGAAATCTACTCCAGCAACCATTCCTGAGACCTGAATAATCTCTCGATTGTGCTTTACTTGCCATTGGACAGAGTTCTCAGTGAAAACAGGACAGTTGTTTTATAGTCCTGTCTGTATGGAGAAGCCTTGGAGCAAGACTGCTTCATCCAGGGTCACTGAAAACATGTAAAATATATTCTGCCTCCAAAAATAAACAAGATAGATGCATATAGCTGGGCCAGGGGATGAAGCAGGAGTCATTGAGGCATCTGGGGCAAGGACTTGCTTTCAAATTGAACAGAGATTGCAGTGCAGTTGTCACATGAAGATGTTTTCCTGAAGCTTTTCTTGTTTCTCTATTGTGCCCAGGAGTGGGACCAATTATGGTGGATGGAAGCCAAAAGAGAGATTTCTGTAGGAGATCAGATGGGAAATCATTTTCCCGGCTGGGTGCCCTCAAAATTGGTAAGTTCCTAGAGTCACAATCATGCTGTTAGCTTCACAGAGATACTGCATCCTGGTTCCTTGCCAACAGTCTGCTGTTCATGTATTAAAGTGGCTTTCTGGTGGTCTGTTTAGGGTAGCTTCATTGTATTTCAATGATTTTTTTTCACCTACATTGGATCTGACATGAAATACCCAAGACCAGGACTTTCAAGTCTGCTCAAAAGACCGGGGAACTGGACTTCTACTGATTGATTGGGTCTAGGTGTGGTACTGGTGCAGCAGAGTTGAAGTGCACTGTGATAGGACATGATCTCATCATCACTATGCCCCAACAGGAAAATAAACATCTCAGCTCTGTCTCGCTATTTTTCCAGTAATATCTTGATTCTGATTAAGCCTTTATGTAACAGCACCAAAACCATTTTTCTGCGGCATTTCTTCCATTCTACAAATAAACAGAATGGAGGGGAGAGGAAGTATGGCCAAATGCTATAATGTTAGGAGCAATAAGACAAAATTAGACACGGCAAAATTGCAGTTCAGTCTAAAAGAAGAAGAGTTGTGATGCGTAACACTTCACTCATGGCTAGGACTTGACTGTGCTGGAGCTGTGCCCATAGAGAGACAGTTTCTGCCTTGAATCATTTACAGTCCAGGGAGAGGACAAGCAAGATACAACAAGCAATCCCTTCTTTTCAGAGGGAAAATCTGGGTACACAGGGTTAATTTTTTTCCTTTGTAAGTCAGCAGGATCTTTGCTGCAGCCAGGAGTAGAGTTTCACTGTAAGTCATTTGGCCAAAGTGTATGTGGCAGGTTTGTCTCAGTGCCTTACCCATCCTTCTGCACGCAGTCTGATTTTCACCTCTAAAATGTGATGAATCATTGTAAAGATACCTCTAAAATGAAGTAACCCAGGCTTGTGCATGAGTGTTGTGCTTGATCTTGTGCATTTGTATGTTGCCTCTTATCCCTTTGTATGCTCAAGCATGTTCATACATGTGCCACTGCAGGCCAAAACTCATAGATGTGCTATAGCTGGCAGGAGATTGTCATTTCAGGGTATAGACACCCCAAGCCACGCTCAACTCTGATGAGCAGGACATACTCTGGAAATGCCTTTGAAATACGGGTGCAAAAGTGTTCAGGGCCAATTTGGCCCTTATGTGGTGTGAATGCAGTCAAGTCCTTATGCCAGGGAGCAAGCTCTGAGCAACACAGCTGTTAACCAAATAGTTTGGGACATTTTTGTAGAGATGTGTCTGGTGGGAATATGGAAACTCAGATCTTGCCTTTCAGCACCAGTGCTGGCTTGAGGCTGGAGCCAGACTGCAATCTCCCAAGTTATTTCCGCAATGAGGAATATATGCAGATTCAGGCAAAAAAGCATCTCGGAAGAAATTAATTACCAGCCAACTATAGATTATTTCATTTTGAGGGACATCATCCAATCTACTCAACTTCTCAGTCATTCAGCAACTTTTAATGTCTATTAATGCCTATATTTATTGTAACCATGCATACTAAAAGCCCGGCCTGTGTTATATCTTTCTTGCTTATTCCTGGCATATAATGTTAGACATAGCAATGCCTTCTCTTTTTTTCTGAGACACAGTGCACAGACTTCTCATATATAAGTATTTCTCAATTGATTTTAGCTCCTTTTTGTGTAGCAATAGGCAGGAGAGGGCAGGGACAGAACAAGGTAATTTTCAAAGTGGGCTAGTTTCTTTTGCATGCATCTTCTGGCACTGATTCAGCAAATTGTATACATATTTATTTGTGATAGCTTTGATATGATTTAAGTATGTGCTTGAACTTAAAGGTAAGCTTTGTATTTTGCAGAATAATTGTCCTAATGCCTTATTTGAGGGTGCAATGGTCAAATGGCACAATTGTGTACTCTGCTTGGCAGTATGGAAAAAAAAAGGCACTTAAACTCAACTAATTACAAGCCCTGCATAAGTAAAATCTGCAAAACTCAGACTCAATAATAAGCTTCTTGGAAACCTCGTTGAAAATTGGTAGTTACCAAATGATAAAATACAGAAAATTTTACTCTGATAAAGTTAAAAACTGGTGAATTTTCTTCTGAAATACTGTTGCAAAAGCACTAATGAGATAAATGTATTTATGTCATGAATAAAACGCCTGATGAAAACTAATCCGATAGATGGAGTAAGTGATTGAAAAGGGCCAGAATTGTCAGTACTCTCCATCTGCTTTGCATCATTGAGCTGGGCAAAACATCAGAGCATATTGGTGAATCTGGCAGATGTCATGTTATTTTTATGTCATCCTTATTCTTCCAGGGCCTGATCCAAGCCCCATTGAAATCCATAGAAATGAGTGGACTTTCCTTTACATCAGCGAGCTTTGAATTGGTTCCTTCCTCGCTCACTGGTAACGTCAGGAGTCTGCGATGGGTCTTGGAGACATTTTGACAGAGCAGTCAGGCACAACTGTGCTTTCCTTTTTAATCCTGCCTTTTGATGATCTTGTTATTGATGTATGGTGTTGGCTGGAACCCAGAGATAAAATGAAATGGGGAACATAACAAACTGGAAAATGCATACTGATTTAGAAGTTAATGAGACCATTCCCAGAAGTGCTGAAATTCAATGGGATTTAGAATCCCAAGGACCCTATTATTTTGGAAAATGGATCACATGCTTTCAAGACATTTGAGCAGCTCTGAAAACTTCATCCATCACTTCTATGAAGAGCAGCATAGGTCTTATGTAATATCACAGGCAACAGCCAGAACTGTTGAGAGTATAACCCGCAAAATGGCCTGATCTTCTATTGTTTCTGAAGGTGCGAATTCCTCTTCTCCTAATATTAAGTAACTTTTGGGTGGTGTTCTCTTCTGTTAAAAGAAGAATCTGCTGTATGTTGCAAAAAGATGTTTATAAATTCCCTCACATGCCTGTCAATCCAGGCATCCTCCTTATTCCTGTTATACTTATTTATATAGGCACATATAAAACTAACAATCTTACACTTATTAATCAAGGTGATTCAGCCCATGCCTCCCACTGACTTTCTCTGATTCCAGTCCTATTCCAAAATATAGCCCTAAATATCACTGGGGTTATTCATAAAACATGGTGATGCTCTGCATGAGTAAGACTATTTGAATCTGGCCTGGAGTAAAGTTACTAATTCTCAGTGAGAAGTAGAGCTAAACAAAGATTGCAAAATATTGTCCATTAATCTGTTCTTGAATTTTTAAACATATTTTTTGGTCTCTGTTCGCTCGTGGATCTCTGAGCTAATGAACTTGCTGACAGGAATGTTCACCATAACAACCCATTTACAGCAAATATTGCAAGATCTTTGCACTCTTCCCTTCATTCAAAATAATACCAGTCTCCCTCCCCAAGAAATGACCTTCCTGTTTAAGAGTTTTGTCATTAATTGCGAATATTCACATTGGTAAAATGTTTTGTTTGTTTTACTAAATCATCTTCCAGCAAGAAAAGAGAACCAAACCAACTGAAGCAGAATTTTACAAAGAAAGACCTTTGAGGTCCAGTGTCAAGAGAATGGATGGTCCAGAAGTTGGAGCTGCAGGGGGATGTGGAGATCAGTCCTTGGTCCACCAAGGGCTTCGCTGAGGGGGAAGTCAGGAGTGCTACCCTTCAACTTCTCACGTAGGAGCTCTCTACGTGGCAGTACACTGAAATGGTAACAGCTTTCAGGACCTCAGATACACTGGGGTATGTACAAATGATGCATAATACTGACAAATCATCTGCTTGTGACCCCTCCCCCCCACCTATAAAAAAAAGTGTAGAAATTATTTAGTTACAAACTCTTTAAGTAAAGATGTCCTTTCATCTGCTGGTGGATATTTTCTTTGAGGAGATTATTCATGGAGCAAGGTTCTAAAATAAAAATTGAGGAGGATGGCGCAAAGCTGGGCTTTGGTGAATACATCTAAACCCTAGACACATTGCAAACAAACTGAGCTTGTTCCCAGGCAACTCCCAAGTAGAAAATAGGCACAACTGTTCTGAAGGATCTTCTCTATGATTTGTTTACCTAGCTGTAGGGTCTTCTTCAGTGTCAGGCAAAATCAAAGGAGGCACAGTTATTGACCCCAGCTTGCTTTGAATCTGGCCTGTAATGAGAGCTATACCCACACCAAGTTTCAAATTCCAAGCAGTTTGATGTGGCCTTTTACAGAGAAAAAAATGGCTAGAATTTTTATTACAATAAGAAAATGCAATTTTTCATTCTCTCCTCATTTCAGAAGGTCTGAAGGGATTTTACTCAACTTCCTCTTCTACCTTCAGGCAGAGACAAAATCTGAGAAATTGCAGCCCAGTTTTGGAAAGTTCTCAGGATGCAAAAATTAAAGGCTCTTGATGGGTAGCTGCTATTCTATGCACTTTGTTGTCATGCGTGCTTCTGGGAATCTACTGCAGACCAGGTGCCCCCTTCAGCCTCACTTTGTCCTGTTTTATAGTCTTCCGTCATCTGATCGGAATGATTTAAGAAAAAAAAAAATCAGTGTCTGATCAGAATGATAGGAGGTTCTAGCCTGTTGGGACTAAGCTGGCTAGAAGGTAGTCAAGATCTGGCTTTGCATAACTGGGAGTTATCCAACACCTTCTGGAGTGTGTCATCCAGTAGGAAAACATAAATCTTTAAGTATGCTGCCCAAAACCTGGCAAGGTGAAATGCAGTCTCGCTGTTTACTTTGTCACCAAACCTAGCAGCCCCAGACAAAACTGCATGGGCAGCTCAGGGAGTAGGAGATGAATGACGGCTAAATTCAGGGGTTTTCCCTTTAGGCAAAGTCCTGAAAACTAAGACAAAGTCTGGCCCAGACTTTTGATGATGAAAAGTGTAATACAGTTAGTATTGATCTGCTTTTGTAATATTCAGTGTTTAGAAGGATGTGGTGTGTCCTTATCAAGAGCAAATGTGTGCCTTATAAATATCTGAATGCAGCTGGTATTATTTTCAAGCCCAATTTAGGCACCCTTGTTGGACATTTTGGCAAAATACACCAGCAGTATGGAAAAGAGTCCATAGAACTGGAAAAATTTGCTGTAAATTCACTGTTGTTACATCCATCAATTTGGAAAAAATCAGTGCAAAGGCACAATCCCTAAAATAAATGAAAGAAAATGTCTCATAGCTGCTGGCAGGCACTGGAGCTCCCCAGCAGAGGCTGCCTGGGAGCAGCAGAAACAACTGTGCACAGCTCCGCAGCCACAGTAAACAGCAGCTTGGCATTAGCCCATCCAGAGGAGAGGTGTGGTCTTCGCCATTGGTGTAGGTTGTTGATGCTTCGATCTCTTCCCTGGCTATAGACACCTACTCCTATTTTGTGATCCTGCACTGCTCCAGGCAGAGCTGGAGGAGACAGAAGGCGTGAATGGACAGCCAAGATCGAGCAGAGCCAAGGGACTGGCTTGGCTCTGGAAGGCAAAATGCAAGCTGAGCCATTGGAGTCGGCTGTACACAGATGAGAAGGAAAATGCACAAAGTGATAAATAACTTTGCTTAGGCTGCCAGGAAGGGCTGCCAGAACATTCTAGCTTGGCTATGCTCTGACTTGGCTCGCCTGCTGCCGCCAGCCCCCCTCCTGCACAGACGAAATGCCGGGCCAGAGCCACGCATGCATCTCAGGGCTGGCCTGACCCTGTCCCCCCACTGCCCAGACTGCCCCTCAGGCAGCCACCTCTGCCCATGCCTCTCCCTTCTGGAGACCCCCTCCATCTGAATGGACAACCCAGAGGTGCACCGAGCAAGAAGGCAGAGAGATTAAAAATCAGGAGGTGTTCCATTAGCTTGGGTTGTTTTTGGAGGAACCACCTCTCCCCTTGCTTTCCCAACAGTCTGGATAGCATCTGTCTCTAGCGTCATCCTGCAGTACTGTCTCCATGGGCAGCAAAAAGCCTTTCTCCATGGGTCAGCTCTGCATCCCTTCCTTACAAATGCAAGTAGTGTGCACAAGTGATATGGATGGTTTCATCAATGGTGATCACACAGCTGCTTGCTCACCTGTGAGTACCTGGCAGTTTGCAGTTCAGCCTCAAATGAATGGCTGGAGTCACAGCTGGGTGTGTGGAATGGCTTTGAACTGCCAGTGCCATGCACCGTAGCATGAAAATCAAAGCAATGCTTCCTCCAGTGCTGCGTGGTGCTACCAATTTGCCTAAGTGGAGTGGAAGGAGAGATGGATCTTTTAAAGAATTTATCAGAGAAAAAGAAGTGTCTGCATTTCTCAGTTTCAACTGGCAGCTCCAGCTCAAGAAAAGCTATTGTTGCAGGATTTCCAGTGTCTTGTTGCCTTTCTGATCTGTGGTGCACATTGAACATATGTCTCTGTTTAGTTGCCCATTATTTAACCTAGATTTCCCTGCCCCCCTTGAGAGATTACAGTGAATTCAGGGCACATGAATGATGTCATTTATCATTTTCCAATATAGACTGTCATGCAGTTATGTAGAGTGAAAATAATTTGTTGTCAAGTTATCCAGTTACCACCTCATTTTATATGCTCCATAATGAGCTATTTGTAATGATCCATACTTGTCAGAAGTCTAAATAACCAAAATATTACCATCTCACTACAGATAACGACTAAATATTCCAATGGCACTGAATCATCCTGATCCCTGAGAGAGCTATGTCCACATTTTTACAGAAATGGTTTGCTACCAGAATATCTCTTTTCAAGAGTATCCAGTTAGCTTTAGAAATACTATAGACTTCGGAAAAATTCAGTTTGAGGGGAAAAATGCTATTTTATTGGATTTATTTTTGCTGTTGTTTCAAATTACATTTGTTTTCCTATTTTCCTCTTACTGTCATGTATTCCTTTTATAAAGGGTATGTCTTTCTCTGTGCCTCTGCTCATAGCAGTAGCACATTGAAGTTTATGGGTATGTCCTTGTGCTAAATATAAGCTATTTTTACAAAATGTTAGAATGCCTGAAGTACTCTAATTCTTACCCATACAACCTCCATGCCAAAAAATACCCAAGGATCTCTATAGTCACTGAAAATAGAGGTGTGTGTGTTCTTAGAAAGCGTTTCATCCTGCCCCAGGATCCAGATGACCCTTGTCTGTAGCTGTCTCACCTCCTGATAACTACGGTAGTATATTAACCTCCTACTTAGAAAAGATCCTCAATTAGGCAGATCAGTTGGGTGCGTAAAATGACTTAGGCTGAACGTTGCTCAAACGCCTCTTCTGTTCTTCTGTTGTTTGCTGTTAAACCATCTCACTCCTGTGACCCCAGTACTATTCCTTACGCTTTAGCGTCTGTTTTCTAATCCCCCAGCCTGATGGGGTAGCTGCCTCAGGGGTTTAAAACGTAAGCTATTTCTACTGTTATTTTATGGCATGACTTGGCATGATGTGACATCCCTGTTTGGCTTGAACAGGGGACCAGTGGCTTGGACTGCCTGACAGACTATAGTCAGAGACTAATGACTGCCTGCATACTGCTAGGAGGAACCCCCTGGGGTGGCAGGGGGACGGCTGCCAGCTCTGCTCTGAATTAACATCTTCACTAAGGAGCAGGAAGGGAGATTAGGCAGCCGAGGGAAAAAGACAATACCAAAACCCCCAGTGTTCTTAGATGCCTAAAAGTTAGCCTTTTGAAAATATCCTGAGTAGGTTGTTCAGGTTGATCAAACAGATCCCACGCTGTTCCCCAGTGAGTTTTAATGTTTCAGATGAATGTAAACATAGCAAGTTGTTATCACGGAAATTGCAGTAGCTGAAACTGGACTGAAATTGTTTGTACACAGAAATGATCTCTAGAGCATACAGTTAGGATGTTTATACTGTGAGCTGCAACCTGCAATTTCTGTGACTTCCTAAAGGAAATGATGGGCTTAGGTAGAAAAATCACTGTGCTGCATATTCTCAAGCAGCTAAAGCAAGGCTGCAGAATAAATGGGGTCCCTTACAGTAGTAGAGAAACAATGGGGGCTTTTGAGAGCTGCTTTGAAGCACCTTGCTGGAGGAGGAACATCGAAGAAAAAGTCCCAGGTAACAAAAAAGCAAAAAATTAACAAGATAAACTCTAAACTTGAATCTTTCTGGTTTTCTAGCTCTTCTTTTGCAACTAAATTTCAAATCCTGTAATAAAAAAAAATGTAATGCTTTGTTCCATTAGAATAACATTGTTTTTCTTCTTTAACCTTGAGTGGGCTTTTGAAGAAATTCAGATAACTCTGGAAAGCATGAAGAACACTAGGTTTTTTAAAATATTTCTGAAACCAGAAACACTTTAAAGGGTTTGTCTTTGCAGAATACATCATTATTCAATTTTCTGAAAAATGGGTCTTTTGAACTCTTTTGAACTTGCTGTTGTTTGTTGTTGGGTTTTTTTGGTTGGATGGGTTTTTTTTGCTTTCTTGGTCAAAAAAGGCCCAGATATTAGTCAACTTATATAACTTGACACTGGAGGGTGACACATGGTCCTCCAAACGTTTGCTTTGGGAAACCTAGTCTACATTTTTAAAAAGTAACGAATGGCAATACAAATTCGCATAGCAGATAAACTAGGAATCTCCTGTTGTTTGATCAGCTGTGCAGCACCAGCACAAAACACCAGCTCAGGAGTGTTGTGGCTTTCTTGGGTGTCAGTGTCATTATACAGGAAAGCAAACTCTGCCTGGAAACATCTTCAAGACATGCCATGTAGGCCTTTTGAATTTTTTGGCTTGCCAATACTATATATGAGACAGTGCTAGGCCTCCAGCAAATCAATGCTGAGCCATTGCAATATGGTGTCCTGAAAACTTGGGCTCTTTTTGTCCTTTTTCTCCAGGTCTTTTCTCTGTCCATGGTCATTACCCCATCAGCTATGGGCATGGTTACCTCTGTCCTTTTTTTGCATTGTCTGACCAGAAAGTGTTCCTAAACTAAGTGTTTGTTCAGGCTGGTAGTGTTTTGTAACTTCTTCAAATCAAATTATGATACTTAGGAAGCTGATGGTGTTGTTAAAGGTGGTAGTTAGGCTGACAGAGGAGCCACAGACCCCTTCTGCTGCTTCTCATTTTGTCAGGTAATATTCTCACTGACCACTTGTCATTCTATTGCCTGGGGCAGCCTTCCTTGCAGGCTACAAGACATGTGTAGGGTTAGGGATGTTGTAGCCCCTGCTTTTTTCCCCAAAGCTTCCTTAGAAGGATAGGTACTATAGATAAGAAAAATGAGAGAAGTCACACAGCTGTTCTGCACCTATGAACTATAGTCTGTCTCTGTGTATTTGTTTTAAAACTGTGACATTGTTTTAGCTTGATTTGTCTACATTTGCAGGAAGAAGTGCAGCTAACATGACCTCTGTTAAAGCAAATGTGGGTGTTATTCATATATCAAATTGCACTCAATTAATGAAATCACTATGAAATAATGTCTTGAGTGATAATGGTATGAACTGGGGTAGCCCCAAAGTAGTGTGAAATAACCATCGAGATAGTCAAGAATTCTGGGCTGTTGCCGTGGCTACTAGCCTATTTGACTTACCATTGCAGTGGAAGAATATTAGCCAGGAGACAACTCATTTTTGAGACTCCCACATGACAATAATACTTTCTGCCAAACCTCCCTCCCCCCGCTGGATTGAAACAAGACAGACATCAAACTGTTACTATTGTTGATTCTTGCAACGTGTCCCAAATGGGAAATTAGATTTTCAAATGTCATTAGAAGGAGTATTTGAAGAGATATTTGAGTCTTCACATAGGTTGCTTTCTTTCTTAAAAAAAGAAAACAGTTTTTAATAAATGGATTAAGTATATGTAAACAAAAAATTGTTAGCTTTCTACAGAAATTGTTTCTATTTTAAAAAAATATAAACTCTCCCAAACTGAGGTATTTTAACCAAAAACCTTAGTATATGTTCTGCAAAACAGCACTGTGGTGCCCTTCTGGAGTTCAGTCTGAACATTCCCCTTATGGCACATGGATCTGAACGGGTGATCTGAGGAGCTCTCCCAAAGTGCACCAAGATCCACTGCTTCTATATTCACCCTGCTAACTTACACCCTAGAAAAATGTCCAGTCTGCTCTAGTACTTCAGAAGTCCTTGTGTTTCTGGTGGATTTTTCCACTCTTGGTTCAAGGCATTTAGGACGAAAGCTGTGAGCAGAAAGACACTCAGCAAATTCTGAATATAATACCCTTTGAGTGTCCTTGCCTTGAATGTGTAAGAGGGAACCCACTCAAATCACTATCTGCTCTTGAAACGTTAGACCAGAATGTCTTCTGCATGTCTGAAAGGACTATTCTTTGAAGAACAAGTCACCAATGCTTTGGACAGCAGCTACAGGGATTTCCTCACAATATTTGTATAGATGATGTTGAATGCATGTATTTAACAGACCAGTGCTTTTTTGGCATAAAACCATGTGCACCATTGTAGCTATAAAACCTCACAAAATTTCAGGGCTGCAGTTCCAACAGCAGTGCTTTATGGATTTGAAAGGAAGAGTGAGAATGGCAAAGTGTGTTCCACTAACCACAAATGAGAGTTGTGCTTTAGGTGTTTTGCTTGGCCCAGTTTGTGAAACACAGGTACATAGCCTCACACTTCTGCATCCCAGCAGTCAGAAGGCTGGAGTTTGTACAGAAATGCCACTATTATGGGCATCTGTGAGACAGTTTCTGGAAAGGAGAAGAGTCTTTAGCTTTCCCTTCTCTGACTGCTCCTGCTGTGGATACCTGTAAGCAGAGGTGGTCTTTGGTCTGAGGCCAAAGCAGGTGTCTGGTGTGGAGGCAAAAGCAGAAGGGCTGCAGAAAACCTCCTCAATTAGCAGGTTATCGGGATCTCATCATATGTAGTGCAACTTGTTGGAATGACCAGATTGAGAAAATAAAGACAGTGAATACATTTAGATGACTCACAGAGGTGGGACAGGGTGGAGAGGCTAATCCCTTGTCTGCTCCTAAAGATTACAAAAAGGAAGATCCAAAACAAGCAGATCATCACCAACCTCTGAGGAGTCTAGGAGACATGCTGGTGGATTGCTGATGTCTCTCATCCTTCATGTCCTCACAAGGCATCCTGGACTGGCCACTTGGAGACACACATCTTGATGCCTGCTGATGGCCTGACTCCTTGGACATGCTGCCTGTGAGTATACAAGTGTGGGGAAATAATTTTTATTTTAACATGCAATCCCCCTCCTGCAAGATCTGCAATGAACTTTGCTGCATTGTTGCAACATTATTTCCTGCATTTGTTTAAAGAGGAAAAGATTGTTCAGGACTCTGCCTTAAACCTAATGTGAGTGAGTCCTGTGCGCTCATCAGTGTGCAACCTTGGTCGCATCCAGTGGTGAATCCAGACCAGCACTCAGGGAGCCTGAAGAAAGGGAGTAGTTCAGGAGAGAGTTGAGAAGAGAGGATCTGATAGGAGAAGGACAAAGCTACTCCCAACCCTTGAAGCGGCTGCAAGGAGGCACCAAGGTGAGAGATGCTTAAAAGCTGGGAGTCAGCACTCAGTCCTAATGATGGCTGGAGAAAAACAGGATGCTAGGGGTGGTCTCTACTAGAACAAAATCTACAGCAGAGTGTGTATTTGTAGCCTGCTAAGGAGGAAAGGTAGCTTGGATGTAGATTTGTTTTGTTGTTATATAGTTGAATGAAAGCATAAAGCAGCTCTTCCCTCCCTTGCCTCTCTGTCTCTTTTTGCATCCCTTGATACATAAAAATAAGGATCCTTTATGTGAATAAAAGTAGCAGGCACCTCCCTTAAGAATGTTTTAAAAAAGCCAGAAATAGTCCCAAAGGCTCAACCAAAAGCGAACACAGCCAGAATTTCTGTGGAAAATGTCTGTAGCTGAAGGAGAGTGTGGGGGGGGAGGAATTCAAACAGGGGCTGCCCGCACAGTTGGGCATTTCGCCTTGCCCCCAGCCTGGCTGCCTGCCGTACCCCCCACCACCCTGCTGCAGTGGGGGGCTGACCCAGCTGAAAAGCTGGGACTGGGTTGCTGGTCGGGCAGCTGGCCCCCCCGGGACGGCAGCAGAGCCTCTGCTGTGGGCTTCCCTGTCCTTCGTCTGACAGTTCTTGGCAGCTCTGGTGCAACGTGTTGTTAACAGCAGTCCTAATTAATGGGGAACATGTGTGTGTTGCAGAAATCTTTTTTTTTCCTTCTTCTTCTTCTGTTTGGTGGAAATACCGTAAAACTGTTTATATCCACTATAAAAGGGGTGGGGGAGGGGTTTACTATCTTCCTATCCCAAAGGTTTCCTTTACCTCAGGTCAACCCATTTTGGGAACAGGCACTTCTCTAATCCCTGGGTGCCTTTTCCTAAATGCTTTCACACATCTGCACCCCTCTGTCCTGCATTCCTGCCATACCATCATCTTGTCCTAATGAAAAATAGCAGCCTTCAGCCCTGCCAAGTCCCTTTTTTTTTTTTTTTGAAGACAAAATCCTGTTTATCTAAAAGAATTTCAGAAGTTTGTTGATTTTTTCCATTCATTAACTTAAATTTTTGCAAAAAAATGAAGAAACTTTTGCTTTCCCAACTGCTTTCCCTTCTTGAGTAATAAGAAAACAAATGTTTATATACCGTCTGCCACCAGCATGCTCAACAGACGATCTGGCAGACTCATGTCTTCAGTTCACCTCTAGCTCAAAAATAAGGGTCCCATGTCATAGGTAGACTTGCTCTCCAGCACAAAGAGTGTTTTAGTTGGCTTAGGAATATACAAAGGGAGAGGAAAGCAAAGTGATGCATAGATCTGACCTCAATTGGTGCTGAACACTGAAAGGACAACTGAGCCAAGTGTAATGCAGAACGCCTCTAGTGCCCTGTGAATGGTGTAGGGCTCAGAGGACAGAGGCCCAGCAGTGCAGGGCTGTGTTGAGATAATGTACTCTGAGTAAGTTGTACCTTGGCAGCCCTTTATGTTGTCCTGTTATGCAAAGCACACAGACCCACACTGTTTATTGCAGCCAAGCCTTGAGCAAGAATCACTTTCAGACCTTGCTTGGGTAAATAATGATGCTATAGGACACACCTATAAAGCTGTGCATGGCTCTTCCTTGATACTCAAGCTATAGTGACAACTGTAGGAATCCTTTCACAGGGGGTGAATAAGACTTAAGATATGGGAGGAGAGCCCTAATTAATCTGATCTTCTTAAGGGAGACAGATAATCCTGTTCCCATTTTATGAAAGTTGAAGTAGACAGAGAGTGGGACAAAGAAAAGCCCGGTTGGTGGAAACTGGTAGAGAAATCCATTATGCACACCTGTCTTTTGAAGTTTCCTACTGCCAAGATGGGGAGAAGGAGCTGATAACATTCTGGATTTCCACAAAATCTTAGAGGCTTTCACAGCTCCGGTAGTGGAGCATCATCCTTGGGTAGATTGTCCTGCGGCTGCAGAGATATCGTGAGCTGCAGGCTCAACAAACAACACAGGGGCTATGCGGTTGTGCTTTGGACTTCAGGTTGCATGCATGCACTGGTAACTTGGAAAAAACCTGTCATATTCTGACAAATCTGGAAGAAAATGTTATCCTAGACTGTATCCAGGTTCCTGAATGTGTTTGCTGAATGTCCTGGGAGACTGGATATCAACAAAGAACAGCTGTCTAGTCTCTTCTCAAGAAGGACGTTTTTCAGCAGAGATGTGGGAAGTACCTGTTTTGGAAAGAGTGGCTTCATCCAGCTACTCCTTGAACCTTGACTGCCATGGTAAGACTTTTGGAGACATACAGAGCACATAGGAGGGGAGCAGAATGATGAATAGCAATCAGTATGCAATTTTGGCTTAGGGCAAAGTTAAAGCTTACATTTTCCAGGAGAATGTTATTTCTGGTGGTTTTGGTGTTTTGTGTTAAAGAACAAGTTCTGAAATTCCATAGATAACACTTTTTCCTACATTTGCCCCATAAGAGGGAAAAAGGAGAAGGCCATTCATAAAACCTTGCCCTTTGTTTCTTATGGAAGACAGGAGAAAATTTGAGACCAAAGCATCAAATGTTTCACTTCTCATCAAACCCATGGAAATGTCATTTTTTCCAGGTTTACCAGGGCCGCAAATATGTTCACATAAGCTGATACTACCAGTACAGCTAATGGGTAGATCCACAGCCAGCATTAGTTGGCACTGCCCTGTGGTATACTTGTTACCTTAGCAGCTTGCCAACTGTGGTATCATTTTCCAGATGATTTACATGGAACTATGACAATTTATATCCACTGAGAATCTGGCCAACTCAAGTGATACCCACCCAGGAGGACTTGGTTTTGCAAGCTTTATCCATATTTTCTAAACCAACCTGCTTAAAGTGACTCACCTTTATGTCAGGTCCTCAGCATTGTGTTACATGACATTTCCTTCACAGCAATGCATTGTATGACTTTGTGACTTATCTGTCAGAGCTCCACTGAGAAGGTCCAATCTTGGAGAAACGGCAGTGAAGGAACATGGCAGCAGTATTTTGTTTTGCAGAACAAACAGAAAAAAGGAAGAAAAGCAAGCAAGTGGATGAAACTAGCGGAATCCCTAAGATGAAAGAAGAGATGGTGTCATTGCTGAATGACTATAACAGGCCTCAGTTGAGGTTACTGATCTGTGACAACCTTGAAATCTTATAGACACTGTGTTTTTTTCCCTACAGTCTGCCAAGACCTTGCCAACACATCCAGCATAAGAAAAGAATCAGCATATGCTAGTTTCTGGATAATCCTCCTCTAACATATTTAATGCTTTAGCATGCAGATGGAGAAGGCTCCATCTTTTTGTATTTTATGAGAAGCCAGTTAGTCCTTCTAATTCCTGTTTGAATTAGACTGAACCTATCCAGTTCCCAGCCTTTGTGCCTTTAGGCAAGGGGAGCTTTTCTAAATGTGCTGTTTGTGATGACTTTAGGACTCATCCAACCTCCGCATAGAGCCTTCTTATCTACTAAAGGCAAGTCTCAATGTTTTCCTCAATTTCTTGAATACTTTCTCATGAAGGGCATGACAAGCACTCATCCTTCAGTGAGCATCCCTTCCCTGGTACAGCTACAGGTAGTTTGTACTTTCATATGCATTTAGTCTACTCAGCTTTAAAAGAAATACCCTTACTAGCATAACCCACTGTTTTCTGGACACTGGTGCCTAAGCAAATAGTGTTGCCAACTTCAGGTAGGACAAATGGTATTTGCTTTTAGATGAAGCAGGTGGTGCCCTGCTGTAAAGTTGAGAATTAGAGTCAGAAAGATAAGAAGTACTGCTGGTGGGCTGAGAAAGCCACAGCCTCAAAAATGTCAACAGCCAAGCCCAGGTTTATGCCAAAGAGAGTAAAAATCCCAAACAGCTTGACTTGGGTAAATTTATCCAAAGGCGAGAACAAAACTGCCCATTTTGGATTTTTCCAAGATTGAGAATGTCAAACCATGTGTGTGCATAGTTGGCTCCTTGTCGCCATCCCACCCAAGCCTGCCTGTCTCCCCTAGGTGCTTCCCTCCACCGGCAAGGTGCTTCTGCTGCAGACAAGCTGGAACTCATCAAGGTAAGGGAGCTGCTGTTCATATTGACCAAGCACAGCACGGGTTGTGCTGTAGCATTTTCCCACCAAGTTTTATTTCTGGCTTGTTTTGGCTGTGTTTGTAGCTATATACACCCCCACACCCCCCCCGCTGGACACTGACTTTGAACTCCACATTATTTCTCTACTTCAATTCTCTTGACAAATGACTCTGTTCAATCTAGAGCTCCCTATATTCCCTCTCTGTTTCTCTTTCTCTTGGATCTTAACCACAATTGGGAGTGCAACCAAGGGCTTTGACAGACATCTTCAAAGCAACCTGTTTCTATATTCATCTTGAGATCAGTTGTGAGTTATTCTGTGGCCAACCTTTTTTATGCAATCTCTGCTTTAAAGCATATTACTTATATGTTTCTACTTTGTGGGTAGAGAAAAAGGCATTCCTCTGATTTCTGGCCTGTGGCATCAGAGCTAGCTTTTCTCTCTGCCAAGTAGATCAAGCACCTCAGGACTAGCAGCTGTAAGACATAAGGCTGCCAGTCTGACTTGTCCCACAGCGATCCTAGAGCTTTCTAGGTACAGCATGGAGTACTGTAAAAACCTTCCAAATTTTTAGTACTTCAGCCTTGGTAAAAGATCTGATTACTTTGTTCAGCCACCATATATAGATTTTTTATCTTATTCTGCTCTTCAGCAACCACCTAGCACTTGCACAGTCTTTAGATAAACCTGTCTCAGCTACATCTCCTCCAGAAAAAACAACAGACCTTGCAAGGGCAGCTCACTCTTTGAAAAGATTGGTGAGAGCCCCTTTGAGAGCCTGGCACATCCCATCCGGACCTGATGAGGGTGATGGGAAAGGGTGACACCTGGCATTAATAAAAGGAGAATGAAGCATTAAGAAGGGTGTTTGGATGTCTGCATGATCTCCCATGAAGGAGAGTGTTAAGAATGGGGGTAGAGGAAGAAAGCAAAGGATGGTGTTTGCTCGGAAAAGGATGAAGGGTGGTACTGTGGCAGAGATATTTCTCTGAAAGCTTCCATAAATCAGGGCTGAAGAAGATTATAGTTAGTAGAAATAATAGTATGTTGTCTTCCTAAATTCATACAGACATGTGAGAAAAGGTAGGGATGAGATCTTCACAAAGACACCTATCTGCTTTTTGTCTTCCTCTATCATGGGAGAAAATATATAGGGAGACTGGGTAATGTAAAGAATTTAAAATGAGCAGGGGCTCTTCCATTATGTCCTTTATGAAAGTCTGCAAGGTGAAGGCCTGTGGACTGAACGACAGAAGGAAATCTCTAGGCAAAATACTTCAGGAAATTGTTGTAGAGGAGAGATGAATTGGATGATGACATAAGAGCCCACAGAGCAACTTGGGTGATAACAGAAGATGAGAGAAAAGTCAGATGTGTGTCTTAATGCACACCAGTTGGGACTTAAGTAATAGGAGGACGCTGCACCTACCTGAAAGTACCATGTTGCTGGGTGTGGGCTGTCAGTGCTTCTCAGCAGCTCTGGGGTAAATCAAACGCTCTGATTCCCTGTGCTTAGAGGGAAACTGACAGATGGGCAGGAGGGATGAGAATGGCAGCAATTCTAGAGGTTTTGGGAACAAGTAACCTGGGAGAAGTTGGGGGGGGGAGAGAAGGCAAAGTTCTCAGCCTAAAATATGTGATTGATGATTCTCTGTCAAACATGCTTAAATTGTATAAGCTCTTATTTGTACACTGCAGCTTGGCTTACCCAAAAAAAAAAAAAAAAAGAAAACAAAAAGGCAAAAAACGCCAAAACCCCAAGGAGCAGAGGAACAGACCCAAATCCACAACACATCGAGTGGCCATGTAATAACACACTGCAAATGAGTTCACCATGGCATTGCAGATGGCTTAATAGTATATAACGGCCCACAATGCCTAAGTGACTCATTGCATTTGCTATATCTGTTCAAACTCACCATACTGAGTAAGAGACATTTGCCTTCAAAAAACCTCTAATAAATTCTGTTGCTTTGAAATATCCATGGCACTTTTGAGAGAATCATGACATACCTCATGCTCTGAGAACATCTCAACCCACTCTATGGGTCTCTAGTAGAACATGGAAGCAGATCAGCGTCCTTCAAGCCAGATAAAAAACTCATTGAGCCAAAAGGAACTTCAGAGAGCTCCCCTAGAGCTTCCTGAGGAGACCTAAATAGATGATTTTGGGTAGGAATGTAGTAAGTTGCGGTGTATTTCTCACCTCCTTATGCTAGCCAAAGGTGGGGAATGCTGCACTTGTTGATTCTGAGCACTGGGCAAGGAGCTGTCGAGCTGTCCCATGCCAAAGGTGCCCCCATGCCTTGCATATGTGAACCATAATCAATGTCCAGCCTGTTCCCCTGCAGGGTTGATGCTCTACTGCACTGTTTTTGCTTGATTACATTGGACTTTGACTAGGGGCTCTTCCATTATGTCTCTATCAATACAATTGTATTGGCACAGCCTAGTGCAAACTAAGGTCCTAAATTCCCTCTCTTAACTTCATCTACCTGTATTTCTTAGTCATATAGCAGAAACTTATTTATTAGTGCCATTAAAATCGTTGCACTGGTGACATTAGTGGAAAGAGCACAAATCATGTCCAAGTCTCACTGTGCACTGTGTTATATATACATGTGTGAGAGGTAGGGATGCCCTGATCTGCAAGATGTTGGCTGTGGAAACAAACTTCCTAAAATCACTTTCATATGGAATGTTTTATTTTTACTATTCAGCCCAGACTCATCTCAGTCAGCTTGCCTTTTCCCACTGAGCTCTTTTGACGCTCAGCTGAATTAATTGTCACAGCTGACCTCAGGTTCTTATTTTTTATTAATTGTCAAAATTGGAAGTTTCCCTCTGATGTCAGTGTGGACTTTGTCTGAGGAACGGGTAAATGAGACCCTTTGGATACAGTGCTCCATTGGTTTTAGAAGAGAGGGTTTTTATATTACTTCAGTGGGGAAAGGTTTTTTTTAATGTTGCTTCAGTGAGGGTGTGTGTGAGGATTTGATAGAAAACTTTCTAGGTCAGCTCTTTTCAGTTACTTTTTCCATGAAAGGTAACAGATGCTCATTGTGACGTGAACATTATTTCAATATCTACAGTGAAGAAAAAAGGACCAGCATGATCCAAACTTATAAGTTAGTTTATTTTAAGTTATTTTGTGACGTCAATAGGCAATGATATATATAGCAAAATATTTTTCCTCCTTACCACAGAGCCTTTAAAAGGATATCTTTGTTGTCTTAGTTGCCATAGCAGTGACTAACATGGATATATATATACGTATGCACATCTATACATGTGAGGAGGGATTCCCCAACCCTGGGGTTGATTGTGTTGGCTTCTGTGGTTGTATTTCCCCTTCCTTCCCGTGCTCGAGGTATTCTGAGGCAATAAGACAGCTTGTGAAGTGTCCTCAAGTTGGAAAATGAGTATTTTCAGTCAACCATCTTGAAGCGTGGGCCTTATCATGTTTTGCAGGGCTCTGTTATTTAGTGCTTATCTCCAAAAACAGGTAGCAAAGCCTGGGCAGAGCAGAGCTCCTGCACCCTCCTCCAGTGCCAGATGATTGCTAAGCAAAGGAGATGACAGAGATTTGCAGTGTGATGGGGCTCCATAAATAAATTAGGAGGCTATTAGTAGTAAATGTGCTGTTTACTATTTAGATGGTTTCATATGTGCCCAGATTGTGTTGAAAGGCCTTTGACGTATTTAGCTCACCCTCACCTTAGAATAGATTTTTATCTCTGTGCTCATGTTTCAAAACTGCTCCTCCCTTTCAACAATTTACTGATGTACTCCAGAGATATTTCCTCGGTAGTGTCTGTCGCAGTACTTCCCTGCCTTTTCCCTGCCCTGATCTCTGCATCCTATAAACAGTGGGACTGTGATTCAGACATGGAATGGTCCCTGAATGCAGCCCTTGGGAAGTGAAACACTTGCAGAAGGTTTCTTAGTCTCCTTCTGACCAAGTTCAGTTGTCACATAAATCTGAGCCCCTCTTTGCTCTTGCACTGTACTGCATATGCTATTCTTGCACTGGCCCCAAAATATTTGATAAACACATTAAGCATCATGATTGTGTCCATGGTGTGCTGTTTGCGCTCTCCCCTTGTGTCTGTAAACAATCCATACCCCTGCCCTTTTTCCCTTCTGTGCCTGGCAAAGCACCTGGCAAAGAACAGCTACCCCAGCGGAGTGAGATAGCTTCTGACTGTAGCGTGTTCTCATCTTGTTTTCTAATATTTCAGCCCAGAAGACACTTCCTGTCTAGAGGTACTGGTTAGAAAAGATTCTGCTCTTAGGAACTCCTTTGTCTTCACTCTCACCTAGGTCCAGAGCTCCTGGGTCTATCAGCTCCTCACCACAGGAAGATGGTCTCAACTCTGGTTTTGTGATTGCAAATGGGAACCTGTTTGGGCTCAGAAGCAGGACTAGGAAGATAGGATGAGGGGAATGCAGGAGTCTGTAGGCAACTTCCTCTTCCTTCTCACCACCTTTGTCCAGGTCTTACTGCTTTTCCTGAGCTTGTTCAGGGAGGAAGGCGTGGCATACTGGGTGGTTTGGATGTAGGGGTGAAGCCGCCTAACTCTTCTGTGCTGCAGTCCTCTCTCTATGTCACATTTCAGATGTTTTTTCCATCCTCTTCTCCTTTCCTGCATCAGACAGCAGCCAAATCCAAGCTGGTAACTGCAGAGAGGGAATGACTCCAGTTTCCTTTACTCTCTGAATATCTTTTGCTTCTCAAGTGTCAACAAACCTCAGGGTGGTCCTGGATGTGATGTGGGTATAAGCTTTCTCCTCACAGTTTTTAGGGACTGGCAGGAGAAAGAGGGGTGGGAAAGAGAAAGATTACTGCTGTCTGAGAACAAATGGGTGAGCATCTTCATAACTACTTGCAAATCCCATCTGTTTGTTGGACCTGCCACTCAAACTGGACTTGGTCACGTGTTGGAGAAGGGAGAGCATTAATACACAACACCATCCCAGAGAGCAGAAATAAGGGAATCTGAAAATCTGGACCAGCCTACTTTTTTGTTTTAAAACTCTTGCTTGCTTCTTTTTCTTGATGTTTCTTTTTCCCCAGTGATTTTCACATTAGGGCCTTTTCACTTTACCTATCCAAACCTACCATTCTGTGTCCTCACAGCCAGCTAAAAATCTGCTTTTCTCTTTTTGCCTGTGTTTGTTGTTATGAACAAGTAAGATGCTGGAATGAGAACTTGGCTGGCCATTGTGTTGCTGACAAATGAAAGAGAAGCAAACACAGCTTGCTTGTCTGCAGCTACAGTGGTTCAGCAGGGCTGGCAGTAGTAAAGACATGTTATTTGTTGATAAAACACACAACACCAACATCTGAGAAGGAGCTGAGATAGATGGTATCTCAGTGTGATCATGTGCGTGTCCCACCTGCACCTTCAGAAATTCCAGCTTGTTGTGCTGTTTTAACCTGGAGGAGTTGAAATGGGGCACAGTTCCTGCTGGGTGAGATCAGGAGGGATGTTCCATGAGGGGCTGTGAACACTTGACAGGCAGCACAGGGCAAATCATGACATGCCACTTGCAGTGGTCATGTGCACATGTACGCACATTTAGTCTTTGCCACCATACCATGTGTGGCCAGTTGTTTAAGTAGTCTTTACACACACACACACACATATATATATATATATGTGTGTGTGTGTGTGTATGTCAATGTATTTGCATGGAAGTGCCGTGTAAGGAGTGAAGGCAAAGTACCCTGGTGTGCAGGGCAGCCAGCTGTTGCTCTTTGAGTTTTAATCCCAACTTTACCACTTTCCTGCAGGATGATCTCACTTAATAGTGTTTAACTTCTTTTCCTTTGTGTCACTTCTGTGTTGAGACTAAAAGTGTCTACAAGGACTGTTCCTTCATGTGTGCATGCCCAGTGCCCAGCATGGGAGGCCTTGACCAGAGATAAGTTAGCAGCTACTGACCATGTTGGTGCCTGAAGGCATCTTGGGGTACAGACTCTAAAGATATTTTGGAGCAGAAGGAGGACCCACTCTCCTAGCCATGCAGAGGCCCCTGGAGTTAAGGATCCTTAGAGCAAAACAGTGAAGAAAAAGCCCTCACTAATTCATTGCGAAAGTCCTGCCTCTGGCACAGCAGAGTTTTAGCCCCAGTAAAAAGAGGTGCTGGTGTCACACCCAGAATTTCTCTCGATGCTTGAAGCTGCACCATTCAGTCACAAAGGACCCCATGACTGTAGGCAATGCAGTACCACTTGCAAAGGGGTGTGTGCTGCAAAGTCCAAGGGATTGCTAGAAAGATCAACAGCCCTCTGAGGTCAGGTCACAGTGAGTCGTGACAAATGCATGCCAGGGTAGAGGTTCACCTCAGAAACCTCATGTTTCTTGTGCTTCAAGAGCATACCTTTGCATTGTCACTGCTAAACAGTGCCTCGCTGGGTCATAGGCCCTTAGGGGCTGGATGTTGGGGTACTTCTGCTGCATGATGGGGACATGCTGTCCCTCACAGTGCATGTATGTCCTAGGAAGGGATGGTAGAAGCTGGCATGGTGTCCCAGTTGGCGACACATAATGAAGAGAAAAGCGTGTGAATATACTAAATGGAAAGGTGAAAGGGATGATGATGTCCCTGGGTGCAGTGTGAGTACCTGGACAGGGTGAAATGAGGGTGAGAAAAACCCCCATGGAGTTCATGCCTGAACTGCCACCTCTGCTCTGCTGCTCAGGGAGACAGAGCTGCTCTAATAAAGCTCTATGGGAAGGGGTGCTGGAACACAGTGTGTATCAAATTCTCATAATTATGGTCATAGCTAGAACAGTAGGACACAGACGTTGGACCATAAAGCTGGCAGTCTAAATAGCCAAGAGGCACAGGATGGCAAGGAATGTGGAACCATGGAGGGGAGACGTGACTTTCCAAGGTTACATGATGGGGTGGCAGGATAGCCAAGAACAGTGGCCTGACTCCCAGGCCACTATCTTAGCAACATGACCACATTCCCCACAGTAATAAGAGTCACGCTGAACCTTTGCCAAGAACCATCTTCACTCTGCTTTGAATGGTCACCATTTTTGAGGGTTTTATGTGTGGGGGAAGAATAGGAGTAAATAAACCCATTCTTTCCTAGTTCTAGAGGAACTAAAAGCAGTAGCCTTAGAAAACCAAAAGTATTATTGGTTTTCTTCATTGCCCCAAACCTACCAGGAGGCAGAAAATCTTCATCTCTCATGATGATTCTGGTGTCTCTTCTAAAGCAACAGCCTCTGCTTTGAAGCATCCCAAGTGCTAGGGATTTCTACAAGACTTCCTTTGTCTTTTTGGTTTGCTTACTATAGATACAGTGGTGGGAAAACAAGGTGATAAGAAACCTGTCTCCTCACCAGTTTAAAAGGTTGCTTTGGTAAGACAAAGCCCTCCAGTATGAAGTAGTAGTCTTCATCACATCCGTCCATCCATTGATTTAAATGGATTGATAACACGCAGCAATGACCCCTCCCATGAAATTAAAGCGTCAAACCCTCAGTTACTTTATTCATGAAGATAGATAGATAGATTGGTGTTGAATTTATGGATGTTAGAGACACTGGTCCAGGCTCTGAACAACAGAGCCCATTTAATTTCAAGAGCTGAATCTCCACAAAATGTTCACAGCAAAGCCCCAAACTAGGTGCAATAAACCTAACACCAGCCAAGTTTGCAAACCCAAGCTGAATTGCAGGGAAGCCCAGGGCCAGGTTTCCAGTTAGCTTTGAAGCCACAGTTTTAAAGAGGCTCCTGATCAGGATTTTGACTTCCCACAGGCTGTGCTTCAAGCAATTTCCCCCAGCCAGGATTTGAGCTCACTGCTGCCAAATCCCAGACCTGCTTGGGATGGAGCAATGGCAGTGTCCAGAGGAAACTTTCAGCCATGCCTAGCACCCAGTCCTGTGCCGGAGTGGTGCCCCAGCAAAAGTGCTCTCAGCCTGGCTGGCAGCGTGGGCTGGGCTGAGTGGCAGGCAGCTTCCACTATAGATTGCAGTGGTTTCATTTTCATTGGGTTTCAGCACTTGGCATTTTGGGCTGAATTTCACGCCAAGTTTTAAAATCCAAGAGGCCCACAGGCCTTGTGGACATGCAAAACCACCAATGTAATGAAAATTGGTTTAAAATTGATTTAGTTAAAATAAAATAAAAAAAAGAAAAGAAAAAAAAGAAAAAAATTCAAGCCACCATGTGGAAACATTTAGAAGAGTCAGTTATGAAGTTTAACCAAATGGAAGTAAATTACTTTGAATGTGTGCGTACAGAGCACTGGCAATGGAGAAAGTAAATCTATTTACCATGAATGTTAATTAAACCAGTAGAGTTCTGGTTTAATAAGCATCAGTGAGCAAAATTTAGCAAAATACTGTTACCCCTGCTTAGACTTCTAGGAATGTGGAGAGTCTCCCAGTTACCTTTGTAAACTTTCCCAGACACTTAACATACTTTTTTAGGGAGGTGGGCATTGGTATTTCAGTCCAGTTCCTTGAACACACTTACTGAAATGCCCAAGCATCATTGCTTTCAAAGAGAATCTAATGCCTTCGAGGATCTTGGCTCACAGACTTCATTCTCATTAATCTGAGGGGAGGTTTTTGCCCTTCTTGGTCAGCCGAAAAACTGTGACTGGACTTCAGGTCCCTAAATGACTTAAGCCCACTAGCAATTTCTTCTATCTTTTAGGTTTCAAGGCTGTGAAGTACTAAAATCAAAACACATAGGGCAGGGAGATGGTCTGTAACCCCAAACTCTCCAGCTTCTCATGGGCTTGTAGGAATCATCTCTGGCCTTGGTGCTTAGTGGTCCTTGCTTGTTGTCAAAACTGTTTGATCAATGCAGCCCATCAGGTTGAGTGAATATCCTTATTTTGTGTTGCTTCTGTATAGACTGGGTAATTTCCCTTTGAATAAAAAGCGCTCTACATTCCTTGTACTAGGTTTCAACACGGCAAAGAGCCAGCTACAAGTTTCCAGGTAGTTTGTCCTGACAGCAGCATGGAAGAGATTGGTAGCTGATGTTGCCGAGCTCTCACAGCAGCCTCAGTGGTCTTTGTTCCATAGTTGGTTTTTTTCTGTATTGTGGTTTATTGTTGGATTTTTTCCCTTGCCAATGTTGTGCTGCGAACCCTACCTGCAGTGCCATGAGCACAGGATTTCTCTGCTCCCCGTCTTTCCCTTTAGCATCTGCCCAAGCGCACAGCTCTGCAAATAAACACAGCAGCCTCAGAAGGGTTGTGATCAAAAGGTTTCAGAAGGGCTCTGCGTGTTATGAAATGTTTTGAGGCTCAGAGCCCAAAAAGGGAACTCCATCATGAATTCCCCATGTATAACTAATTTGGGAAAAGAGATTAAAATGGGACAGAGCCTCTTGCTTTTTCTCCCCCCTCCTCCATGGCCCCTTTCAGAAAATTACGGGGCCCCTCTCCGAGGAGAAACTGTTGAAAATTGCACACTGCTTTGCCTTCCCCTTCCTCCTGAACATAGCCAGAACAGCAATATACATTTCTGAGGTTTGGCAGCAGCATCTGAAAGCATGTTTTTTTGCCAGAGAGGACTGGCTGATGGGGGCCAAAGTGCATGTGTATTGGGGGGGACTCTCAGGGAAGAGAAGGGAAGGCACCTGTACCCTCCCTTCCTGCCACTTTTATTAGGGATCTTATTCCCACCATTTCCCAATCGGTACCTGATGATCATGTTTATTTCCTGGACTGTATCATCGGCTGCTGGAATGAGACCCATCAGCTGAGCTTTGTGCCTGAACTTTGGTTTCATAACAAAAGCAGAGGCAGTTGTTCTTGCAACAGACCTCTTTTGGACTGAACAAAAACATGTACAACCCATGTGCAGTCCATACAACCGAGAAATACATTAGCTAAGCTAATCCAAAGCTAGTGATGATCCTGTTTTATGTTAAGTTTTCCTCTGCTGTGACATCACTGCCATCCTTCTCCAGCCTCATCTCTTTCCACCTCCTTCTGATGCAGAAACAGTCCCCTCAACTTGCTGACAGCCCCCTCAGTCTGCTTTGGATCTTATTACTGTGATGTCTAGACTGGTATCTGGTTCTGCAGTATGTATGCATGTTTTTAGCACCGTACTGAAGTATAATGGTGTCATCTCTTATGGCTGAGAGGAAGAAATCTCCATTTCATTTCAGAATTTTTATGGAAAGATTTGAAAAGCTTGAAGGGTGAGGGAGGGTGAAAGTTATGATGACCAATGAATCTGAAACCCAAATTATTTTCATGGCTCACAAGCTCAAAAGCCCTTCCTGTGCTTCCTCCTCTGTACCTTTCTTTTCTTTAAAAGGCAAAGGGAGAGAAAAAACAGAAGAGGAAAATAAAAAGGATTCTTCCCCTTCCTGGACAGAGGTTTCAGAATATCAACCCATGAATGAAACTTTCTCTTGAGAATTTTGTTAGAGCTAAAACCAAAAGGGATATTAGTTAGAAAGAAATCTTTATTTGACAAAAAATCCAGAGTAGTACCCATTATTAAATGTTCACCGATAGGCACAAACCTATCTTTTTTTACACTTTTGACATGGAGGGTCCAGGGTGTGACCAAAGGCTCTGAGTGCTGCAGCAGCATGGGTGACTTGCCACAGTATGAGCTTAAAAATGTTTCCTTATTGTCTGTAATCATAATTAAGAGAATAAATACATACATTTATTTTGTCACCTTCCTCAGCTTGGGATGTGAGCAGGCATTTGTGCTCCAATGATCTATTGCCCTGTGGTTAAACTCTGCTAAACTTCCTCTGTGAGTCCACAGCAGAAGGACAGATGGAGCTATTCCTGCTGCCCCCAAAGTTCAAGCCCCCATCAGAGGAGCTGCAGCCATCAGCGTGGGAGAGGAAAGAGGGGCTGCTGTTATTCATGTTTTTATATGGCTAGGTTCCACTTTGGCAGACGGGAGAGACTGCAGTCTGAAAGCCATGGGCTGATAAGTGGTTTGTGAGAGATAAGATATGAAAGACTCTGTAATTCTGGAAGAGAGTGTTGAGTAGTTTATATGTGTAAGTCCAGATGTTCAGTAGAAGGAGCTGTTCCAGCCCTTCAGCTGAGTATATCTGCTTGCACGTGTATGGTCTGATGTGTTTGTGGCACCAGCCAAACAATGGTCCCCAAGAACAGCTAATGGAGCACTGAGTCCCATGAAGAACTTGGGGGAACCACAGGATTAGTGACCAGACTGTGCCCCATTTCTATTTTGCTTTCACACAGATGTATTTCACTGAGAGGATGAGGATTCTTTCTGATCACAAAAGCTGCTTCCAAAGCTACAGTCTAAACTGACAGGACAGGGAAGCCTGACAGCATCCATGCCCTGAGGACACTGCAACTCAGGCAAGCCTCTAGGTCACAGGGACTGCCTTTCTAGTCCTATGGAACACTAATTTACTACTGGCCTACTAAACGCTACCCACATAGGGCTGATGTGGATGTCTAAATCTCAGAGAGGCTCAGTTACAGACTCCTTGCTTTCTGCTCTGAGTAATGAGCAAGCTGGAAAGTAGCTCTCCACTGGCACGTGATGGAGCTAAGGTGACAGTGACCACTGCAAAGCAGAAAGAGGGTTTGTCCCTGCCTCTAGCATCAGGCTTTGGGAGCACAGTTCCTGGTATTTGGGTATATTACTGCCTTACCACCAAAGTTGTGTGACTACACCTATTCCAAAAAGTTCTTTTCTTGCAGATGGAAGGCTCGTGTCCAGAACAGCTGCACCAATGTGCTCTTAACTGCTCTTAAACATGAATCATTGCTAAAGGAGGGCTGCATTTAACTAGAAGTGTATCTTATCAGCAGCCTATGTCTCTAACATGCAGTCACTGGGTAAAGGCTGTTTTAGTCAGACACTCAGGGCCAGTTTCCCAGCATCTGTCAATTGGGAGTAGCTTCCCTAAAATGGATGTAGATGCAATAATTTAAGTAGGGTGGGAATTTAACCCTGTATATTCTGCAAGTACATGAACCATCAATGGCCAAGACTTTTCAAAGGAGACACATCATTTTTTATCAGCAAGATCATTTTTTATGAGCAAGAACATTGCCAACAGGGAAACAGATAAGCAGTTGGATTTTCCTTTGGGCTGTGATGTTTGGAGTAGATGCATTGGTTCATCTAACATGAGCTTGGTAGGTTGATGTTTGAATAGAAACAGATAACATCCATACTTAATGGAGCCTTTTCAGGACCAACCTCTCATAATTTACCTATTTGTCTCTAAGAGTAAATTGTATGTGGGGCTGTTGAGTATTTCAATTGGTAAGCATCACTGGGTTTTTCATGTGTGCCCAAGGGCAGCTTATCACTGACCTGGGGGGTCTAAGTGAGGTGGTGGGAGTCCCTCTCTACTCTGTAGGGTTGGATGTCCCCCAAGAAGGCCTTTCCAAGTTTTGCTTGCTGTTTGCTTGCACAGCCTGCTGACTCTGCTATCCCTACTGGTGGGATGGTGGCCCTGGCAGGAGGTACAGCAGGCAGTGGTGGGTGATGGCCTCTTAAGCATGTACTGTTTCTGTTTTGGAGACTCACATGTCATGTAGCATCTACTATTTGCCAGTAGGGATGCCCTGCTGAGAGCCAAGTGAAACATGGTAGGGTCATGTGGGAAAGAGACATCTGCAAAGAGCTAATGCAGGAATGGTTAACACAGGGTGGGGAAAGATCCTCAGGCCTGAGAGTGACCTGGTTGTTGGCAGTATGAGCAGCTCATGGTGCTGTGTTGGCGTGTCCCTGTCCTGCTGGTACTGCTCCTACCTTCTAAAATCCTCCTCACCTGCCACAGGCTTTCAGACACCACCAGCAGCTCCTGTTAGCTGCAGCCACAGAGAAGCATGACCACAGCACTCTTCTGTGCCACATTACAGCCCGGGATCCACCTCTGTTGGCATTAGTGCACATTCCTTGCTCTGATTCACAGTGACATCTCTCTCTGCTTCTTATTCATTACCCAAATATCTTGGCGAGCATGGACCTGTTAGTGGCTTTGGCCACTTGGCACAGACATTGGAATCTCATGGTAAACCCAGAGACACTTTATGGAGGTGTAATATCTTGGTTTTGGTTCCCATTGCATTTTTGTAGCACAGAGGCCAAAAACACATCAAAGCAGCAAGTTTGGCACGAGTGCCAACCCTAAATTCATTACACTCCAATTAGGCTGTTAAGAAGAGATAAAAGAAGCAGCAAAACTGTATGTCCTCCTCAATTGTTGCTTGCTGAGAATACTTCTCTCTTTTGCGGCCTGGGTCCCTGGGTATCTTAGTTCACCATCACCAGTTGTGGTGTGTGCTTAAGGACAGCTGAGGCATCCTTCTCATTAGAGCCATGATTGGATCAAAGGGCTTTAGCCAGATCCTGAGGAAGAGAGAAGGGGGTTTTTTTTGTGCATTTCCTTTTGTTACTAGCTGCTTTTTCACTATTTCACCTTTGTCCTGGTCCCCTTTCTTCTCTCTGCAGTTTGTGATGTACATGGACTCCTTGCTACAAAGCATGAAGGACAAGACATTGGGCAGCTGAGGCAACAGGCATTGTCCCTGCAGCATCCTTTGCTTGGAGTGTTTACCGCTGCCCCTTGGTCAGGGTCACCCTTCTGGGAACAGGAACAAAGCAGTAATTGCTAAGCTATAGGTATCAAGAAAGAAAACCAGCAGCTTGATTGCAACTTTGCATGATGAAACATTGCATTCCAGTATCCTCTGTAAATAGCTTATTAAAATGGCAGATCTCTTTGAATTGTGTACCATTGCTTAACATGCCACTGAGCACAGGAGAAAACAGGACTTGGGAGGCAACATTGCATATGGTTCCCATTGTCATTCATGGCAAAAACTGCTGTTGCAGTTAGCTGCTGGCAGAAGTAGCAGAAAACAATGTAACCTTGTTAATATTTACCAATATTTTATTTATGGTGTAGATCCCTAAATAATGGTTAAGTCTTCTAGAGAGAATAAAAAAAATTTCTGAACCAACAAACTAACATCTTTTAACCAATATTGATTTTTGTAGTTGCTGTTGAAATTGGTGGCAGTTTTTCCCACATCTTGAAGTGTGACAATTCCCTATTGTCAGACAGAAAAATGAGGATTTCCAAATACATTCAGGAGTAATTTGTCCAGTTCAGAAAACCTGATAAAACCTGGAAAAATTCTTGACAGCTTTATTAATAACACTGAGTCTATCATCAAGTAGATCTGGCTTTGAGGAATAAAGTATATTTCTGCTAGTTGATATGTGCTAAAGCTGCCTGTTCATGGAAAGTGGAAAATATCACAGCAGGGCCATGGTTGCTCTGTGGGACCTCCTGGGATCTCTAGAACTTGACTAGGACAGACAGGGAGGTAAGGTCATGAGTGGTCCTCGAGAAGATACTGCATGTAAATGATGCATCCAGATAAGTCTCTCTTAACTAGACGATTTGTGACTGTGCCTCAGCTCCCTGACTTTGTGTTGAGGCATCTTTCTCTTTACCTCCACATGTCCTAGTGGTCATGGGAAAGAAACCTGTGAACATGGGCTAGTACTACTTCAGTCATGTCCTCTGTCTCGGATGTCTCTGGTGACAATGACATCAGGCTACATCATGGCAGGAGTCTGCAATGGAGTTTAGCTTCAATACACCCATCTCTGAGTCAAGGGATAGTCTGTTGTTTCTGAATACTGTGTGACAAAAAGGTCACAGACCCAGTGCGTGAAACATGTTGGGTAACAGTTTCCTTAATGGCTGGGACAACCAACTGTTTGTCAGATCTTATTAAAAAAAGAAAATGAATGATCCTTCTCTCTTTTTCTTTCTCACCCCTTCCATAACTGTAGCCTTGATGGCAAGAGCTGGCTTTGTCTTCACTGGGAGAAAATGGGATGGCACATGCTGAACTTGTACTAAGTAACAGGTAAAACCAAACTAAAGCTGTAATTCCAGAGAAGTCACAGGAATTGAACTTTTTGCCTCATTTTCCAGAGCAAGAAAACAGAGTTTGGGCTGGCCTGTTAGCTCATCTGAGAATGTGTAAACTGTCCTGTTTTCCCCAGGCATTTACTTCGTCTCACCCACACTATCTTGTTTTTTTTTTTTAATCCTAAGTAATGCTCTTTCTTTCCTAGCAAAAATCAGTGTCTTTTGTCCTTCTGGCTGGAGACTGCAGACAGAGAGACCATGGATAAAGGTGGGCATATAGGTGATCCTTCTCCCTGCAGACCTGAGCAGCTCTTTCCTCTGCACCACAGCAGTTTTGTAGGAAACCCTGTGTTAGGCCCTGATCACCAAGAAGTGGGGAAACCTGTGCCCCCAAATAATAGAAAGCAGTTGAATTCTTGGGGGAAGCCAGCATCAGCAGTTTCCTCTTAGCTGGCTGACAGGGAGGAAAAGGCTGCAGGAAGCCAGGAAGCTTCAAAGGGATCCCTCAGCACAGCTCAAAAAGGATTTCCTGAGCTCACCGCAAAGCCACAGGGGAGGACAACCTTTCAGATGCTTTTGATTCAGCATGCTGTGATCCAAATCACACTCCCTACATTTGCTTTTTCCAGAGGAGCACTGAACTTCTCCCCAGTGTGTAGAGCCTGCCCTGGCACTGCACATGCGGGACTGACCTCTGTGGCAGTGCCAAGGCTGGAGAAAGGCACCCCAAAACCCCCTTTCTCCTCACTGAGTGTTCAGAAATGGGATTTAATGCTTCCTTGGATGGCTTGAGATACAAGTATCTCAGGTAGGACAGCAGCATGCTAGCCAACTCCAAGGGAGAAAACTTACTGGTCCTCTTTGCACCTAAAGCCCCATGAAGAGCTGGTATCCAAATGCACACTCTGCTCCCTCATGGCCTGATCTTTAGTATGCAGGGAAAGGATAACTGGTGTGAACAGGCAGCAGAACATGCTATGGGTTGCTGGGCAACCTGCTCCCTCATGCAGGCTGGGGCATTTCCCCATCATTCGGTCTGTGTCTGGCTCTCTTAGGGTCTGCAAGGTAGGAAAGAATTTCTCTCTTCCACCCCATCTTCATTTTGTCTTTGAAGGTTTCAGCTTTGTTGTTGTTTGTAAAACTGGTCTCTGAAGGGTCTTCCCTCCACATTCACATAGATGATCAACAAAAAGACTTCCAGAAGAAATTTGGTTTTGGTTGGAAACTGCATTCAAAACCCCTCTCTGTGAAGGAAGAAAAAAAGATTCCTACAAAAGGTTTTCACCTTGTCTGCCAGGACCTGTAGTTCTTTGAGCCCACTTGACTGACCCATCAGCTGGCAAAACAGCTTCCTGCACTCCCTGCCCAATCTGTGCCACTGTTTTTCAGCTAACAGGCTAACAGTACTTCCAGAAAGAGTTGTCAGCTGGGTTGTAGCAATGTCAGGAACTAAGGACAACTCCTTATTGGTGAGGCATTTCGAAATCTATATCTCATATGGTGGTAGTCAGAAGTTTCCTGACAGGTCCCTGATGCAACTCTTCTTCCACCACACATGCCTTGATGTAGTCATGCCCACAGTTGGGGAAAGAGGTACCAGGACATCTCCTGCCCTGCCAAAAGCAATCAGTTTTAGCCTCAGTAATGAAACCATTAAGCAGGTGGAAGCCTTGCTTCTTCCCATTTGTAATGTCTATGCTAGAATATTTGATTAATGAAATCACTGATGTTTATTACCTACTAAATGATCTCCCACTCCAACAATCTCTGAGGGTTATTACCACAAAGACTTGCACAACAGATGTTAAAAGCCATCAGTTTGAATGCACATATACTTTTATTAAAAACAAAACCAAGGGTTTTTTTCCTAATCCCTGCATTCCAGTCACTAAAGCTGAGATAATCTTCTGGAGAAGCTAATGGATATTGTTAATATCTGGATTGAATTTATAAAGAGCTAGGAGAGAACAAACAGGAGAGCAGAGACAACCTTCAGCAGCAGCAATGAAGGCAATCTATTGTGCTTTGCTAGCAGAGCTTTATTTGTGCCAGCTGTTTCATCTATTCAAGATGATGCACAAGATGAAGTCAGGTATTTGTAATTATGCCTTGCACTTCTTTTTTTTCCTAACTCAGCATCTCAGATTTAAAGCGTTAAGCAACTGTAATGTTAAGAGTGTGTATTTGTTGTCAGCCATTTTCCATTCCTTGTGGTTTGCTGCAGAAATCTGGACAGGCTGTTGTTTGTGGTTTATTGCAACGTGATACTTTTGCAAAGGTGACTAAAGGTCTGACATCTCCAGTTGAAGCTTATTTTTCCCCCTGCTCATTAATGGAGCTAAGTCCAAGCAAGAATAGCCTAGGTTCAAGACTTTCTAGTGTGGTGGTGACTGCTGAGGATGAAGGATTTGCCTAAAAAAAGGAGTGACACGAGAAGCAGATGAAAAGCTTTGGATTCTGATTGCATTGAGTTGGTGTCATCATTAGAGAGCTCTAAAAACATTAACAATACCTCACAAAATTGAAATAATTGCTCTTTACAGTGCCAGTGCTAATATGAGTGGGGATACAAGATAAGCAGGGCAACATGAGTGGATGATCCAGGTGTGGACTTGCTTTCCAATTTCCACAAAAAGAAGATTTCCAGTTCAGGCTTATTTATGTAAAGATTTCATGTGAATTGACATATTTCCAGTTGATCTAAACTCAGAAATCAATTCTAGCATGTAGACTTTAGTGGAAAATTTTGTAATAAAACACATCTTGTGACATTTCACCAGGTACTGAAGAAGGACTTTCTCCAAAAGACTATTACCCTGGTGCTTTTTTTCCCCTCACTTTGGGTAATTTTGTTTTAAGACCTGCTGTGAGTCATGTCCATCATAGTGGATTAGGAATGGTGCCTTTGGCATGTTTCAGAGTACTTGGTTTGGAAGTAACGTTAGGGTTTCTGCAAACACTGTAAACTGAAGATGTGCAGAACGCTCATTCCTAGAGCTTCAGAGTGCCCCAAGGGATGGCAGGGCTTACAAACATGCCTCCCTGATTTCAAAACAGAGAGGAGGCAAT
This sequence comes from Sclerurus mexicanus, assembly GCA_013396755.1. Taxonomy (NCBI): domain Eukaryota; kingdom Metazoa; phylum Chordata; class Aves; order Passeriformes; family Furnariidae; genus Sclerurus; species Sclerurus mexicanus. The sequence continues at coordinate 745,842 of VWZF01001448.1, read as the reverse complement.
CTAAACCCAGGGTGCTCTTCCCATCCATAACCACCTCCCAGTTGGACTGCCCAGCATTTGCAATAGGCATCCAGTCTGCCTCTAAAGGGCCTCCTTCAATCTCTTCATCTTTCGTAGATGAAAAGGTGGGAAATAGTTTTAGTTTTCCTCTTTTTTTCTTTTTTTTTTTTTTTAATTTTTTCCCCCCTCCTTTCTCCATTCCTTAGCATTGCAGAGCCTGATGTCACTCTCCCAACAGATATGTGGAAGGTTCACGCTGGGATTTTCCTTCCTGGGATAACGCACAGTGTTTACTGTCTGTTGCCTTTCCGGTGGTCTCCCAGCCTCCAGCAATGGGAGTCATGAGGTCCTTTCCCCCCCGTCCCATGGTCTGTGGTATCTCTTGTTTTCCGAGTGCTGGAATCTTTGTCCCCGTTACGTAGCCCCAAACCTGACCTTGTCGGAGACCACACACGGGTGTCTCTGGATGAGAAGGGAATGTATGGAATGTTTTTCAATGAGCAGTTTATGAAATTCCTTTCCTATATGTTTCGGAAATTCTTTAAGTTAAAGAGTACAAACATTTCTCCAAGGAAACTAGAGTTTGCAGGACCTCAAATGCAGGCACTTGTTTTTAAAAACATTCTTTATTAAGAAGAGGGGAAAAAAGGAGGGGGTGAAAGAGAAAAGAGAAGATGTAAACAAGGAGGCCTGATTCCCCACTCTGTATACACACAGGCAGGAATAACAGCACAGTGGGGCTGCATGCCTCAGCAGCCTGAGAGCAGGCTGTGTCCTCCTACCAGAGTTGCCAGCCAGCAGAAGTGATGGAGGGCTGAACCGCCCTGTGTGTGTCATAGGGTGCAAGGGTTGAGACCCACAGAGCCTGATCCTGATGCACAAAATGTGGAAAAAGATAGAAAACAGAAAGGCCAGTGCTGATTGTGGAGATGCCTGAGACAGGCAAAGGCAATGCTGAGGGCACGGGGATGTATTAAATCTGAAAGGCTCTCTTGAAGAGAAAGCATATCGCTTTTAGGTCTGTTTTCCTCAGACAGTCCTTTATATTTTCAAACATAGAAAATAGCAAGACCAGGTATTTAAACAAAACTTAGCAGAAGAAACCAGGGCCAGGAAGATCTTTTTTTTTTTTGCGTGCAACTGAAGTACAGAGGGAAGAAGAGGGAGGGTTCTGGCCAGAGCACCTTCTGCAGTGTGGGGCTGAGTCCTCACAGGCTGAGGGGAAACCAGCTCTGCCTGGGTGTGTGCTCCAAGTGCTGAGCTATTGTATGATAAGGTGGTACCACCTCTTCCTCTTTTTGTGTTTTGGAAGAAAGTGAAGTTGCCATTGCATGTTTGAAGGGCCCTGGCATTGGTGGGCATGATCCAGGGGAACCTGGGAAGATATGGCTGAAGGTGAAGAGGGGAGGTGGGCATGGAATGGCTTGTTGAAACCGAGGTGCTTTTGGGTATGCTCCAAAGCAGAATTACCAATTTTGAAAACTCCATCGTTTCCAGGGACTGAGAAGGACCTTTGTCTGGGCCTCGCATACCTCAGTCCCACTTTAAGTGCCTAGGTCCCTTTTTGGATCTGGGCCTAATCTGCTAATTCAAATCCAGCTTGCATGCGTCAGAACTGTAAGCCAATATAGAGTTGGCAGGAAATGACTTTCCTATCCTGTGAACATTTTCAGGATTTTTTTTTTTTTAACCAAACCTGGGTTTAAAACTTGGGCCAACAGCCAGAATTTTAAAAATTTTTGCAAAATGAAAACCCAAGTTCTGAATCCTTTTCCTCTAACATCAGCTAAAACATTTGATTTCAATATTGACTTCTTCTTTGTGTTTTACTCTTTTATTACCAGTGGTTTAATTTTAAAAACAAAAGTGGAATTTAAAACTGGAGGGAGTTGGTTGAACTCCCTTCCCCCATCAAAAGTCTTGGGTTTGACGGATTGGCATATTCTGATCTGAAAAGCACTTCACTAGAAACAACCGTGGGGCGATGAGCTGCAGCTGTTGGCATCGGATGGCAGTCGTCTGTAATAAATAAGCATGTCAGTATAGTACAAGAGATGAAAAACATAACAGCTGGTGTACATGGGCTATCTCAGCGGAGACACCATGTCATAGGCACAAGAAATGATTTTTCTCCTTATGAGGTATAGTCTCTTATCTCCTGGTTGAGGAACATGTGTTATGACTGGTAGTATCACTGTATGAATCACGGTGTGATGGACAAGGTTTGGATCTGGGACATTTCACCACTGTGAACCATTTGAGCATATATCCTTAATATCTTTTAACAATCTGCAGTATGGCTGGGACTTCTTCCACTGTATATAAATTTGAAGTTTGTTTTCTATGCCTTCTTTTATGTTGCTCTCTATGCCTGGTGCCAGTTCTTCCCTCCTTGGGTCTGATCCGAAGACCATTGGAATCAGCTTCAGTGGGCCTTGGAGCAAATCCTTTGCACACTAAACAACTTTCATCTCATCTTTCAAGCACTTCCTGGAAAACACACTTCTCTCACAAAGATTTTAAGCATGGCTGATCCCATATAACTTTTGTATTGCTTTGCAATAGACTTTCAGCCAGTGAACTGTATGTGTGTCAATTAAAGGAAAAACAGGATTCATTGGTCAGGGTTACTCCACGTTTGTCCTGTAAGAGTACACAAGTACTGGGGATGAGTTTAAAGGTGTAAGAAGTGCTATTTAGAAACAGATTTATAGTTTCTTTCCCCATAGTTAAGAGAGACTTTTGGAATTAGAGTGAAGAAATATAATGAAAATGCATAGGTGTGGGCTGTCCTCTTGATCCCAGTGGCAAACAAGTAAGACATATCTTGCAATTTCAAAAATCCTGTGTGCAGTGAAAGCCAGAGAGGTGTCAGATCCATATTCTTCCATCATACCATGTGTCATCTTTCCTTGGAAGGTAGCAATTGTCCTTTGCTGGCCATATGGCAATTCTTATCTGTCCCTGTATGACAATGTGTAAACAGACCCATTCAGGCTGTGCTGAGAGAATTTTCCACCTTCTCTTTTCCATTATTCTCCCTTGTCCATTCTTAATCCCACAGACACTCACTATCTGTACCATCATTTTTCCCTCTCTGGCTCTCTGTCCCTCCTGTCTCCATAATGAGTGATAGTACCACACTGACATTTACTGACCCAGAACCACATTTTGGATAGCACAGATGACACGCAAGCACAATATAATAGACAGCCCTTGCCCTGAAAAGACTAGAAAGGTGGAGAAGATGTATTAGATTCAGAAACATGCTTGTTCAGGACTGAATGGAGAATTGAATGAAGAGAGAAGCCAAAACCAGTGATATGGTCATCTTCTTTCTTCTCAGTCCCCTTGTTTTATTGTTACCCAAGTGATGCTTCACCTTACTGTGGTCAGTAGAAATATGAATCTAATGGATTCTTACCCCTGGGGCCAGTCCGTTGCACCTTCATGGTGTGTTGAGCATACATATGTATCTGTTACTTACCTTGAGTAGCTGGTAATCTCATCAGGTGAACCACAGGCACCGGGGTGGGGAGCAGAGTGGCCTCCAAGAGCAAGGAAAGAGCAAGTAGCTGTTGGTGGTATTATGAATGGTTAGGGTTAATTGTTCCTTCAACTAAAATTGTGGGGATCTGTTGAGGGGGAGAAGATCAAGGGAAGGTATAGAGATAGATGGTTATTCAGAGTTTCCATCAGAAATAGAGCTGTTAGGAGGACATTTAGGAATGGGAGAAGGCCATGAAGAGGGTAAAGAGCTTGACCAACTGTGTGGAAGTCATGGAAGGGGCAGAGAACAGAGACTGAGAGCATCTGGGACCCTCGTGAGCTTAAGTCCCAAGACTAAAGCAGAACATCCTGGAATTATTGAAATAAAGTACAGTAACTGATCTAACAAGATCTGCTGGCTTAAAAAAATGTTTGGAGATTTAGCAATTCTCTCTCCTATAAGTGGGAGGGAGGGTGGAGGAGGGGTGGAGAAATCAGAGATACTGAAAAAAAAACCCAACAAAACAAACCGCAAGCCACTGATCTCAGAGAGTAACACTAGTTTTTACGGTCACAGAAATCTTTGTTCTCACTGAGCTCCCACCATGCAAAAGTCAAGATTGTGAACATTGTAAGGGCAGGAAGGGCAATTGAAAAAGTCCTGTTCAGACTTGCCTCTCCTCCCTATCCTTTCAGATGCTTTCAGATTTGGACTATACTATTCTTACTACACCCTATGTCACTGCAGTGGGTTTTTTTTCTGTACAGTGAAGTTGTGAACCTGAGAAACAGTGACTTCCATCCAGTTGTCTGTGCAGTTTTCCAAATTAAAAAAGAACAAACAGAATGGGACCCTCAGCCTATCTAAGAGTAGTGAACACAACTTCACTTTTAAAGCCATCTGTCAAACAGCTGGCTTCAGAAGAAAAACGTACCAAGCAGGAGTGTGAAGGAACTCAGGGTGGTTGTTTTGTTTTTTCCCTTATTTTCATCTGGCTAGGATTAAGTATTTTGTTTTTCTCTTCTACATGCATCAACATGCCACCATGGGACTATATTACTTCATACACAGATGAACAAAAATAAGAAAAAAGAGTTACCAGTCCTCAAGTGGAACATCAGCTGGGTTGAGGTAGAAACTGCTCTGGGCTGAAGCAGAGGTGTGAAAAGCAGAGCATTGTCTCCTAGGCAAAGGGGAGAAATCAGTAGTTTTTTCTGCTTGTTGGGGGAGAATGTAAAACTTCAGATCATTTCAGAAGTGCGAGAGTGAATTTAGAGAAGAGTTAAGAGAATAGGGAAGGGAAATTTCACTAGCTGATTCAAGGTTGGCTTATTACAAAATCATGGGAATCAGGACTAGAAAAGAAAACATGTTGTATTAAGTCATTCCATCCGGTCCCTGCAACCAACCAGTGTATGCTTCCTCCCATGGGCTTTCCAGGCAAGGTTAACCCTTAGAGAATAATGAATGGTCATTGCTGAAGTGCAAAATGAAACTGGTTTCTGGAGTTCTTCCCCCTCACTCCCCTGAAAAGGCATTTTCTACTTTTTCTGATCCATGTCTCCTCTGCCCTTCACCCTTGGCGGAGAGCCCTCAGACAGATCCCTTCTCCCAACTCAAAAAAAGAGGTCAAGAAATACAGGTATCAGAAAAAACAAAGATTTAGGAGGAGATGGATGGGCAGAGAAGTTCTGAATCCATTAGGGGAGATATTTCTTTCTTTTCCTACTCTAAAGAAACCTCCTTCCTACCCCCCTACCTGCCTTTGCAAACACTTAGCAAAGATGATATTTTACCAGTTGTTATCTAACTTGGAGCTGTTGGTTTCCTGAGGACGAAGGCCCAGTGCACAATACAACAACAAGGTCTTACATTTAACTGCAAAGTCCCTTGACACTGCAGCATTCCAGCACAGCAGGCTGGAAAATGTGTTGCAGCTCCGTATAAATTGAAGGCGGGGGGGGAAAAAAAAAAAAAAAAAAAGAGAAACGTAATGAATTAAATATGGAAATGAATAATACACTCAAGTACAATCTCTGTGTCATCTTGGTATTCAATTCCATTTATTTTATGCTGTCCCTGCATGATTGACTTACACAGATTTATGTGTAGTGAATGTGGAACTGTTTTGTTGAGATGATCTGAAATAAAGCTGGAGGCTCAGTCTTGGAAGAAGAGTATAAAAAGGGTTTGTAGGACTTGTGGGGCTTAAGAAGCAGACCAAGAACAGAGGGAAGTGTGTAAAACTGGCATTCATTGCTGTAGTAATTGTAAGGATGCACCAATTGCCATTGAAACTAATGCCTTTAGGTTTTGTCAGACCACTGGTTCAAACAAAAGAGAGATCCCATCCATCAGAGTTGCTTCTTCAGGCTGACACTAGTTCAGACTTTATGAGGATATCTAAGATCACAAAATTAAGTCTGGGTTTTTCAGAAGAGTGTGGAGCTTCTGTGGTGCAGAAGACTGAGCCTGAAGTAACGGAGCTGTCCACCCTCACCCTCCATATGTGACTTTTGCTGCTTGGATGTAAAGACATATGGCTTGATTTTTCTCTTCTTAATATCCCATTTTTTCCAGTGTAGGCTTCTCCTTTTTTAATTCCTAGGTAAGAACAGACTGTATCTTTCCCCTTGGGTATAGTTAGACTGCAAAATTTTTTTTGTAGGAGCTGCTATGGAGTGAATGTTTTATGAAGTATATTGATCCAAGAACAGGTTAACTCAGACTGATGAGTTACCATGCAGCAGCTGCTCTGCAATAACTGTCCAAGCACATGCTTTTAAACCTAAGTATTCCCATGTAATCATGTGTGCCAAAGTGCAAAAATGTCAATTTGCATCTGACAAACTCCAAATGTTTTGTGATTTAATTACACATCTAGTATTAAACTACCTGCACAGCGAGGAAATCATATCCTGCTTCACAGTTGCATTTGTCTAACAGCAGCCTGAATTCCCTCTGAATCTTTTTATGTCTCTTGCTGAAATATTTAAAAGGTCTGCAAGGATTCTTTTCCATGCAAAAGTACCTACATATGAAAATATCAAGTCATATTTTGCTAATCATAGTAGATTAAAAGCTTATACTCATAAGGTTGCAAGACCTGTTTTCTCTTGGCAGGATCATTTTTTGTGGCTTTACTCTGAAATCTAAGATGTCCATATTCTTCCTAAATTGAGGATGCCAAGACTGAAGATACCATTCTTCTAAGGATTTTAATAGTGACCAACTCAGGGACAAAACCACTTCCCTGTATCTACTTGGTAATCCCTTTTTTATACACCTGAGTATCTTATTAGTGATCAAACATTGCATTGGGATCTCAAGCTGAGGTGGTTAATATTGATATTCTTTATGCACAGCTTTGCAAGACAGAAATTTTCACCCTAAATCTAGGGCCTTGCCTTCAGCCCTTCAATTTCATTCAGATTTCCCCCACAGAGGTGCCATCTTTTCTTCATTTGTGGTAGAGGAAGCCTAAGCCAACTATGCTCCTATCTTAAATGCCTGTATTAGGAGCAGGAGACAAATGGGGTTGAATCTCACCCTTTATTGTCAGGTGTAATACATTTCACTCGACTGTAGTAAAATGCACATGTTGAATTGTGATAATTAAAGGAGGTAATTCTTGTGCTCCCCTCCACAATCCAATCTGTCCTCTTTCTTCTTTACTATCTCAGTAATTTATACACTATGAGCAAATCCCACTATCAGAGATTTTGTGTCATCTAGATAACTACTGAAAATATGAAACCTTATTTGACTAGCAATCAGTGTTCTAAAGTATCTTGCTAATAATGGTCCTGCTTATGATAATGCCTCCCTGTTAATAACTGAGGATTGAAAGCTGTCATTGAAACATACGTTGTTAAGTCTAATACATGCCTTACATTACATTAATACATGCCTTACTATTTCCACACACGCAAAGTATTTGTTTCTTAACTAAGATCTCAAAAGATATCAAATTATATGCCTTGGAGCAAACCAAATATACTCTACTACTGCCATTGCCTTTATTAAGATAGACCTTTGACCAAAGAAAGGTGACTGTGCTTCTCATGAGTAGCAGAGCAGTTTCAGACTCTGGAGGTCTGTTTCTAAAAGACATTGAATTTACTGGTAACTGAGGTTTAGAAAAAATTCCATGGCAAACCTCTGAAGCTCAGATTTACTGCCTTTATTCCCCTCAGGGCATGTTGGCATTTATGTTTTGTTGTTGTTGGCCAATATCTCCATAGTTGTCCATATCTTGCGTTTCAAAGAATGACCCCTTCTTTGAGGAGGTATCATATTTCTTTGAAATCAAAGACTGTTGCTCTCTCAAGGTCTAGAAAACTTCAGCCTACTTGTGTGATCTACCACAATTCCCAAAGCTGATGGATTTTCTTATTTACTTCCCAGTATTCAGTGCAGGATGGGTTGGCAGAGGACAACCTGAGAGGACAGCTTGCTTCCTGTAATCAGTACTGGATATATTTTACCTCCTGTAGAGCTATTACTGTTCTTCAAATTGATGCTCAGGCAATAAGGAATTATCTACGTGTCACTTTTTGTATATGGTTGATCTTGGAACCCATCTTCCCATCTTCTCAGGGTTTGCCCGCCTCTCTCTGTCATATTGAGTTTCTCTTGCTAAGGGCCTTGGTGCAGGGACCTGAGATTTTTTTTTCCTCATTGTAATTGTTATGGCCCATAAAGTTGCAGACCTCCTCTAGTACTGAGTAAATAATAAACAATGTTAATTCTTTTCACTCCAAAATCTCAGTCTGCAGATTCTTAAGAGAGAGAATAGTGTCAATGTAATCACAAAAGTGCACATCATCACCAGATGGAAATCAATACATGGCATCACTGTGAGAGTCCACATGGTAGCATTTGTCAGTAATTCTCTTCCAGTCTGTCAACACAGTACTCCATCACACAAACAGGAGAAGCATGTTGCGGATTTGTGTACTTGAACCTCTCTGGGGACACCACTAATATAAAAAGCATTGCCACCAGAAGCTTCTTCTGCACTTAATGAAAGAAAATACATTTTCCTTCATTCTCTCCTTGAGTTTGTGGGGGTTTGGACTCACAGGGTGTAGCTATGTTCTTCTTTTGTAAATAGCAGCACTGCAAGAGCTAGTGGCAACTGTGATAACGCAGACTCCTCCTCTCTGAAGGGTAGGACCAGACTCTTGGTTCACATTGGTGGAATCTATACAAAACTTCAGTACCAAGTCTGCGAATGCCAGCACTGAAGCAATGGGATGTTGCCTATGTATAGGACCTCCAGGTCTTGCATGGAGCTCCTGTTCTTCACCACTTGGTGGAGAAATAGCAACACGTGGTGGCCCATTCAGTCACAGCAAGGGCACAAGTGCTTAGCCAGCCATGGGCATACAGCAATGGGGAGACGTTCTTGCTGCATAGGTAACCCGCAACCCATTAGTCAGCCATCTTTCTTCACTCCTCTCCAGTGGGAGCTCTCCACAAGGTGGCAATGTAACACCACACATCCCACCATTTCCTCTGGCAGATGACCTCTGGTTGAAGTTTCCCTCATCCCAAGAGTGGTGCCTTGGTTCTGTGCACCCGTCACAGGCATGAATGCAAGGCCAGCTCAGACTGCGGTGAGTAGAGGTGGTCTTCCTGATGGTTCTCTGCCACATCTCCAGAGACCAAGTCCAACTCTGTGGCTTTGCCACTACTGGTTAGCCACGGGAAAACACAAGGCATGAGCATACGGAGTCAGCAGGCTTGGGGAAGTATGGTGGTGCTCTTTGAGCAAAATGGCAGACTTTATACAGATCAAATCTGATATCTTTGTAATACTAAATTGTACTTAATTGAAAGACTAATCCTGCTACAATATGCGGGATATCTCTGAAGTGCAAGACAACCTTGACATGAATGATCAAGCCAAAAAATGTCTGTTCTAGCTTATACCTGCTTCCCATTAGTTTCAAAGCAGACAAGAAAGATGTTAGTGGAAAATGAGATGTGATCATTGTTAGATTGCTTATATCTGCTTAAATATATCAGTAGTAACAAAAGAAATACAAATGATAGATACATAACACTAACTTCCTTCTACACCACAGGCCAGGATTTTGTCAATTATCCCCAGATTTCAGTACCTCCCCTCCAGCTTCTGTTCTGTCTCTTACAATAAAGATTTGCTTGCCAATTTCTTTGAAGAGGGGAAGTGAGCCAAACCAGTCTTGGAAGGGGTTGAGCTGTGTTTGTTGTGCTATGTTTTGGGAAGCCCTCTTTTGATATGTGTCAATGTACTTTGTCCCCCTTAAATCTCTTTATCCTTGTGGGGGATCTCTGCCTTTTAGCTGATTCCTTGAGAAAACCTCTCAGAAAATCTGGGCAGTTCAGGGTGGAAGTGGGAAGGATGCTTTATCAGCTCCTCACAGAGAAGGGACTCTGTCTAAAGTTGAAGTGTCCTCTTGCTACTGTGAAGTTGTGTTGCCTTCTGAAGCACCAGGTATTGGTCATGGCTGGCAAGAGGAGAGCAGATTAGATGGATCCAATGAACTGATCTGGTATGGCAGGCTTTAAGCAGTTTGAAACCTACAAGGACATTTCCATTTCCAAACCACAAATTATTTCCAGAAACTGGGAAACAAGAGGAAGGAAAGCTTGCATATGGCAAGCTCAACAGAGAAGAAAAATCCTTTGCAGTGAAGTCATTGGACAGAAAGTAAACTGCCCACAAGCCCTTTTACCAGAAGAGTTTGGATTGAAAGTCCAGTGAATAGGAGAATTATACGTAACATGTAGTATATAAAGTGTTTGGGCAATAAAGAAGTATTGTCCACAGGTTAGTCTCAAAACTTCCACTGAACCCTTTAGTGCATGAATCAGTCACAGAGAAGTTACGTATATATTCCAGAGCTAGGTTAGAGGAAAGGTGAAACTTTTCACAGAAAATAGTTAAGGCTTTATTTAATCAGGCTTGCTAAACTTTGCTTAACTTGTGCAATGATTTCTGGCTCCTCCATATGGCCTTCACCTTTGAGTACTATTGATTAACTAGTACCTAGTTTACCATACGATCTGAACTCCTCTTAAACACCTTTCTCCTCTTTATTCAATAGCGTTTGTTATTTTAACCCTTTGACTGGGAATTTACTCACTCAGTGGGTGGCTGCTACCTCTTCTGAAAAGCTTTGTGCTAAGGAAGCAAGTGAAAGAGACTGAAGATCCTGTGAGTGAAAGCCAAAATTTTAAATTGTTAAGGCTCTGAACTTTTTGGGTTTGGTGGCATCTAGTAGGCATATTCCAGCTATGCTGGAGAGGGAGACCTGCTGCATGGCGCACAGGACCAGCACAAAATGAGACGGCTGCTCCTACCCTAAACTCACAGCCTGAATAGAAAACACAAAGAATGGGAGGAAAACTAGAGGCACAAAGAAAAGAGATTAGTTGGCCAAGACTGAACAGTAAATCAGTGGCAAAACTTCGAAGAGTTCCCTTGTGTCCTAATATGGTGACCTTTCTAGTGGGGCAGGCTGCCTCAGGCTTTTCATTGAAGTGTGCAAAGCGTTGGCTTTTGATTTGCAAATAGATTAGAGCATGCAGCACCTTATGCCAAAAACTTCAGCATGGAGTTAACATTGGCTAATGGTCTCTTGTATTGTTCCAGAATGCATAGAGGATTAATCCTCAGAAGGATGTGAAAAATCAATGCAAATTTAAACTTCTGAAAAGTAGGAAATATAACGGTTCTTGCTGTACTATAAAAATAACTTAGACTCTGTCCTCTTTGAGAATTGCTGCTATTTATGTTGCTACATACTGAAACTCAGGGAGAATTCAAGAAACAAGGCACATGAAAGCATCCAGTACAGATTAATATTGTCTTTGTTGGAGCATATCCCATCAAGAGAGATGGAACAGGCAACAGAGTGTTCTCTTATGTTTCTTCATGCCCACTTCCTATAAGTTCATAGGCTTTAAATCCAGGAAGACCTCACTAGAATGTCTGACCTTATCTATAACAACCTTCAGACTTCTTTTAATTCATCTGTATTGAGCCAAATATACTGAGATTGTCCACAACATCTTCAACAAAGAAACACATTCAGATCTTGAGTGCAGGAGTAGTTTCAGACAGAGAGACTATTGTCTGGGGGTCTTGGCTCTGGTCCTCCCCTGCACAGTCACCACAAGGTTGGCTTGCTAACCTTGGCATGCTCAGCAGAGAGGATGCATTTTGGGATGTTGAGGCAGGCTGCTTTAGGAGTGCTTAGAATAGTCCACCTAAAACAAGAAAGTGATGTTTGGTTTTATCTATAGCACAGCTGAGATTCCTCTAATACCTGTATGAATTTATTCTAGTACTCCTTTTCCTCTTGGGAAAAAAAGGGTCCAGCAGTAATGAAAATTGGTCACAGTTTAGAAAACAGTTTGGCTCTTCAGGCCTTACGATTCCTCCCCATCTATCAGCAAGGTGTTCACAGCACAACTTCTGACATCAAAAGCAAATCAATAGATTTATTTAGTCATGATGCTTTTCCATAGAGAGAAAGGGGCCTGTAGACCCAACAGCACCAGCCATGTAGATCGCTGCAGCGATCCTGGTGACTGGTAGAGTGGTCAGTGCTCTCATCATGGTGGTAAGGGCTTGGGTGCAGGACTCCCAAATCTCCCTTGAACTTTGCTGAAAACACTGAAGCCCCATGTATGCCTCAGCTCTTCACTTAGCAACACTTCTCCCTTTGCCTCTCTTACTCAGCTTATAAGATATTTGCGCAGAGCCTGGCACTCTCTCCACATGTCTTGGGTATTACATTTAAGTGTAAGATGCTCAAGCCTGGTATACTGTGTATATAAACTCTGGTTTTATTGAGCTGGGAGGAAGAGAAATACTCTTTTCTCATCTGCAGCACACCTAACTTGTTACCCACTAAGTAAGAGCTGGGCACAGAGAGCCCAGGTTCCTGTGTTATTTAATCACGTTTGATATTACAGCTCAGTGAAATGTTTATGGGGGACCATTTATTAGATGTCTTTTCCCTTTACATGCTTAGGTGCTTTGAGGAACTTTCCAAATTTACCCCTGTGCAACACTTGTTTGAATCATTCCTCCAAACGAGTTTCAGCCCCAGACTAATAATAACTTGAGTCCAAACAGGACTCACTAGTTTGACTGGATACTGAAAGTCTTGTGTCCTCTTGCCTGGATGAGGACAGCTGTTTTAATCTTTCTTGAAAAGAAGAAATAGCGTGTAAGGAAGAGAAAATAATATAGAGTGGATGGCAATCACAAGTTATTTATATAATGAAACATGTCTTTGTAATGCTTCCATGACACTGGGACTAAAATCCAGACACCAAAGGAAAAGTGACTGAAAGGGGACACCCATACAGCCTATTCATCTGGAGTGTCCCATCTGGTCCTCATCCCTCACACCTCAGAACTTTTCAGTCATAACATGGTTTCAATTGTCTCTATCCTGTGGTGATACAACATCTCTATCTCATGGTGGCAACTGAGGCACAGGCTAGATAAAATATCTTGCCCCATGGTTAGTGGGAGGCAGGCTCCAAGTCATTTATAACATTTTCTTCACTGCCACTGAGCACATTTCCCTGATGACTTTTTTTTTAATGTATTTTTTTTGCAGGGTAGGAGTAGGTTCTCTAATGTGCCATGATATCTCTAAAGAACAAGGAGCACAGGCACCCATTCTGCTTGGTCTCTATACTGCTATTTCCTAGAGGCTAAATATCAGTACATGCCTTGTTCTTTACACTCTTCCCTGCATACCTGCTACCAGTTTCTGTCAGACCCAAATTACTGCACTGCTTGGATATTTGGTCTTATGTAATACAGTATTCATGTTCTTATGAGGTTTGGACACTTTCCTGTTTTCATTAAGGTCTCTACTGAACAGGCAACATGCAAAATGACGCCAGAAAATTTGGTGAGGTGATCTTTTGGACATTTTCTTTCCCATGCTTCAAGTGGGGTTGGCAGTTGACCGAGTTCTCTACCACTCACCCAAAAGGTCTTTACTAGGTATATATTGTGTGTTCCTCTTAGAGCTACTAGTCCCACTACTGTAAATAGAAATTGTGCAACAAAACATGTCAGACCCTGAAATCTTGATTATTTTTAATGGCTAAAGGAGCTGCTACAATCACAGAACCTGAACTTTCATGTAAAATAGTCCTGAAAATTTCTTCCGTTAATCATTGCTTTGATCCTAGTCACTTCTGGTTGTGGTTGCAAAGGCCTGTGGATACCTCCTCGGCAGTGGTCTGGAGATGGTATAGGTCTCTGGCACAGGGGAGGGCAGTGGAAAGGAGCAGAGGCACACTGCAAAGCCAAAGTGGTACAGCAATGGCCTTTCAACAGGGATGCAGTTTCTAGAAGGTCTCTCTATTTCTGGCAGAAGATGTAAGAACCAGTGAATCCTGGAAGCTCTCAAGTGCAAGTCTGGATATGTTCTGCCTCTGTTTGCCAGCTCTGCTGAAGGAAAAATGACTGCCACACCACTGTCCCATCCCTCAGCAGCTATTTGGCAACCTCCCCCCTACATCAACAGCTGGCTTGCATGCTATCTGCTGACCCTTTTCTTTTCCTCAACCCTTATGCCTCGAATGGATCAATTTTCAGAATTTACAAAGTGTCAGATATAGCTGAGAACTGAATGCAGATATAAAAACACTGGAAATATGGTGGAAATTGCTAGAAAACAGGATTATTTATCTGCCAGAAAAGTACATTCCGCCCAGTGTGAAGACAAGTACCATGTCTCCTGGCTCCCCTGCAGTCCATTGAGCCCCTACTGAATTTGGTGCTTGTTCAAGGTCAACTGGCCACTTCTGACTCCTGGCTCTGTGCTTCATTCCCTTGGTGATGGCCACGTTCTGCAGCATGATTGGGAAAGAAGGAGTAAACCTCACTTGCTGGGACAAGTATTTTTGTTCATTTCAGACCCTCTCTCTTGCCCCCATCAACACTTCTGGATCCACCAGTTTCTTTGACCGATACCCTTGGATCCAAGAAGCTCCAGGGGCTGGGCAAAGTCAGAAGTTTATTTTGGTGCATCTCTCACCTTGAAAAGTGTTACAAAAACGTGAAGCTGCTTCTAGAAAGGGCCAGAAATTTGATTCTACAAATTTTATTCTGACACAAAAGAGAAGTATATTCAAACTGCATCTATTTGTGGGAAATGGGATCGTTTTAACAAATTTTTTGGTTTACAAAATTACTACAAGATTTCTAAAACTTTTTTTTTTTAATGATTAGAAGTTTGGAGGTTTTCTACATTGAAGTAGCATTTCATTTTTAAATTTGACTTAATTTATAGTAGAAAAAAGAGATTAAACAGTGAGGAAAAGTCCAAATCAAATATTTCAAAATTATTTTTGTCTGTGCTGATTTTTGCTTTGCTTTTCTTTATTTTTGTTTTTTAATCATGATCTGTGAACAGTTCTGAGATTTCCCTTCAATTTTCTTTCTGATATGGAGAGGAACATCAACTGAAGTTTCAAAAACTTTTGTAAGAAAGAGAAAGGCTTCTATGCCAAGCTCTAGCTACAGTTTGAATATGTTTTAAAACACTGACTGTCAAAAGCTGTGATCTGATTTTACCAAGAAGGGTTTTCTTATGTTGCCACACCCCTGTGTAGCCTCTGAAGAGTAACAGGGAGCTGTTCCTGACAGTTTCCACCTGCGCAAGCCCTTAAACTTTTCTGAAATAGACTATTTCATGTTTTGGAAGTGGAGATGTGTTAAGGAGCTTAGAGGCAAACAGAAGGATTTGTAAACAGAATTATATGAGACAGGAGTCAATGAATAAGAACAATTACAAATTGGAAAGGATTGGGAAATAAGTTAGGGATGACTCAGTGTGAAGGTCCACACCAAACAATCACCCATGGCTGACAGGAAATGCATAGAGGATCTTTGAAGCAGAAGATGATGGAGTCTCCAGTGGAGACTCCAGCCTCTAGCAATCTGCAGCTCAGGGACTTCTCACACCAGGAACTTCATCTCTTTTAAAGGCATGGCTAGGAAATCTTGAAATAAGTTGTGAATACAGACAAAAATCTAATAATTGTGGCTTTTTTGGAGTCAAGTGGAATTGCTCACTGGAGCTAATGAAAAAGATACTGGGACATCTTGTTTATTAGAGCATCTTTCTTTTCCCCACATTTCACTTACCCATTTCAAGAGCAAGCATGCCAGCACCATGTTTTTTACTTTTGCCTGAGAAAGGTTTTGATTTTTTTTAAAGTAAGCCTTCATCCTGTCTTCCAATGAAGTTTCAATAAAAAAAAATCTCAAACTGTAAGTTTAAATCTTCTATTTTACCCCATTTTTAACCTTATCTCTCCCCTTAACAGAGTAGGTAATTGGAGAGATGAAGCACTGGGTGGCTTTGTCCCTGAAGAATATCATCTACGCTTTCTTCTCCTGCACATGAATCTCACTGGTGTACCAGCATGGTAAGACTGAGTGACCGTCATACAGTCATCAGGGGAGATGAGGAGGGTCTAAGTATGGATAGTTTCTAAATGACCCCAGAGAAGTGTACATATCACGTTGCTAACAAACATACTCTACCTGGCAGGGATCCAGGGCTCTGAATGTGCTGCAAATAGCCTTCAAAACACTACAGAAACTAGAAATTGCTGTCCTTTGGGGAATTAGACCATTCTTTTATTGGATGGGGGGAGAGCAGATTGGTGGTAGGCTCGCTTCATGTTTTTGTATTCCAGACAGTTTGCCTGCTCCAGAGGAAGCTATTTATTGATCTCTGACTGAGAGGGTTAATAAATCTCTGTTCAGACTGGTTCAGACTCTGGCCAGGTCAGTCTGAGGCAGATGATAACTGCTTTTTAACCAGAGGCACTCTGTGAAGCTGCCCAGGTCTGCTCTGCAATAAGAAACCAGGGGAGTGCCAACCCTTGACCTTCCCTCAAGCCTCTGGTGTTTGGGGAGTTCAGATTTAATTCACATGGAGTTCTTTTTTTATTATATGGTGTTGAGGTCAACAACATTTTTTCCCATCCCTTCACATGTTCCGTTTTACATCGGTGCCACCTTTGGTGGGGGTGAGTGTCTGCTTGACAAACAGGCTGGTTTCATTACCCTGTCTCCTCCCATTGACTCCTGAAAGACATCTTCATTAGGAATCTCTGTGTGTGGAAATCAGTTTATGCTCCACACAATATGTGAAAGCCCCCTGGAAGGATTTTATGAGAGGTCATACGCTCGAGCCTGTCTGTCACTGCCCACCCAGGGGTGGCCACCCCACCCTCTTGCCTCCCCGGGACTTGCCCTTTGATTCTTCACCCTGAGCAGCAAATGCCTTCGCTTCAATAGACGTAATTTCCAATTGTCTCCATGCGCTTTGGAAGTCTCTCTATCACACCCTGAACAAATATGCCTTTTTTTTTTCTTTTTTTTTATTTGTTCTTCTGAACTCTCTGCTGAATAATTGGTTCTTTCCCTACTGCCATGTTTCTGCTCTAATCAAGGACAGATTCTTGTGAAAATATATTGGTCTTCCCACCCCCCAATGTATGTCTTTTTTTTTAATAATTTCCTAGAACTGGTGGATTTGGCTGGCCCTCGGGTGTCTTCTGATGCAGGAGGGTTAAAGGGAGAGCTGGGTAGCCTGTTTGCTTTTGACTTTAACCATTTCTTCATGTGCAGAGAAAACCCTTTGCCCTGCTCCCCTTCCTTAGGAGGGTCACTCTCAGTGCACATGGTGTAGAAAGCCCCTCTGAAACCTTATCAGCAGCTTTGGGCTCAGGTAATACCTCCTACCAGCCCTGCTGAGCAGCCCTGAACTATGGGTTGATCCTGAGAGATGCTGGATGCCTGTTGGGTGCTGAGTGCCCTTGGCTCTCACTGGTGATGCCAGAACTCGAGGCAGGGACCCTTTTCTCCAGGGTTGCAAGCGCATCCGGAAGCACAGAATCTCCTGATGTTGAGTTTCATCATTGAGGACATTGCTTTCCCTGGACTTCTCCAGTTCCCTGGCCTCCTTCTGAGTGTGAAAAGGACCAATTCTTGCTTTCCCTCAAGGGTGCTGGATGCCTGGCAGCAGGACAGCAGGGCCATATTCAGTCTGGTATCTAAAGGAAGGTGAACCTTGCATCTAGAAGGTGAACTGCAAAACCTGAGGAGGGCACTAGAGAAGTGCAGAAATGCCAAGACGGGGACTCAGCCAGCCAGTGCACGTGGTTGCCATCTGCAGAGCCCACCGCCTCTGCTGCTGGGCTGTCCTGGAAGGATGAGGTGAAGAGAGGGTGGGGAAAGGGTTCTCAGACTTTTTTTTTGTGTTGTGGAACAGCTGAAGTCTTATCAACACTTTCCTCCCTGTCTGATCTGTGATTACTGAGTCTTCACGTGTACACACTGGTTGTGTGTGTGTGTATAAAAATATATGACTGTATAATTAGAACCAGCCAAGAATATTTGGCTGAAATGGTGGTGAAGGGAGGGGGGAATCAGGGGGTGTCCAAATATACTGATTCATTGGAGCCAGAACTCTCCATGAGAAGTGTTGGGTTTGATGAATTTCCCATTCAAAAAAAAAAAAAAAAAAAGGAAAAGAAAAGAAAAAAAGAAAAGGTTTTGACATATTTTAAACATTCCAATGAAGCCTTTTTAAACCATTACCTCCCAGCCTCATTTTTTTTCTGCTTACAGAGATTTTTGAGATCATTCTGAATCAGGCAGAACAGGTATTTGAAGTGTGGCAAATGTCCTAAACACCAGCTAAACAGTATCAGTCGGTCTCTTACACTCCTTTTTACCAGGAAAAGCTTCCTTATAAAACTGATTGAAGCTCAAGTGGTCCACAGGGATATGTCAACTTTAGCCAAACAGTATATTTGACTTGATGAGGTGATAGCCACCTGTAATTAAAATGTTTCCACTTCCCATGTACTTTAATGACTCTTTCCATCTATCTCCGAGATACACCTACCATGCTATCTTACAGCAACTCTTTGATTGAGTTCCTTAACTGAGCTGGTCTTTACTCACTCTCTGCATTTGTCCATATCTTTCTGTCTTCCCAGAAAGTCTCCCTGCTCCCTCATTAGTGCTGCAAAACCTCAGCCTTGCCATGGGAACGGGAGGTCAGGGGGATGGCAGAGCCAGCAAAGGCAGAAACAAGCATACGTCGAGGCTGCATGGGAAACCCACACAGTTCAGGGAGGCTTTGAGGAATTGAGACCCACCTTATTGAGCATCTAAGCCATTAATTAGGGCCACATCCATTGGTGGAGTTGGCCTGAGGGCCATATGGCCAGTACTTTTACCCAAACTATTATTCATGCTCATCTAGGTAGAAAGTTCTTGTGCTGGAGCCCAGATACTCAAAGGTTTGGCTTGACTGGGAAATCAAATGCCTAAATACCTTTGAGGATTGCAGCTTTAGTCACTACATCCATGGCCAGCTTTAAATCCAGCCTGTAAAATTTATAAATGCTTCTTTATAAGTTTTCCAAGCTGGACTGTGACCCCAACTGGCTTTGTCCTGGTGACACAGCTCAGCTTCTGTCCTTGCTCTCCCTTCCCCATGCAGTGGGTTTCTCTGGTAGGGTGACCAGAGACCTCCTGTTCCTCCAAACCCCTGAGCAAAGCAATCGCCTGAGCCGCTGTTTCAGTTGGTCACTGTGGGGTGGGCTAAGCAAAGGTCAGCACTGGGAGCCACAGCTGAACAAAAAAGTGACTTAATTCTATAGGATATTCAAATTCAAATAATGCATAGATATCCCTATATGTTTCTATATATTTAAATATACATATTATTCTCATGATGGTGTTCCAATACCTTGAATTAGTTCAAAGTTGGGCTGAAGAACTGGGGAGAAAGAAACTGTTCCCAGTGTTCTGTGCTGGGTGATGCCCTTGTGGATAACAGCAGCTTGTCACTGTACCAACACCTGTATTTGGGAGCAGTGGGGGGGACACACAACATCATTGTTTGTTCACTTGGGACATTGGAAAATACTTTCTCCTGTAGGTCACAAAAGAGCTGCCATCTGCAAGGTTTCCCGTTCTTCCCTTGCTACCATCATGTACAAGCTCTAGAACTCCTGATTTAATTTAGTGTGAATATATATTGTTGTTCTTTTTATTTTTTCCTGTACCATCCATGTCATGCTCAAAAGCTATTTATCTTCCCATGTTCTTTTGCATTAAGTGACAAAGGGCAGTCTCTTTAGATAAGGTGATAAATAGTAGCAAAAAATAATGCAAGCAAGAAATGATTAACTGTAAAAAGGGACTTATGCTGTAAAGGATTCAAATGGAAATTAAATACTCCTAAGTGTTGACAACACTTTGGAATCTTTGGGATATTTGGGTATTCAGTGTTTGAATTTTTTTTTTTTTTTTAGATCTTTGCAAACTCAAGTCTAAACCCAGGCAAAGGTCAGAGGATTGATCTGGCACCATCTGAACTGAAGAGCAAATCAAAGTCCTGCTGTACTAGAAGCACTCCCATGGGGCTGCCTGAGTGAACTCCGGCAGAGCAGAGCTTACCCCACTGATATGTCGACAGTGGTGATGGTCCCAGGGGAGCCTGACCACCAAACCTCTGGTGGTACCGCAGCCCAAGTAAGCTCAGTATTGAAATGCCAGCTAATTGTGCCTTCATACAGGATCTGGACTTCAGGATCCATGTAGGTCCCTTTCTAACTCAGCATGTTCTATCATTCTCTGATACATCCCCCAAAAAAGTGCCAGTACCTGACCTACTTTTGTCTCCAACAAAACCTTTTCTATTCTTGTTTTTCCTGCTCTTTGCCCTGGTTTCCACCTTGCTTTCCATGCCATACCTCTGTATCTACATTCAGGGCCTATACAGCTTTTATGGACATTTTCTTATAAATATGATTTTGGGCTGCAACTCACCCATTGCACATTCAAAGGATGCTTGATAGGCAAGCCTCTCCAAGTCAACAGGAAAATCAACTGCATGCTACTCTTTTATTTTCTTCTCCAGAGATCTGCTTGGACTCCCTCCTCTGCTGAGCCAGTTCTCAGACCTGCCTGCTCTGCATGGATCTTTAGGGGAGCTTTCAGGGTTCTCTGCATTGATTTTTAGGTCCCAGGAAGCCTTGTGAAGCAGAGGGTTGTTAAAGAGCATTGTACCTTATGGCATGGAGGCACATGACTGCCCTGGAGCTCTCGTGCAAGATCTGGGGTGGAGCTGGCCATGCCATGGAGCCATGCCAGTGCCACCCATGCAGCCATGACAGTGGCATACATGAAGCCACTCCAAGGAGATGTGCTACAGCCTGTTCTGCCTCCAGAGCAGGAGAGCATCCCCTGAGCCAGAAGAGGCAGAAGCTCACATCTGTTCAGGCGGCCACACGAGCTGCACAGTCTTAACACTGCTGCTTCTCATTTATTCACCTGCCTTTTTTTTTTTTCCCCTCCACCCTCTTCAGACAGATTTCCCTCAGACAGGACCTCCCCACAGCCGTCTCTGTGCGTGTTGTTCCCTCTGCTAAGTTCTAGGCACTGAATAGGAGTGGGCTGGGGGCTGAGCTTGCCCGAAGGGCATTGCTTTGTACCTACCAGATGTGCTGAATTTCTCACTCTGGCTCCCTCTGAGCATCCCCCTGCTTCCTATTGACCTTGTTGTAATTTAGATTCTCAGCCTTTTGCCAGTTCCTGCAGTTGATTTATTCTTCTGGTGTTTAATGTTGAATTTATCTCTTTGGAGAAAGGTTGTAGCCACCTTGGAAATACTTGCAGAGCAGACCTGTCTTTTTTATTATTTTTTTTCTCACTCTTTGAGAGCAAACGCCTGTTATGGTATGTGGCTAGCATGCAGTTCCCCAGCTAGCAAATTCTCTGCTGGTCAGGTCTCTATGTGAGCATTTGTGTTGTCATTAAGCCTTTAGAGATCTTGCCAGCCACTGGTTTGGCATGCAGTCATTCTCAGCAGGGCTGGTTGCCTGTATCCTGTCTTTAGCTAATGCTCTGTCAACCACAGGGGGAAACTCAGCCAACAAGATCTCTATCAGCCTTTCAAGGACCAACAGTTCTGCCATGTGGACTGGAGTCATGCACTCTGGCCTGATCTATTTATTAAAGAGCTCTGCCAATTAGCAGACCTTGTCAAAAATAATGTTTCCCCTTCTCCTCTCTCTCCTTCCTGGAAAATGTTGATGTGGGTGACAAAATGTTTGTTTTCATTGACTTATTCCATGGAAATTTACAGGTTCTGTTGGAAAATGAGAGATACATTTTCAGCAGTTAAAGATCTTTCACTTTAAGCCTTTTCAGATTTCCAATAAAAGAAAAATAATTGAAAATTTTCAAGGAAAGGCACTAATGGATTTGACTGAATCCCAGCTTTCCAGGAAGACTGTTCTTTGTTCTTTGCTTATGTTCAATAATGTCTGAATGGTTTTCCTATCACAAAGGTGCTCCTGTGGGATGGCTGTAAGTCTTGCTGGGGCATACATTGCCATCTATTTTTCTGGGTGGTGTTGTTTACCTCTTACCACCCCTTTAGGATGCATCATTTTCTTGCATTGCTTGACACATACAAAAATGGTCTTTTTTCTTGATGGAGTCTGCTGGCTGTCTGATCACCTAGATGGCCTTCAAGCATTGTTTCAGGAGTGTTTTTTGTTTGGAAGACAAGTGTAATTGTGTGGCTTGAATTCTTCTTGGCAAAGACCTTGATCTAGTTACCATTTCTTTCATCCTATGTGGACATCTAGTCTCATATGTTCATGTCTCTGTCACTGGGAAGAGAACATAAGAATTAGTTTTGGTACATGGGCAGTTGGTTGGGGTGGCTGGTGCTTAACTCCAACACCTCAGTTCTATCACATATGAAATTGCCTAAGAGTTGGTAGGGCAAACACAGGGAGAGTGGGCTTTTCTTTGGAGAATGCAGTTCTGTCAAAATTCCAAACGTCTTGAAACATTTTTAGGACACAAAGTGCTATTTTTTAAATCCTGAAATAATTTTTTAAAATGTGGTGCAATAGGTAATATAAAATATAAAGTAAATAATTTCTACTGGTCTTCTTCCGATTTTAAAAAAATACATTTTTTCTTTTTTTAATAGAGAATTTAGTCATATTCAGGTTTTATCCTGGCTTTGAAGAGAAAATCCTCCTGACATTGAGTGAGTCCAAATGACGGTACATCACTGTTTTGCTGGAAGCCTTGGTTCACTGTGAAACTTAATGAGAAGATTTCACTTTAGCATTAAACCCTATTTATGATGCCTAACCATGTCATTCAGTTGGAGTTCTCTTAAAAAAGTCTCAGTCCCCCACCTGGAAAACAGGAAGAGTGGCATGTAGTTAATGTGACCAATCATGAAACACACAGATTGAATCAAGTATGACATCAGTAAGAGAAAAGAATGACCCTGTGGGTAGGGCAGTGGTCTAGGACATGAGATCCGGGTTCGCTGTTCCCTGAAAAAATGTCTCTGTGGCCACGGCCCCATCACCTCATCCTTGTTAGATAGCAGTCCCCCACGGCTGTTACTGCTTTGGCAGTGGCTCTCAATGTGCCATTAGTACCGAGTAAGTGCACTATGTACACAAAACCCCAACCTGATGACGAAGGTGGCCAGAGGTGATGAAAGGGACTTGGTACTAGGTATTAGCTCCTCAGTTATAAGGAAACATGCAAGCATCTTTCTTCTTGGGTCCTGTTACATTACAAAACCCTTGAGAAGAGCCAGAAAAAATGCCACAGTTGGAAGTCTGCAGGAAGCTCACCAGTTGAGGGGCTGGTGGCACACAAGACCTGATCGGCTTGGGAGTGAATAGGAGTAAGCCCAGCAAGGGTTAGGTGAGGCCAGCGAGTTTTATTTTTGAAGCGGCACAGAGAGAGAGGGAAGAAGGGAAGGAGGAAACAGCTGTAAAGACATTTTTGTTGCTGACTGGTCCAAAGGAATGTGTATAAACAGCTTTAGATGTATTTTCCTGAGCATGCTAAGTGTATTTACTCCTTGCTCTAATTGGTCCTGCCTCAAGTTAGCCAGGACTAAGAGTTCCCATGGGAAGTACGCCTCACTGACTCAAATGGTCTGAAGACTGACTGGTGTTCACAGTGCAACCTGTGTTTATGATAGCTCCTGACTTGTCCTTTCTCACAGTCTGCTGCTGGAGTGCTCAGAGCGAGTGCAGATTTGGCCCTGCCCAAGGGTCCACAGGCCAGGTGGCTTTATTGCAGGGCAGCAGCAGGGCCTGGCTGGCACCAGTGCTGGATCTAGCAGCACAGGTGTAAAGGGCTGCATCTCCCACCCAGGTAGGCTGATGCACGTGACTGAGGCAGAGGATGCTTGAATTTATTTCATGAGATGGCAACGAGCTACTTCACTCAATCCAAGCAAATTGCAGGTGACGGCTTCATGAGCACGAGCTCTATTTTCCTGATACATGCATTCCCATGCAGGCATCAACAACCAAAGGCCTTTTTGCATGTGCAAATGCCCCTGGATGCACACAAAGTGTTTGCTCCCAGTATAACCCAGACAGACACTTTTTCTGAAGAAAGTGCGAGCACTCAGCAAAAAGTGGGGGAAGCATAAACCAGTTTCTCATTCCAAAATGACATTTTGATGGAACTGACATTTTTAGTAAAGCCAGTATAAATTTCAATGTTTTGTTTTGTTTGTTTAAAAAAAACAAACACAGAAAATGTCCAAATATGTAATATTGACATTTTCAGAACCAAATGTTTTCCTGTTCCATCCTAGAACAGTTCTTAAAATTTGAGTTAACTTTTTCTTAAAAATACTACAAAGAGATCAAGGGAAAAAGATTTACGTTCTGAAGTATGTAGGCTTTCCATAGATATTATCTTCTCATTCTGACTCAGGACTTGAACCCACCCATCAAAGTTAAGATGTGATGCCCTCTTTTGGGAAATGCATGTTTTACCCCACTGTCTAAGCCAGTTAGTTGTGAAAATGTTTCCAAATAGCCATGCCCACAGTTGGTGACCTTTTGGGCTGCTGCCATTCTCCAGCCAGGTGAGCTGTGCATACACCTGTAAAATGCATCCTTAGCAGGGTGCCAGCACAACTGGCTTTCCTGCACAGGGAGGGTCAAGGCAGAGGCAGATTACAACCCAGGTTACCACCTTGTCCAAAAGAAAGATAAAGGGAAAATTTAATCAGGCTACTGTATTTCTAAAAATTGCTTTTTCTGAAGGTGCTCGAGGACAAGAGATGTTGAGGAAGGGAGAAATTTGGAAGAGGGGTTCCTGCATGCAGAATGATACAAGAGTGTGGGAGCTGCCACTGCCTTGCTTGTTGCCAAGCCTTGGAGCCACTAAAAGGTGTTGATAGGAAGCACTGGTGTGGTTCTGACAGGTTTTGAGCACTGTGTAAATACTGACTGTAAGTACTGATTATTATTCCAATTCTCCATCATCCATTATATTGATTTGGATCTACAAAGAGAACGAGAGTGAGTGAAAAACCGAGCAGTGGGTTTGCATTTGGTTTGCATTGGAGACCAAGTTGGGCTCTGGAGCTCCAGCAGTGTTTATTTTGTAGACATGCTGAGCCTCAGGTTTCCTTTCACTTCCACCTTTCCTTCAAAGCTCTCTCTCCTTCAGTGGTTTCCCAAATCCCACCAGCCTTTGTGTTAGACACAGCTCTGGGGGACCTGCCAGCAGAGCCTCCTCACATGCCCAGGAGGTGATGCAAGTCACACCTGTCATTCAGCAGAAGATACTGCCCGCAAATTTGCCCAGGACCATTGAAGGGAGTAAGTAGCAAAGGAGAGATGGAAAAATCAGCTCCCAGAAGAGACCAGATTGCTCCCACCAGGAATGTTGACCTTCATGGGGTGCAGTGTGTAGAGAACCAACAAGACACATTCTATGCATGATACACATGCCAATCCTCTATGAGTTTTACAGGACCTAGTTTTATCTCATATAGAAGTTGATGTTCTGAGCCCCAAAGATCCCCTATTTGGTCCCTCAGGACAGCACCAGCAGGGTTTTCTGCCCATGGGCCAAAAATGC
Source organism: Sclerurus mexicanus (assembly GCA_013396755.1). Taxonomy (NCBI): domain Eukaryota; kingdom Metazoa; phylum Chordata; class Aves; order Passeriformes; family Furnariidae; genus Sclerurus; species Sclerurus mexicanus. The sequence goes on along the minus strand of VWZF01001448.1, from coordinate 720,349 downwards.
TCAGATTTTACAGCTGGCTGGAGAGATTATGAAAGCCTGGAGTAAGTCCAGTCTGCTTTTGACTTCTTTTTGCTTGAGCTGTTCTCTACAGACCTTTTTTCTGCTTGCTATCCATCCCATGGCATCTCTCTCTCCCCCTTATCCTGTGGCCCCTCACCAGCAGCAGCTCCACCCTTCCCTGAGTGTCCCAGTTAGGAAGTGAAGAGGTAACTACGTGCCAGCTAGTACCTTCTTATCTTGTCACAGTATGTTCCCCTAAGGGAATTTTGGCCTGAGACTCTGTGTGTGTGTGTGTGTGTTTTATATGCTTTATTTTTATCACAGAAAGGATAGACAGTACATTATGTCTTCAGTCCAGGAGGTTACACATTAGATAAGAGAGAGGCAGATATACTACAACTGCTGCAGCCCGTGAAGTTATGTTCCTGAGATAGCACTGGGAATGTAACAGGTAAACTACTTCCAACCCCCCACGTTTGGTCAGTGGATTTTGTGTCAACAAATCCAGATCCAAGCAAAGATTTCAATGTTGATGTTCCTGCAGCCAAAGAATAAAGTCCACAGTGCTTCCTCCCGCTCTGCCATTTCTCGTCAGCCCCCATCTCACATCTTCCCCATCTTATCCACTCCTCTTGCTTCATTCTCATCCCTCTCTGTCCATCTCCAGTCTGGATGTGTCGTGTGGTTCAGTGATCACCTTGGGCTCCACATGGGTTCAAAAGGGAGGCGGGGGGGGAGGGTGTTGGTGTCTGTAGGAAACAGTAGTGTTAACAACTTCACGGGAGCACGTGTTCACACAAGCTGAAAGACAGAATTCAAAAAAATATATATTTTGGTATTAAAAGCTAGGATCAGAGATGGCTTATCTGTGCCTATTTCTTATATCTTTCTTAAACTATCTAGCAGTTTTTGAACAAACTAGTATTATTATAATGCTGGCGACTCTATACTAATTTTTAAAGGATTAAGCATGAGTCAGAGTATGGTGATCCTTTTTTTCCCTGTCATTTCAATAACAGTGTCCTTGCCACTGAGTTGTGGCAGGCTCCAGTGAGCATCCAGGGTCTGATTCACCCACCTCATCACCTCTCCCAAACCTCAGGGGCACTCAGCCATTTCCATGAAGCCACCTCTAGGCTGGCAAGGGAGGTATTACAGAGCCTTTGAGTCATTCCACAAACTCACGCCCTCCTTCACCTTCTCCCAAAGCCTTAGTTTTATGCTGTGAAGGTTAACAGCATGGGCTGCTATGGGAATGGTGATGCTGCATTTATTTTCCCAGGAGAAACATATAAAGGTGGCACCAGCTACTACCCAATACCAAAGCTAAATTAGTAAATTTATTGTTCTTTCAAATGTGAGAGATGTGACAGGGACTATTTCGGATTTTGATTCAAAGCTTAACAAAGCTGTGACCTTTGTATCAGCCTGACAATGAGCAATTGCGGCCATGCTGCCCCAGCATCCATCAAATGCAATGATTTAGTGGCTTGACTGGCATGGCAGAGATAAAAGTCACTGTAACTAAACATTGTCACAAGATGGATGTCTCCCACTTAGAAAATATTGTCTTAACTTAGGTTTTAGTTTCTGGGTCTTTCTGTGAGGGTTTCATCCTAATGTCTTCATCCTTTACAAATATTACCCAGACCTTAATGAATATATCTTTGTGGCTTACCTGTGAGATAAGAGCAAACCATCATCCTAATTTCATAGTGGAGGAAATAAGGCACCAAGAGATTATCAGCAAAGTGTAACCATTCTCTGTGATACATAGCATGAACCATATAAATTTCAATTTTCCTGATTATCTTTTTTGTAGCTCTTTATGCATCTTCAGCATGGCTCTGGCTGGCCACAAATCCAGTCCCAAAGGCTGACAGCCTCTGCACATCCAATCTCTTATGTCTTGCTCTTGGCAAATTGAAATGAGGAATATGCAACACGTATCTCAGTTCTCTAATTCCCTAACCTGTGAGGCCTTGACATTACCTTCTTGGTGTCCTGATGCTTCTATTCATGGCATAGATATTCAGTACACATTTCAGTTTAAAGTAAAGCTGGTGTCACATCTGCACTGCCTGATATTTCTAAAGATTCCTGTGGTAAGGCTAATCGGACCATTACACATATCTTGCAAGATTTCTAATAACTGGACATCTTTTAAAAAATCAGACTAAGCTGTGCCTTTGTCTCCCTTCCCTTCCACAAAACTCCACAGATTGTTCCAGTGTTACTCATGCAATACAAACTGTGGTTTGTCTTCTTGAGTTTTTAGATGGGGAAAAACAGAACTGCTGGAGCTCAGGTCAGGAAGATCCATGTAGTTCTTAAAGCCTTCTCCATCTGCATGTGTCCTCAGTCATCTGCTGGAAGTTTGCAGGTTGAGAAGGTGGGGCAGGAGAATGGTTCCTGCCTCATCACACTGCTTGGTCCAGTTTTAACTCCTCTCCAATAGGTACAATTCTGCTGAGCCCTTTGACAGTTTCTCACCTCCTCCACCTCAGGGAGACATGGGCAGAAGGGACCATGGCAGCTCTTTACAACCGCTGCTGCTACTTCATCTATGATAATCCATGTGAGAACAGTGAAATCAGCCTTTCTAAAGTATGGAGCCATGGAGCACCCTGAGCATCTTTGTTCCCTTCTGCACTTGCAAATCATCTGCCACCACTGAAAAATGAAGTCTCATGCATACTGTTTGCTCCCATACCTGCTCCCCATTTCCCTCCCTCTAGCCCTGCAGTTAGGTTGCAGCAAGGATGCTCACACAAGGGCTCTTGAAAGACCCATCCCACTATTTCTGCTCTGTGTAATGGGGTTGGAAGACATCTTCCCATTTGTTTTTACTGAGATCCTGCCTCTGAGGTCTTGCTGCCAAGCCTGGGCTCCCCTTGGCTGGAATTATTCAAGTGTTGACCAGAGAAGGTGATCTTTTCCCTTCAGTAGACCAGAGACTTCAGCAACCAAAAGCCTTCCCTCTTCCCAAATGAGGTAGCTGCTTAAGTCCAGAGACCAAGGGTACATTATTAGCAAGGAACTGCCAAAACTGGCACATTCTGGACCAACAAATGGCACGTGAAGTCCCAGAGAGCTTGGCTTGCACATGCAAGAGACATGTAGCATTGGGTTTGGTAAATGCAAATGACCCCTCCCATCCTAGCGTGGTTCACAATGAGCATGGAACATGTGCTGAGATGTTGCCACAGTGAAAATGGAGCTGGTGTGCCTGGGGCTGGGAACAGAAGCACTGGAGCTGTCTAGGGTGACTGATTCCCAAGGAGGTTTTGGTGCATATTGCAGATGCCCACGAGCCAGGTCATTTGGAAGAGGTAGATGGAACAGATGGATGGACTCATGTCTTTCATTTTCTCTTTCTACAAAAATCCTCTTTTCTGTCTCAGCTTTTGGCACAGCTTCTCACTGGCTAATGATCAGCATGGACACCATAACGCTTTCAAGGTATGAATAAAGTTCTGAGCAATGACTTCTGCCACTCTTAAAGCATAACAGCTTGTCAGAAGTTTTTCCCAGGTCCCCCAGCCTCTCAAACATTCTCCTCGTCCATTGTGAAGTTCCCCGTGGTCAGTTCTCACCTCATGGCAGGAGTTTGCTGGGCCACCACAGAGCTGATAAACTCTAGGTAATGTCCTAGGTAAGACATTCCCCTCCAGTGCTTTACAGCTCTGGGATTGTTAAAACTTGCACATTCCTGAGGCTGAGCATCTCACCATGGTTTTGGGAACAGTTATTCTGCCTGCCTTTAGCTTGCTTGTTTGTTGTTGTGTTTTTTTTTTCCCCAGGTCTCTCAGCTGCTCTGCATGGCCAGGAGCAGGGCTGGGGTCTGCTTCTTCCAGTGTGTGTGGTGGGACTGGATCTCTGCTCTACCATATAAGGAATAAATAATTGCTGTCCTTGGTGTGGAGAGGCCATATGTGTGCTTGGGCAGGGGGGCTGCAACCTGGCGGGTGCTTCCACCAGCCAGGGAGTCAGGCAGGATAACAGAAATGCTTTCATTCCAGCTAAATTGTGTTGGCAAAATTTTTTCATCCTCTTTCTAATTTTGGGCTCTGAAGTCAGTGCCCAAAACACACCCCACCTCCTGGAGTCTAAAGTTCAGCAGGCCGAGATAGGTGTGTCATTATGGGGACTGTGCAAACAGTAGCAGGATGGGAGGAAGAGAAGTCAAACAATGGAGTCTCCCTTCTTTCTGCCCAATATTTATGGTGCTTTTCATGTGTCTGTCCCTGGGTACCTTCAAGAATGTCCTTGGTAGCTAGGGCTGAGCCTTCCTTGTTTAAGCTGGACCTTCTCTATCCACTCAATGTGACTGTTTCTCTACTTTTTAAAACCATTTTCTAGATTTTCCATGATGGAAGACAGCCAAAGGAGCATCACTTTGGCTGCAGCACAGCACACTCCTCTGGTTCTCAGTCTAAGGTAAGGTCACTACACCTCCCAGCATCTCTGCAGCACAAAACCAGGACCAGAGTCCTCTGTGGGGATGGGATGGGATGAGTAGACAGCCTTTCCATCCACAAACTCAGCCCTGCATGCAGGATGCAACCCCAGGACTGGATGCAACTACACAAGTGAAAAGCCAACGATTGATGAAAATTTTGCAGACAGATATGAAGGCATTTGTAAATTCTGATGGCAAATAACATTTGACAGTTTGCAAATTAGTAATAATATATTTTATCTCTGTGACTTTTTCAGTAAGACAGGCAATGATATCATATCAACAGTATAATTGATGGTATTTTTTGTACTCTGTCCAATGTCCTTATTTGCACCATTTCCCACCTCTTATTCCAACCACACAGGAATTGCTCATTCACCCACATATTTAAATGGACAAGAACACAGATCAGTTGGACATTGAGAATCAAGCCTTTTGTATTTAATAGATTTTCACCTATGAAGCAAAACACTGATATTGGCTAAAAGTGAACGCTTCCACAGGGAGTTTCATCTCTTATACTTCCCCAAAGAGACCCCAGTTCACCATCTTTCAGTATGTGTGTGTCTGCACTCGGGGTACTGAACAGAGGTTGTACTTGCAGCAGTGCACAAAATATTATATTCAGTGGACCAAAAAAATAAATTAAAAAATTATCACATCCTGAGAAGTTCCCTAAACATTCTTAAAATAGATTTTCCCATCATTTAGGGTCTCATGCAGAACCCTGGCTGATGAGGTCTGGGAATCTGCTGTTAATTTGCTCATCAGGATGTGTTTTTACAGTGGCTTTCAGCACTCATGAGTTTTGTCTTCTTTCTAAAACTCTCACTAAACTTCCATTAGCAAACTTCACGAGGAGGGAATTGCCCACTTGGTAGATCACATCAGTCCCCTAAAATCCATACTAAAACTAAACTCCTCTCAACATGGTCTCCTCTCAATATGGTGCCAAGGCAAGAATCAAACACGCTCAGGTACCCAAATACACCATGACTGAGAAGTCTGGGTTTAACAGATCTGAATGAGCTTTTTCTGGGTTTAACAGATCTGAATGAGCTTTTACTTGTCTTTCCCAGGAATGTATCCCACTGCCTCTGACAGCTTCCACGTGCACCGGCAGTGAGTCCTGGGCGGTGAAGCATGGGGAGTAGCAATGGATCTGGGAGTGTGGTCAGGAATGTCGAGGATGCCACAACAGGAAGCACGGAGACATAACATGTCCAACTGGGGTAACTGAGGCAGACAGAGCAGGAATGCGATTACATTAGCCCTGCGGGATTTGGCTGAGGCACCAGGGCGTGCTGAGCTCATTCCCCCGTCAGAGGGAGGAAGCAAGGGAAGCAGGTCTTGCTGTTTGTGTTTTATCAGATAGGACCAAACGGCAGCAGCAAACATTGTGGTTTGGGGAAAGACGTATTTTAACACATTCCCCAGCTCCTTCCCTGAGTTCCAAAGGACAGCTAGTAGAGGGAGAGAGAGCAAGTGAAAGTGCCCCTGGGGCATGCTGATGTAGGAGAGGGAACCACCTGCAAAGACTTGCCAGGAAGACAGCAGATGCCAGAGGGGCAGATCCCATGCATAGCAAATCTGTGGCACAGCCCTGCCAGGTGCACACAGAGCCACATCCGAAGGTGCTGGCATATGCCTTTTGTTTTGCATGTGCCTTTCTGTCTGCAGCACAAAACCTGTGTGCTCTGGCAGAGAAATGGGTCCCAATACCCTGAGGTAAGTCACAGGGATGGCAATGAGGCTCAGTGAGCGGCTCCTCTACCGCCAGTCTGAGCTACTCCTGACCTGGACGGTATGTTGAAGCAAACCTTTGCAGGCTAATTCAGTGTGCAAGGTAGAGGGACCTTGTTTGATCTCATTCTTCAATGTGGTCAGGAGTTTTTCTTTGAAAGAGTTCCAGTTTTTTAAGTTGAGAATACCACTTCCTCCAAAGCAAAACTATCTGTGGAAAAAAAATGTTTCAATATCAGCAAATGCAAATAGTCTCTTGTCAGTGGTTTCAGTTCTGGGGAATCCTACACTGAAAATATTTTAGGTTCAGTAGTAGTGTTATGAATATAGTGAATGTGGAGTGAAAAAAAGATGAGAAAGGCTAATATTGAAACATTGTGTTGCCACCAATCTTCTCTGCACATATTCATTGTAACTCAAGTTTTGGTACAATTTCCCAAGTTCTGTCTTTGCCCTCGTTCGGAAAAGAGAAAAAAACCCAAACAGTTCTCATACTCTGGAAATTTCCACAGAACTGGGAAACAATTTCCCACTTAGTCTATTGGTTATTCACCAAGCATCAAGCCTCTTGGCCCTCACGCTGTGCTTAGTAGCAATGCATGCACATACTGGATCAGAGCTGCAGCTCTTCTCATCTTAATATCCAGCTGATAAGCAGGATGAGACCTGTGTGAGACAAAAATAGGACATGTTTTCAGATGCACTTGGGAAATGCAAGATTTTACAGAAGTATAAAAATTATCTTCCTGCTGATGTTTTTAAAATACAATCATATTTTGGGGTGGTAGTGGTAGGGAAGACCTTGAGACTCTTCTCTGTATTAATAAATCCTCTGAGTGTTCTCTTCTTAGGATTTGCAGGTATCTTAAGTGTTTTGTGTGAGTCTCTGAGAAAACAAGACTACCAGTCTATCAACATAACATGGCTTGCTCACTCTTCTTCTTTCTGAGACCAGTTTGGGATTATTTCTATCAGGCTCTTTGCATTTTATGCACAACTTTCCAAGTTCCATCACTTCATTAGGAAACAACCATGTCCATCAACATTGACAAGAGTAGGAGCAGATGTGTTGCCCACAGAAAAGCGGGGAACAAAATTTTCAAAAATTTGGAAATCAAGTCTCACAGTAAATGGTTTTGGCCACTATCTGGAGCATCCCTCATGGCAGATCAGAATCAATAAAGGGGACCTCATCAAAACTGCCTTACCTCCCAGATACATGTCCTTTGAATGACTCCTGCCTTTCCCAGGTTGCACACTGCTAATAGGTTAAATCAAGGTAGGTTTTTTCTCCATTTGGCAATAATACAAGTCTCACGTAGGTATCTGAGCAAGAAGTGAGGCTGCTTCCAGTCTTCTACGCATTCAGAAGTCAGGATGTTTATTTAAGTTTCCAAACTATATAGACCATGTCAGATCTCTGAACTCTGCTGGAATTTCTGAAATGGTTGATTGTGGATTTCAGTTCACATCTGAGGATTCAGGTGAGTCTTGGTGCATTCATATTTCTGTGCTTGTCCTTCCTGCTTTTAAACTGTCACCTACCAAAAACATGCTGAGGTCAGGATTCAGCTGGTGGCCTTGCTGGTAGGAGAAGCAAAAACTGGCCTGAAGTTCCGTCTTTTATCTTTGCACGAGCTTGGGAGTGCTGACTTTAGTGAAAACTTGTTTTTATCAGTCTTCAAAGCTGCTTACTTGTTACTCAAGAGACAGAGAGGCAGTAGACTCCAGCTGGTTAAAGTCACTTCTCTCTCCACAAACTTTGACCCCTTCCCAAAATGCTAGTTTCTAGTGCCAACCCAAAAAGAGTTGTCAGCCTCTCTACCCCTGCCCCTACTCCTTCTCTTTGACAAGTGTTAGATATTGTGGTTCTTTTTTTTAAAATTTCCTTTTTCTTTTTTTTTTTTAAATCAATTCATTCAAAAATCTCTCTTCTTTTGTTATGTAGCAACTCTCAACTCACACACAATCCAGGAACACCTCAGAGCACCTTATTTATTTTTCTTTTGCTAACAGGCTGAGGTTCCTAAACAGGTGGCTGAAGAATGAACCCAGGTTTTAGTGCTGCTACTCTTACTATATGCATTATTAGTAGCATATATTACTGTATGCTACTCTTACTATACTTCCCTCATTTTTGAGAAATGAGGGAAGTCCCAGGGATGGTTTTGCTGTTAGCAGTTTTGCTGGCTATTCCCCTGCTGTTGTGGCCATGGCCAGGCAGCCAAAGGATCAGGCACTGCTCTGCTGTGACTACTCTGAGTCCTTTTCCCAAGAGAGACTGATCCAGGTGAAGGCAGAGGATTGGAGGAGAGGCTGCAATGTCCCTGTGTCCCCAACAGGCCTCAGCTGAGTTCAGCTGTGTCAGCTGGATGTACATTACAGTAGCACTGAAATATTTCTTTCTGTTGACAGCTGAAGCTGATGTTGGATAGGGTCAGACATTGCCCTTGCCCAAATACCAGTCAGTTTGGCCTAGGTCTAAGGCAGGCTCTTCCTTGAGGTCCCACAGAGAGAAGAGATGTGGTTACGCTGAGCTTTGCAGCCCTTCAGCAGACAGCCAACATTTACAACCCTTACCACAGCCATACTTGTAGACATAAAAGACAAGAAAGCCTGCAAGACCCATAGGCTTGAAACTTGCCCATGGGAAGATGACTCTACTAGTTCTTTAACTGCTGAAAATACTTTAGCCAAGGCCAGCTTGCAAAAAACCAAAACAACCCATACTCAATAACACAGAGGCAAGAAGATGGCTGGTTTGCTGTAAGTAAAGTATTTAGCTACTTGCCTAACCATTGTGCATCCTTTGGTTAAACACTGTCTGTGTCATTGTTCGCTCTTTCTGGCCAATTCAAACTCTTTCAAGTGGGAAGGAGAGGGAAGAACAGAGGGAAACCAACACCAGAGATCTGCTTGTGTTCTGCAAGACACCAAAATGAACAGCATCTCAGGTTACCCTTAAGTGTCATTTGCTTCCTATTAAGGGGCATTTATTTGAATTTAGAAGTGCATGAATGAGCAGAGCCCTTAACCTTGTCTTGAGACTGGTGAATGTGTATTTTTACTTCTGTGGTATCTTTCCCTCATCTCTACAGACCCTCAGTTTTCTGCTTGTTTATGTCTTGGTGTCCTGATGACTTCTTAAAAAGATGAGACCTGACTAATTTGCACAAAGTCACACAAAAAACTGGTGGCAGCTCAGAGGATTGAGTTGAGGATTTGTTGTCATGGCAGGTGGGACACCATGAAGTCCTTCCAGTGCACCTTGAATCTCATAGCAGCCCTTTGGCCTTAAACCCCTGCCTTTCTTGCATGTTCTGTTTGAACCAGGGACAAACTTCCTCCAGTAGATGAAAACCCACACCCAACCTTCACCTGAGAGTTGAACCAAACTCTACTTGACCCCTCTGTCAAGTCTGAAAAGTTCAGTCAATGCTTTTTTCAACTTTCACATTCCTCTGCTGTCTTTGCGTTTTGACTGGAGGTAGAGGCACCAAAATACCTTGAGGAATGCTGTCTTGCAGTAATTTCTGACCCTGCTGAAACCAATCTTTCTGATTCTGGTTAACTCTTATCATTTACAGGCAAGAAAAACATTTGGGCAAGATTCAAGCAGATGTCTAGTCCAGCAGCTTCAAGTGATCTCATTCAAAAGACATCAGTTAAAAATCTCTCTGGTGAGTTTGGTAGCACTGACATCAAAGGCACAGTATTTTTCATTGTGTGTCCACACCCATGTCACCATTGCAAAGCCTGATGTAGGACAGAAAAGGCAGATCCTACCAGCTTTCGCTGCCTGTATTTGGCAGCATGCAGAGGTTTTTGTGAATAGCTTTGCCAGAGGTGAGGTGATGTTGAACAGTTGTGGTAACCCCTCAGTAAGATGTGGCACTCAATAACCTGACCTCAGGGACAACACTGGGACTTTCTGGGAGCCCATTGCTAAGCTGCCATGCTACTTAAATAGCTTTATGCAACCTTTTTTTTTTTTTTTTTTACGTCTTCTCTTATCTGGCAGGTGGGCTGGTTCACAAGACAGCATGCTGGGAAGATGAGCTGATATGAGTGCTCTTCCATACAAAGACATGCAGTATGTCTCTTGGGTGTCTTTCCTATTCCAATGCTGATCTACTATGATATGCTCCTGCAGATGTTGCTGTGGTCCTTATCTAGTCCTGAAAATTGATTGAGCCTTGGATAGGCCAGGGGAGGTATGAGGGCATCAGAATCAGTGCATGGGTGACACCTGTCCTTACAGCACTCAAGCATATGAGCAACAAAACATTATGCAGGAGATAACAAACACTTTTCATACAAGTAAAAAAATCAGCCAGTGACTTTTCAACCAGTCAGGTTGGCTTAAGCAGCATACACCTGCCTAACCCTGCTGTTGAAATAAGGTCCTCCTTACACTGCAAGAAAATTAACTGAGAGGGAAGTGGTGGTGGACATTCTTATGTTTAATGTCTGTTAATGAAAGATCATTTCATCGACTGCAAAAATAAGAATAGTCACTTCTCCAGCTTTCTAAGCTCATGGTGCCACCATGCTTCTCAGAACTGTGCTCCGTATGGGATGACAACGCTGGGATGAAAGGGCAGTTTAGTTTAAAGAAGATTATTGCCTCATAGCACTGGAGAAATAAGAACTTCAGGGCTTGAGCCTGAGCTTGAAGCCCTTTGTATGCATGTCAGATGTCCTAGTCCAGCCTCCAACCCTCCCTCCCTACCACAACAGCATAAGAACAAACCAGCCAGAGTTGTCATCTAAAGGAGTAAAGTGAGAGCTGGCCGATGCCATTTTGATGATGAAGTACATGCACCTGGATGGATTCTGTCCACAGCAGGACCCCCTGTTTCCTGAGAAAGAGATGAAAGATCAATTATGGAACATGAAAGCAGTGATGCCTCCAGTGGGATTGAGAGAGCACCAGATTCCACAGCTCTGCCTCAGGCAAAGAATAGGTGAGTCCTTAAGAATGCTGATTAGCTTCCTTGCTGGTTTTTCCTACTTCTCAGGGAACACACAGTGAGTCTCAAGATTACCATCTCTCCACAAGCACCAGCCACATCACCTCCACCATGCTCTGAAACCAGACCAAGATGGTCCATTGCCTGGTTGCACTCACAGAAGATACCTTATTGCAGCCTCATCAGCTTCTTCATCTCTCTTCATAGGAAAATCATGATGGAGCGTAGCTGTTTCCTTAACTCAGCTCACTGCTCTTTCTCCCTTCTCTCTCCCTGCAGCTGCCCAGGTTGTTTGTTGACACTTCCACCATAGCGTCAGTGCCAGCATGCAGCAGGAGGGGATCTCGTCTCCAAACCATGCTGGATTATGGGCTGGAGGTCAGCACATTTCTTCCAGCAGGTACCATCCAACCTTGATCTCCAGCATCCAGATCTGCAGATCAGTGCCCTGAAGCAATGTTGTTCCTTGACTCTGATACTTCTATCCAGATGATCAGTTTAGCTGGTAAAGAATTTTTCTAACATGCAGAAACATATGAAGAAACAAAGACCTAGCAAACCAAAATATAACTAGTGCCCAGTTGCCTCTTTATCTGGCTGTGCTTTATTTGCACAAGCTCAAGAACTTCATGGTGCCAGGAGGAATGTGATAGAAGTTCTTTGTCTCATAAATTATTTTGGCCCAGTCTTCCCTTGGGAGATAGGACATGAGAGCAAGAGCTGGCAGCATGGGTTCTGCTCCCAGCTTTGGCACTGACCTGCTGTGTGACCTTGGACAACTCACTTCACCTCCCCTGAGCTTCTGTTTCCCCTCCTCTCCTTTGTCTGCCTTGTTTATTTGGACTGTCAACTCCTAGAGAAAAGAATTTAGCCTCCCTGGCTGCTTGAAGATTGCATAGCATGATGGGAGCCCAAGTGGACTTGCTCCTGGGAGGTACTACAGTAAAAAAGTTCATAATGATGACTAAAAACTAGCATTTGCTAAACAATTGTATGGGAGCTTTTAATTATTAAATGTCATACATGAACTAGCAGGACTTCTCTGGAAATTCAGAGAGCTTGTCTAGGGGCAACAACTGTTGTTTTGTTCCTTTTCCATGGCCACATCGAAGGCCATATCTACCAGCCCTATAAATTTTGACATCTTCTCCCTGTCCCAGCTGCACAGTGGGAGGAGTGGGAAGCATCTGCCAGAAAAAGGGAATGTTTGTTAGAGGTAATGAAGAAGGCTCCTCTTCAAGTCCTCCCCCTCGCAAACATCTGGACAGATAACAGCTTTTCTGAGAAAGATTGAAAGAGCTGGGGAGACCTCCTGGAAAGGGCAGGGAAACACTCTGCTTTGAAGCTGATCAGAGTCAAGGGCAGAAAGGTTGAGAGAGGCTGCAGGGGCTAATGCAGACCCTGTCACCCAGAGGGCAGGGATGGAACAGATGAAGCTAAGGCCACCAAAAGCCTATGGGGCAGATTGTCTTTCAGTGCAACCACAAAAGCCTTGATTTCAGAATATATCTCTTTCAAGCAAGTGCTGCAGCCTTGAAATCCATTTAAGCATATGGATGGCATCGAGAAGTGTAATGAAGGATTTGCCATTGCATTCACGGCTCTGGAGGAGACTCCATGCTCACCCTTTGGCTTCTGCTCTACATGCAGTTCCCCCTGGCAGTGCCATCACTGTCCCTCAGCCAAGAGCATGCCCTCCTCTTCCCACTAAGTGCCCCACAAGTAATACACAAGGACACCATGATATGGCAAGAATCACATCATTTACACTACAGGCCACTCTACAGCTATAGCTAAGAGCAAATTGTCTGATGTGCCAATGTTGCTTTCAAAAAACGTCTAACCCCCTACCCTTTTGGCAGCAGCCTGCAGCTTGACAAGCTCTGCTGGAACACTTGTCTGCTTTTAAAATGTCTTAAATATATTGCATGTCCTGGCCTGTCATTGGTTTTCTCAAGCCCCAGCAATACAAGAGAGGTCTGCTGGGAGCAGTGTGGAAAGCAGCTCCTTAAGTGATGCTTTCCAGTTGACAGGACTGGAGAGCAGGCACTACCTGTTGAAAGCCAAACCAGATATTAATCCATCAACTAGAAGTCAATCCAGAATTGTTCCCCCCAATGCTATTCTCCAGTGGTTTTCCCATTTATGCCTGTGTTGGTGAAGACCCTTTCCTTGCCTGCCCACCCTGCAGGAGCATCCCTGTGGTGTGAGTCCTTCCCACCCTTCCCACAGAGTCTTCTTCTGTCTCCAAATGCAACAAGTGGCATAAAGAAGACACAGATACGGGAAGAGAATAGACTCCACCTGGACTTAATTCCCTACTCCCCACTGCAACAAGAGCTTTGGAAACTCAGGAGACAAATGAGTACAAGTGAAAGAGTGATGCTCAGGTGCAGGGTGAGCCCGAGTGAGGATTCCTTTGTGCATTGCCATTGAGGGTGTTTACAGATCTGTATTGTGCCACTGGATCCAGCTTGCTGCGCATCCTGAGGCTCTCAGCACATGAAACAGGCCAAGGGCAGTGCCTGCATATTTCAAAGCAACATAATAAAGGAAGGGGAACAAAAATCTTTTAAGAGCTTGCAGGTTGTTATTAAGCTGCTAGTCCTTTCCATGGCAGTTGCTGGGCCTCAGAGACCACCACAGACATACAGTTGCCAGGGTCTGAAGGGCAAAATTCCTGTGTCTCAGTCTACAAATTCCTCAAATAGTCCCTCCAATTTTTATGTTTTCGTAAAGACATGGCCTGCTGCCGGGTGACCTGGAAGAGGCATTGCAGTGCTTTGTCAGCACACTTGCCTCACTGCAGAAGCTAAGGACCAAGTCATCTTATTAATCATTTAAAAAGTGGGGAGGAAAAAAAAATNTAATTGTAGGGGGGGGGGGAATGAGGTCAGAGTTCATTTTTCTCTCCGCTGTCCCTTCACAGTTCACTGGCTGACAAGGAAAGCAAGATAACAAGAGATTGGAGATAGTTCAGGGAGCAACCTCTGTCTCCCAAGGAGAAGTGGAGGAGTTCAGATTTTGGACATGGATGGAGAGGCGGCTGTGCTGGCTGCTGAGCCACAGGACTTGGCGGAGGGGATGCCATAAGGTACTCCAGGAGAAAGCAGAGGGTTTTGGCCCTGGTGCACATGCAGCAAGCATGTTTCATTTTTTGCCACCCCATAAATGTACTGACATTGGTGCTGCTCACAGGAAAGTCTGAGCTGAGAGGAATTGGGAGCCTTTTGCCACCAGCAGCCATGCAGGATTTCAAGCAGATACATTTGATTCAGTCTCAGCACAAGGGTTTATCTACTCTGTGTTTTTTGATTTCTTTTTAATTTAACAACTATGCAAAATATAGATTGGAGGCGAGAGCAGAGCCCTGATGCTCCTTCCCACTCGAACACTGGAGTAATGGCATGCCAAAGCCTGCCAAACCACCCTTCCCTCCTTCTGTTCCCTATGGTCACTCCCCCTAGGAGCAGCAACTGCTGGAGTAACTGAGACCTCCTCAGGAGCGTGAGATACAGAATCATTCATTTTATGGGACCCTCCTGCAAGAGCAAGGGATTTGTTACCCTGATTCCTGCTGGGGAAGTGCTCCCACAGCCAGAATGTGAAACACAATACAGCACGGACTCTGACATTCAAGCTGGGTTATTTGAGGCAAGTTTGGTACGCAGAGCCTATGCAGCACAATCCCAGCAGTAATTATACAGGCTCCTTGCACCATTCTGGATAGTTAAATGCTAACTCTAGCCTGAAATGGGAAAGTCACCAAGAAAAGCCAATGTGTTGTGCCCTGTTTTAGGGGTATAGAGGGAGGAAGTGGGTCAGGAGAAGAAATCACAAACAGGGGGTGGTTGTTTAGTGAAGATCTCTGTGCTGGAGGACATCCACTAGGGATGGGATGTTTGCCTTTGTGAGCATGGCAGGTGGCTTGGGACTTTCTTCTGCAGTGGCACTTGTGTTAATTTAGTTAAGGCTAGTGTTAAGCTTTCTGCTACAAAAATTGAAGCGACGGCTTAAACTCCTAAGTCAACAACACAATATGCACCAAAATCACTAGGGCTGAGTTAACAAGGCAGGGAAGTTTCAAGAAGATGTGAGCAAGTAGTGCCAGCAAAATGTCACAGGAATAATGCCAAAGCATTGACAGGTAATGGTTTCAGGCAAATGTTTGACTCTGGATTTACACAGACATTCGCCATCACTTGCTGATGTCCTTATCGAGTATAAAATTCAGTGTTGCAGTTTGGTGTTGGTTTTTGAGTCATTTTCAGTACAATTCCAGCCCAGAATCTGACATCAGGCACCCTCTACTCATCCTGCTTCACTTCAGCAATCTTCAGTTCACAAATGAGCTGGGCATCCAAACTCCTGTCATAGTCATGGGTGGTCTAGTCAACACAGAAATTTTCAGAGTGTTTCATGTCATCCTAAAGTGAACAACACAGTGAGAAGAACTGTCCTATAACTTCAAATAACTGCATCACAGAGGCTCTGTCATTACCACTGCTAGATTTGGGCAATGAAAGAGCGATGTCTCACTGTAAGTACCAGTACTGAGTTCAGAAACAGAAGCTCTCTCCTGAGGCAGAGTCTTTCAGACAGTAAAGCAAGACCTCACTCTTAGGCCATGGAGAGTCTCCAGGTGGCATCTCAATCTCTTCTCTGTTTTAGTAAGACATACACACAGGACATCAAGCACAGCTACTCAGAAGTCCACAGAAGGAATGGGAGTACTTTGTACAGCATTTTCCTTTTGAAGGGTGCAGAGACATCTTGTCAGACACACTGGTAGCCTACAGAGATAAAAAGCTGCTTCCAACCAAACACAGAGCTGAGCTGTCTTTGCTTAGCATGATCCTTGGTGGGTTGTGCATGGGTATTGGCCCACACCTTGAGAAAGCTCTAATGAGGAGGAGAGTAGAAGATCTAGTGTAGTTCTCTCAGTTTGACAAACTCTCAGCATATACCTTTATATTTCTGCATCTTTGCTTTCTCTTTACCTTCTATCAGGTATACAGTAGGAAGGAAGAAAGGGAGATTTTTTGAAGTGTAGACCCAAAGGTTTACTGAGAACATTCAACTTCGAGCTCTCTCCGAGGTGAAATCAAGCCAGCGTGGGTGAACAAAACACAGGTTATGGGTTCGTTGTATCTGCTTTGGATTCCAGCAGTTATTCAATAGCCTGTGCTATAAAGGTCAGGGCAGGGGATCACAACAGCTTGTGAACCTCTGTCTGTATCACACACAGAGCTATTTAGCCTAGTGAGAGCTGTCTGGAATATGTAACCTAAAGGTAGGATCAAAACCAAGGTCCTAAAAGTCTTTTTCCTTTCTCAGTTGAGCAAGTGCAGAGCAGGCAGGGATCACAGGGGGAGTGTGAGGAGAGAAGGATGTTGTTAAACCCCTGTGAGAGGTTAGCCTGGTTCCTGAAGGTTGCACTGGTGGTGTGGCAGACCTGTAGGCTAAGCAGGTAAAAGGCAGGTAGGCCATTGGGCCAACCACCACATAAACATGAACTAACTCCAGGACAGAAAATTCCACCATGCTCTGAAACTGAAAACTACTTCAGAACTACCCTGAAGTGCTAACACATGAGAAGCAAGAGTGGATAACCAACCCTATTTTCCACTAATGCGGGATAATTCCTACTTGCTTTTGCTATGGAAGTAACAACATGTCAGGTTTGGTAGTTTCTTTGTTTGTCTTTGAGGTTGGTTTGTTTGTTTTTTTGTTTGTTTGGGGGGGTTTTGGTTGGTTGGGTTTTTTTTCTTTTTTGTTGGTGGTGAGGTTTTTTTTGTTTTTTTTGTTTTGTTGGGGTTTTTTGGGGTTTTTTTGGGGGGGTTGTTTTTTTTTTTGGCAGGGACATCAATAGACACCCTTCTGCATTTAGAGATGAAGGAAGAGAAGGAAAACAGTCTTGTTTTCAATAAGAGAGGGTCTCTTCCTCCATTGCTCAACTGCCCATTTGCACAAGGCTTTCTGGCCCTGTAGTAGTCTGTTTCCCTGGAGAGTACAGTTGACATGGGGAGGCGAGGCAGTGTTGGAAGGTAGCCTGAGGATAACAGGCGTTATAAAGAGGAATTTTTTTCCCTGCTGTTTTTGTTTGTTTTACCACAGAGGCTCAGAGGAGCTGGCCAAGAGCCTCACACAGCAGGTGCTGCCTCGGAATGCAAGGGGAGCAAAATTCCTACTAAATGGAAGCATTATTTGACACCACTGCCTTTCGCAATCTTTTCCCTTTGTTTCAGACAAACTCCAAGGCCTCCTGGGCTTTGCGGTCAAAGCTGAGTTGGACTCTTCTGCAGGGGAGGAAAGGGAAGTAGTAAGGGTGTCCCCAAACATGCCAAACACTTGGGTGACAGAGACTGAGCCTTCTGGAAACAATACCGCTGGGTTCCCACAGAAGCATCAAGAGGGCCAAGAAAAAAAGAAAAATCACCTTTGGCTCCATCACAGCAGTGTTATATCTTTTTTTTTATTATTATTTTTTTATTTTTATGGAGACGAGGCTGAGCCTGCACATCCACAGCAAAATGCTTTTGACATTTGGAGATCCACAGGAGCAGGTCGCAACTCTGGTCAGCTTGGCTACTATCTACCATGGCTGTTGCAAGACTGGAAGAGAGAGTAAGTGTGGCCAGAGGAAAGCAGGATAACTCTTTCCTTTACCAGAGACATCCCCTGTGGCTCAGTTCTTTGGCTCCACAGATTTTCTTTTGTATCTCTGCTCCTTGCCAGTAAAACTGGCAGAAGCCATGTGGGGGTCATATATCAGCCACATGGGGTGTGTAACTATTTCATAAATGACAGATCAGTACAAAAACCCAGAAAGAAGGAAGTCAGAATTTTCCAGAAATGACAGGCTTTGCCACAGACTTTACATTCTTCTCTTTTTTTTTTTAAAGCAGGCAGTCTTCCTCTGTCCCAGTCCTCTCTTCCTACCAGCATGTTGTCTCAGGCAAAGACTGATTTTTCTTAGCCTTTTGGATACTCTTAGTTGATGAAAAGACCCCACAGAAGGGCCCAGTGATAGCTGATTTCTAGAAGCCTACAAACACCCAGTAACTGGCCATGCCTGCAGTGTTGAGGTACATCTGTCTCATGGTTGTCCTTGAGCAAAGGCACAGTGTTCTTGTTTGCTCCACACCTTACATGCTGGGGCTGCGCTCACTGATGGAGCCCTGGAGTGCTCCTCCAAGGCCAGTGTTGTTTATATGCATGATTTTCTTCCCCTTCCACACTCTGTGGTTCCTGGGAGGCCAAGAGTCCCAGCCTGGATGCTTTTAAACAGCACTGTATGAGACACAACCACATTCCTTAGCTGTCAGTCTTTAAAATCACCCACCAGTTCTCCAAAACAAGTTCAGAGCATGACTTCCAGCAAGACACAGCTCTTCAGGCCCAGAGGTAAAAGCTACAAGTATTAGCAACACAGTGGCTAAGTGGTACCTACATTCCTGCCATTAACGTCACCAGCATTTCTCTTTGCCAGCGTCCAGCTATTGCATTCCTCAGCCCAAACAGCAGCTTTTTTGAATTTCATGTACTGCAAAGGATGGAGAAATCCATGTGAGACAAGTATCTGATTCTTCCTAGCTCTTCCACTGCTATTTATTGAGTACACTAAAGTTAATGGAAACCAAAGACATTTGAATGGATGGCAGAAAGTCATAGAGCTCAAAATGAAATTGAAATGAGCCGCTTTCAGAAGGCCATTTGTGTATCATTAAAATTTCGGCCCATTCAAAAAAGGGAAGGAAGGATGATACTAAGCAAAACTTAAAAGCTTCTGGTGTAAATTTGCAATGGTGAGAAAAGTATGTCCTTGATAAATAGCCAGAAGGACAAACTATGGCCACGACCAAGCTCTTCAGGATCAGGAGTCCCAGCAAAAGTTATAGCTACTAAAAAATAGAAAGGGTGTAGACCAAGACTGCATAAATAATTCTAAACCTGGAAAATATGCCTTGATGGTCCATATCTGTGTCAAGAGGGGATGGGGAGAAAGTAATAACATACAACACATCTGTGCAGGGAGATAAGTGAGGTGTTCAAAAGTCCTTTGGCAAAGCTGATCACAGCCCCTGTTTCAGCAAGAAACATCAGTCTGGTATTTGCATCAGCAAGTTCAATTTCTGTTCATTTTTCTAAATGAAAGTATTTTGAAAAATATTTTTTAAATACCCCAAGTTAATTTTCTCAGTATTATTTAAGAACAAGTAATAACGCAAACAGCAGTGCTAAAAGTAGCATGCCAGGCAATGCCACTCAGTCATGAAGTGGAGAATAGCACAAAACTGATGGCTAAATGTGAAGCCAAACAAAAGTGGATTAGAAATGAGGCACATTTTTTAATTAATATGACCTTCGTAATCAAGAAAGGCTATGAGTCTCCAACTTCTGAAGTGTTCTTATTCCCATATCTTTGTATGCCCGGAGCTGGATGTTTTTTCTGGAAGATTCAGCAAAGCTACTGGGCTCAGTACTGGGCTAATTGGCTGCAACTGAATGGCTTTGAAATATAGGAAGTCGTACCAGATGTTCTCATGGTTCCTTCTGGCCTTAAATCCTGTGAATCTATGAATGAGTTTCTGAATCTGTGAAATCCAAAGTCCTGAGAATACAAACATATGAGTAGAGTTATACTTCTGGCCCCCAGATCAGAGGAAAGATATTGAATGTGCATTGTTGCGATAAATCAAAGAAGCAGCTAAATCAGAGCTGTAATAAAAGTCGACTGCAGATCTTTGTGCAAAAATTGGTCATATGTCATGTGAGGACAAGGTTCAGAGATGCGATTTCTCAACATCTGAAATGACTCCTTTTGGGAGCAGCCCCTTCCAAGCACTGTGGTGGAGATCCTCCTCTGGACTTGGTCTTCTATGCCACACAGGAGCTCATTTGACAAGTGGCGATCAATGAGGCACTGAACGCTGCTGACCACAGAGTAATTGAGATGAGCATCCCTGCCATGAAAACCAGCAGTGAAGCATTCAAGTCAAGAGAAAGAGGGTTTGTTTTGTTGGATTTCCTTAAGGGGAAGCATGTCAAAACTGAGGAAACTGAAATCCATAGTCAGCAAGAAAGCTTACTCACCATGGCCTAAGCACAATCACACAATGTATCCACCCACTCCCCTCCTCTGAAAGAGACTGAAGAGCAGCAACAACAAACAAAAAAACCCCAGACCCCAAATTGTGACGCTTCTGTGATATTTAATAACACTTTGAAGTCATCTGATTTGTTCTGGGAGGAAGTTCTCTGTATGCCCTGTAACTGGATTCAGATGACATGAGTTTCACTACTGACATTCCTTTTTGCCAGCCTCTGAGCATCTAAAGTTTCCTGCCCTCACCATTTCTCTTGGCTATGTCTCTGGCTGGAAAAGGCATCAGAATGGACAGGAGACACCTGGGATCCAACATGCCTCATCAGCGCAATGTTGGGTGACTTCTAAGATGCATGGTTGACCACCATGATGCAAATCTCCCTTCTTCATGCATGAGGGTGCTGGAGCCTGACACCATGGGCATATTTAGATGGCTGCTTTTAAAAAAAACCTTTGAGAAATGGACACTTTGTTTGAATGAAATGGTCAGAAAAAGAGCATGTGCTGCCAAAATTCTCCAGTGAAGCACCCTTGTTATATAATGCCAAGCTACATGGGTCGTGCAAAGTACTGTATGTCATTTGCAGAGGGTCCGTTGATACTCTAACGTCACCACTAATGTCACGCAACACTGGGTGAAGCAATGAGCATAGCAATATCACCAAGAAATACATAATGCCAATGACAGTGGAACTAATGTAGAGGCGATTATCCTTACATTATTCAACACTTCCAATTGCTTTCTGTTTTAAGTGGTTATATGATGTAATAATATATAAATACTGTAATGAAGAGTTTATTTATAACCATCCTCACTGTTACCAGCAAAAGTATTAATGCACTTTTCCCACGCTATGTTCACGGACCGCAGCCAAACAACCTGTTTTCAAGGGACTATGTCAAAAGAGTGTTTAAGCCATTCCTCAGTCATAGGAACAGCTGAATAGCTAATGTAGCAAGCAAAGTAGTCAGCTTTAAATATGGGAATTATTTAAAAAAAAAAGTAAGAATAGGTGAAGACAGGACATACCTCAAATGGAAAAAGAAGGTTAAAGTGTTTCTAAAGCTGACAACTATTTTCCAGCCTGGGGACCATTGGAATCCATGGAGCAGTAGATGCTTGCACCTAGCTCTCATTTAGGATATGAGCATTGATGGAAGTTGCTGGGGAAGTGATCAGACCTTGCGGCTGTGTCACAGATAGGACCTTGAAGTAGCAGCTCCTAAAGGTCTCAGAAATCTAGAGTGGTGCCATTCATGCTGCCAGAGTTGCTCTCTAATTCTAATGGTGTTTGCCTTAATTGAGCTTGGATTCCTGTATAATCCTCCACATCCTTCAACTTTCCAAACCACCCTGAAGGCACCAGTGGCTTCCAGATGTTTCGTCGTCATCCCTGAGGATGGTACAGAAAGGAAAATGACAGGCCTCAAACGGTTGAAGGTGCAGGGTTTCAGAAGGACTAAGTGGCATTTCCAGAGACACCATAACACCCCCATTCCTACACTCCATCTGCAAAGAGAGTTCCCTTTCACTCTAAACACAGTAAAAATGGGGGGGAAAAAAAAAAACGGAAAGAAAAATGCTCCCTTTTTCTTTGTGGGAGAAAAGTGTGATTTGTGTGATTTCATCATTGTGAAGTGTGGGTTTCTTGGGGTGTGTAGGACAATCCACAATTACCTGGAGGGACAAAGTGGTGGAGGTGGAGCTTCTGCCCCTTTGGCCCACCTTCCTCCTGTACTGCACCAGGTCCTGGCCCACTACTGAGCCCCTTGTGTCCCAGGACCTTTATTGCTGACCCAAAGAGAGCCACTTTTCTGAAATTCACCTGCTACCTGTATTTCCGCTGTTTAGGGATGAGTTTCCCTGACTTTGACTTGGTTCATCATTGATTGCAGAGTGTACCATGTTTTTCCATTAATAGCTCTTGGAGTGCTGAAATCATGGCAAGACTTGTAGGGAAAAATGTCAAAATTTCTCCACCCATTTTAGGACTTCCCCATTCATCTTTCTTAAAATTTGCCACTCTGGGAGCAAGAAAATCCTGTGTATCCGTGTGGGCTTCTTGTGCGAAGCAGAGCAAGAAATGGGGCAAGAAATGGAGTGACAGCAGGAGGAGATGTATCTTCCTCCACCACATTGGTATGCTGCCAGCAAGTACAAGAAACTGCCTTTTTCCCCGTTTCACAACAGAGCTGCACTGTAAACAGCATTCATCACACAGGGAGTTCCACTTAGAACTGAGTGAATGCTAGAAAAATACTATTTGCAAGTTCTCCCTCAAATAAAAACCATGAGTTTATTTTGGCATGGACAGTGATTCTCCTAGTGATTGCTTCTGGCAAACAATCAGGCAGGTACAACAAGACTTGCTGAAATATTCAGAGGACGGGGACATGTTGCAGATACTTGTGTAAATTTGAACTGTCTGACAAACACTTGTGCAAATCTGTGCAGTGAGGGGCTTGCATAACTGGTTTTGAGAGCTGCTTGTGGGTTCCAGACTCTTCGAATCCAAGTGGAGAAGTTCTGCCACATGACAGAGGTAAACAGGGACACACGCATAAACTCACAAAGAAAAGCACAAATGAAAATTAAAAAAACAAAGACAGCTAACAAATAGTTGAACCGCAGTCAGGCTGCATAGTTTACAAGCAACCCAAGGACTGAGAAATGGCCAGAGAAACCATTCATGTAGTAACGGCATGTCAAACAAATCTGTAAAGTTCCTGTAGCATTTGCAAACAGTGGCCTAAGTTCAAGAGGATTTACTTGGAGCAGTCCATGAGATTAAAATCAGGCGAGCATGTAAATAGCTTACTGGAATAGGGCCAGGAGACGGGACTACAGTTGCATGGTTAATGGAGTTTGGCAAGCAGTCACCCTGGTATATTTCCTCTGGGATTGACATGTGGAGTGGATCGATTGATACTTGAAGAATTAAGGATGGGGATTACAGGGAAGGAAGAGCGACAGGAGAGCTGACTGGGTGGGCTCACCAAGGTGGGCAGATGGGCTAATGTTCAATAGGTGGCACCTACAAGCAGGGACCCAAGGCAGGTGTTATCTTGAAACCCCACAGCTTCCAAATACTTCTGATGCAGTCAGAGTCTTAACCATATGCTGACTGCATCTGCTGTGTCCACATGTGAAAGCAATTGCAATGGCTGGAAAGGCTTGAGTTCTGTTTTGTTTGCGTTGTTGATTATCTACAAATGCAATTACTAAGGGATAAATTAAATTAGGTTGTAGCATTATTTTGAACATCTTTTTTGGTTTGCTTTACTTCAAATTTTCTGAGAGGCCAGTGTTTACAGTTAAAAGTACAACTTGGCAAAAGTAAAATCAGGAGTGAGCAACATGTACCACAAACAAAACCATTAAGACTATTTAGAAAATTTTTGCAAAAGACAATCAAATGGACTAATTTCCCACTTGGTCACCATGACTTTATGTCAACATTAGCACCATTGACTTCAACTGAGCCCAACAGGCACAAAGCTTGTGTGATAGGGTGGAAAACTGGCACAGTTTAGGATTATGTATATCGTATTATTCAAAAGACAAAGAAATAAGTCCCAGGAGTGTGTAAGCATGCTGAAGTCTCTGAATGCAGCCCTTTTTTCACTGAAATAAAAAGCAGAGCATCTGTGCCCTGGAAGGGGTGGAATCAGGTGTCCCCTACCTGCCATTGGCCATCAACAATGCACTTTTTTGGGCAGGGTGTATAGTATAGGACAGGATAGATGCTCTGGGGAATAGAGAGAGCGCTAAAGGGAAAGGTGTATCCTCCTTGCTATGCACTGCTCCCCCAGCCATTAATATCTTCTTATTTCTCATTACTTCATAGACTAGGATCTATTTTAAAAGCTCCTCAAATCAGTAATATAATTCCTTTTGTCTGTATATGTATGAATAGAGAGAGACATAAATCTAAAAAAGGACAGGAGGTGAGGAGGTGTTTTTTACCTGGTTGATCATTGGTTTGGGCTTTGTTTTGTTGGGTTCTTTTTTAAATTTTTTGGTCTTTTAGAATTGAAATTATATTAAACATGTTGGGTTGGCCACTAGGATGAGTAAACCAGTTTGGGAGAAGAAAAGATTTGTGAATATTTTAGGATAATTACTAACAGGCTCAGAACCAGAAAAAAAAAAAAAGAGAGAGAGAAAAATGAAAAAAAAAGCAAAGAAAAAGAGAGAACAGCTTTCGCCTGTTACTGATTTCCTTTTTGGTTACAGGGGCCATTGTTTGTTTTAATGACAGGAAAAGAGAGCTGTCAGAAAACATTTGCATAGTGCAAATAGGGTCACAAATCAGAAGGACTGTGTAGATCATGTAGCAGTGAGCCGGCAGCCATCAGTGTGCAATGACGAGAACAAGATTATTTTCTGAAGTATGGGGAAAAACTGATAGTTTTTCCACATGCAGCGGAGGGCTCAAGCAAATTTGGGGGAGAAAAGCTGCCTGCTTGCAGCAGGGTCTGCTGGGCTCTCATGAAGGCGTTGCTGTTTGTTTATTTTCCTAGCTCTGTGCTTAAGAAGCATTCTTTGAAAATTTAGCTGATGGGTCTGTTTGTATAGACTGCACTGCTAGTGAGTTAGACCAGGGGTTTGTGTTCATTTGGGAAAAGAGAAAGAATCCTGGCCATCAGAAATGTTTACTATATCAGGAAATGAATTCACTACTTGAGGGTTCCAGTGGATATAAAACAAAAATGAAAACAAGAGCCTTGTATAAACCCGCTTTGTATTGTCTTCTCCATAAACAGCTCCATACGTGACAAAGCCTGAAGTGAGCAAGAGAGGTAGTTTTATCAGGGCATGTGGACAGGAGTTAATTGCTGTCATTTTTTAATGTTTTTTTGCGCATGTTGGTGAGTTTGAAATGAAATCTGGTTGTCTTTTCTTTCTCCCATTCCAGGGAGAACTGAGCCTTTGCTGAGAAATAACACTAGGCAAAATGACTTCAAGCTGTCACCATTACACAACCTAAACTTTATTTCTTCATTAATGCATTACAGAGCAAAAAAACAATGAGAGCATTCCTCTGGAATGTGTGTTTACTGAGCACAAAATGATATGTTTACTGAAATAGCAGTTGCTGACGGGTTACCCAGTGGGAGAGAGCTTTCTCCTACCGCACCGGTCCGAGATCCCGGTGTTGCTCTGCTCCATGGCCTTTGACACCAGCGATTTCCCCTAGCCAAGAGGGTCCTGTGGGAAAAAGTAGTGGTGGTGCTGCTGACCAGAGCTGAGGGTTAGCATCATCCAGTGTCACTTTTCTGGTGGCTTCAGCAAGCCCTGGAGCAAATGAGAAAAAGGAGGGAGATTTTGAGGCATTCCTTTCTGGAAAAAGTATGAGTGAGAGAAGAAGGGGCTAAGCCCAGGGTTACAGGGTAGGTGTCAGTGCTTCTCTTGGTGTGGGAGCAAGACAGATGCTCAGGGCAGAGGACAGGTGCTGATGGCATGTGGGCAAAGACTCCCCAAAGAACAGGCAGAGGTGGGACTGGCAGAGCAGTTTCTGGGTATAGCAGTGCTGGGGGAATGTGCCACGGGAAGAAGGGTGGGAGGGCATTCCTGATGGCCTGGATATGATGGGCATGTTGCAAACACCTTAAAGGAAAACATCCAGGGGAGGAAAGAAAGGGAGTCAAATAGACAAAGGAAATAAAACCAGTGATGAAGCTTTCTTCTTTGTCCCAAGAGTCAAAGCAAGTCACTAGTGTAGTGCATGTGTACATACACAGGTGCACACAATCTCATAAATTCAAAGATAGTTGTTTTTTTCTATTTATTCCAATAAGATTCAGACTGCAAAAAACTATAATTAAGGAACTTTTGCTCTGTAAAACTGCCAAGCAGACATCAGGTTGGCTGCAGCACTGTTTGGTGTGGATATGGCTCTCCAGTGATTCATAAGCAGCCCAATCGGAACAGGGTTCATCGGTGCCCCGACCAACAAAAACACAACTGAATGTTTTCACTTCTTTCCCTTCTCCTTTAAAGACAAATATACACACATATGCAGAGGAGAAACAAAACTAGAGAGGGCTTTCTAACCTGGTACAGCATATTACACTAATTAAGGGATGCTGTTACTCATGCATCATTCACAACCCTGCCAAAACTGGGAACAAACAGTCCCTACAATCTTATTAGGACTGTTTGAGCTGAACTTTACAGAGTTTTTCAATCTGAAAAAGCCCAAATAGGAAACATTCTTCCCCACTGCTAACTCCTTCAGCTGGTAGCCTATCGGACAGTGTTCTCACCCTGATCTGCTTGTCTCTTGATATTCAGTCCAGCAGTGACTGCAGGGCAAATGAAGGGACCCACACAATGTCATGTGCTGTCATCTTTCCACTGGATTGCAGCAAAGATCTCAGAGACTTCATGTTGGGTCAGCACCCACCATGGTGGGAAGTCCCTGGAAATGAGAAGGTTGCATCCAAACATCACTTCTGTCCTGGAGGTAAAAGCATCTCCTTGCTGAGACAGCCTTTGTTCTGATACTGTGGTGTTCAGGCTTTTTGGTGTCTAGTTTGACACTACAGGAACAGGGGGACACTCTTACCAGGAGAGCCAGAGGCATTGTACCCCCCCCAAACCCTTCTTGCAGAGGTGTGAAATACAGCTGGGGAAGTTACAGAATCATAGAATGGTTAAGGTTGGAAAAGACCTTTAAGATCAACAAGTCCAACTATCAAGTCCTTAGAGGTGTCTCCAGCTGTGGCTGAGAGAGGCCAAAAATTGTGCTATTTGTGTACGTGCCATGAATCCATCTTGGCACCACACTGACAAGGATTGACAGGAGCTGCAGAAAGGCTGAGTAAAATTTTCCAAAATACCTAAGTGATGTAGAACCCTCCTGTCCTATTTTTAAAACGTGACTGAAGCATGTGAGACCCAGAGCCTTAAAGGTACCTCTGCAGATAGCTCCTGTAGACCTAGGCAACTAAAAGAGCACCTCCATCCTACCGCCCTGGTGATTCATCCTCCCCACCAGTCTGGGGTCCCCTCCCATCTCAGTCACATCATTTCAGCTCCTGATGCCCAACAGGAGGTTGTCTCTTCTGCAAGTCCCACAGGGATGTGCACAGACCCATCTGTCCCACAGTGGAAATATCCTCTCTTTCCTTCCACCAGTCCCACCAGAGCTGCTTTTTACTTGGGTTCTGCTTCCAGTCATGCTGCTCTTGTTTTTTTCTCTTCTTTTTTTTTGCTGTTTCAGAAGCCACTGCTGGGTGGTAACTTGTCTCCAACCCAGTCTACTTCCAGCTGGGACATGCTCCACCCTACCAGCTGCTGTGCACAGGCACATTGCTCTCAGTAGGCCTTGTAACTCTAGGATAGGCAGCAAGGTGACTTTAGCTGTGTCTTTTCCCACTGGCCATTGAGGTCTGCAAGTTCCAGCCCAAATGGCTTGGCCCAAAATATCTCAGGCTGCTTCCTCAGCAATGAAATGTCTCCTATTTATTGCTGTTGATTACTGCTAATGACACAGGCAGGTGGCTAGGGACAGCAAAAGGAGGATGGTAAGGCTCAGAGAGATGGGAGAAGATAAAAAGGTCAAAAAGCAGTTATTTTAGCTGCCGGCTTGGTGCAATTTTGGAAGCAGAGGACTGTTTGCAATAGATGTAGCAAGCACAGGTTTCAGCTGCAACAGCACACTCTTCCCACTCCGTGTTTTTGCAAAGCTTTCTGCCTATTTGTAGCACCTCCTGCTGTATTGCTCACACCAGCCCTTGCTCAAGAAAGATACCGGAGCCATACGTCGGAGCCGTATGTCTCATCGGCACAGCAAGACTTGAGCAGTATCTATTGCCAGAGGCAGAAATACTCTCATGGATGCAGCCAGTAGAACAGGTGGAAATTTTCCAAATTTGTTTTTGCAGAGGGAACATTTATCCCCATGAAAAATGTGGAGGGACTGAAGGGAAGGCTTAATAATGACTTTTACGACATGTCCTTTCCCATTTCTAACTTCTTTTAATTGTCTTTTCTATCTTACAGTGCCCTTGTGGAGCCCCTGCTCTCTCACTGATGTCAAGGCAGGAATAGTGAGGAAAGAAATATTGCCACCCAAGCTGCAGTGATGAAAGCTCCTCTTGTCAGCGCTCTGATACAAATTACCGTATAGATACCAGGACATGATCCTAAAGTTTCTGCCTTTGAGCATGGGCCCTTCTGGCCTCTCAGCTGCTGCTGCAGCGCAGTGTTCTTCACTTTCCCATGTGTCTCCTAAAAATATCCTTTCCCTGTGTATGAAAAAATGGCATTGAAGGTGCTGCTTCACAATAGTGCTGCGGACAGTGAGGATGGAGCAAGAGGCAGGTAGGAGAAGATGACAATTTGCAGAACACCAGCAAGAGGCGGGCTGGGTGCTGGGAGCCTGGGCACACCAGCTGGCACTCTGCATGAAGTGACTCCCATGCTGCATGCGCTTTGGGGCGGGATGCCTAAGTGACTCAGTATTGCTGCGGGATCCCTAACATCATGGGGGAGAAAGACATTGATAGTGAGATGTTAGCATAGTAGACCAGGAGGTTGTATCGATGTAAGCACCTATACCAAGGACAGGTGCATAAGAAGGACAAACATCAGTGTGCCCTCCAAACACCATCCCTACAGTATGAAAGCATTGAACTTTCAAATGCCATGTCTTTTTGCTTTACTTTGAAGTTGCATGATACTGGTAGAGCCATTGATGATTTGTGCACCTGCTTCTCTGCAACCAGTCACCTGCTGAACCCTGGGGACCACCACACATCCTTCAGGTACCAACAGTTATGTCTCTTCTAGTATGATGCAGCACTGGCCCTCACGCCAAAGAACTGTGGGCATGTGGAAGCCACAACTGCTCTGACGAATGCCTCTGAAAAATGGCCACTCTCCCACATCCCTGTTGCATGGACCGGATAGCTGCAAGCCAAGGCCATTACTCAGTGTATCATCAGGTGTGTAGCTGTGTCCTGAGCACTCCAAATTGGCAGGGAGATGACTATTGAAAGGAAGCTGAGGCCAAAAGGGCTGTGGCATATGGCCAAAAGGGCTGTCAATTTTAAAGCTGATTCTGCTGTTTCTCTCATGGAGCAAAACAACCATATTTTTCATTTTGCAAAGGACAAAGCTCAACAGGGAATTTTTTTTTTTTTTGTTGCGCTTGCTAGGAATTTATTGAACACTGTTACTTTATTCTTTTTGCTGTCAGGAAACAGGCTGACTGCCCTCCCAAAATTTGGCTACTGAGCAACTAGGCTGCATGGGGACTTTTTGGACACTGGTGAGGCTACTGTCTTAGATGGTGGCCTACGAATGTCCTTCAAACCCTTGGCATTGAAGAGCTTTGCTGCCAGCCTCTGGAAGTTCCCATATCAGTGGGAGGTGAGTGGGTAGCACAGCTTTTGGGCCCAAAGAGAGCAAAAGCCTGCTGCCATAAAATCTGTAACGCAGCATCTGGTTTGGTTTATACTCCGTGCTGCATTTCATCCTGGGAGAGTAGCCCTGAGCCGCCTGGGATGTGTGCTTCATGGTCCAGGGCTATTGAGGAAGGTGCCCTACTTCCTGTCATCTGCACCTGGTCCCACAGGTTGAGAAATGCACAATCCAGTGGTGGGGAAATTGTAAATCTGACCTCTCCTTCACAGTTCTTTCAGTGGAAAGTATGGGAGGAAAAAGCCTGCAGTATTTTCTTGGGATGGGAATGAGTAGCAGAAATAGATTGTGAGAAGGGACGATAGCACTGACAGAGTGGGAAACAACCCTTTTCTTATAATCCCTCCTCCCAGTTATCCATCATGATTATGCACCTGACCCATCTGCCTCCATATACACCAAAAATTTGGTGCTTGGACACCTGCCAGCCATCCGATTTCTGTGCTGGAGCTGGTCTCATTCAGGGGAAAATTCCCCAGCCCTGGAGAAACCAGAGCAAGAAGTAGTTTCCCTGGGTTTGTTCCATTATTCATTGTTATCCTCCCCTCAGGCCGCCCTGAACAATTTCCTTCCCCTCCCCAATATGTACACCCTTCAAATGGTTTTAGAATATGGCACTGAAAAATAAAGTTTAAAAAAACCCTCCAAATACCCAAGGCATTGAAAACATTCAAATATATTGCTCAGCTCTTTCCTCCCTGCACCATTGTCTTAGGAGGGCTGGCACAGGACCAGACTTCTTTCTTATTACCAATCTTAACTACTCCACTGGGCATCGAAAAATAAAGCCCTATAAAAGTCACTAATTAAATAAGTTCTCCCATCTGACCTAATACAAGCAACATGGGAGGTTGCATGATTTTTATTTTTTTTTTTTAGTTTTTTTTTCCCCTCTTTTTCCCTCTTTTTTTGTAAAGCCCACTTTTCTGATGGGGATTCGTTGTTTTTCTGGTAAGGGAGAGGGATTTCAAGGTCACAGAATGAATAAATGATGACAATGCGCGGCTGTGGGGAAAAGTGAGCAAAGCAAGCGCACAACGAGCGTGCATAGCAGCAGTCGAGGTGCTCACTGCGTGCCCGGTCCCCTCTAGCAGGGACAGGGTTGGAGTCGTCCCTCCCTGTGGCTGCTGTGTGGGTGCTTGGCCTCCCTGCTTTTGTTTGCCATGGCGGCTGCTTGTTTTTTTAATTATCATTATTGTTTTTTTCTCTTGCAACTCAAGAGTGCATGATTATCTCATCTGAGTGTCCCCCACCCCAAGGCTCTGTGGGGCTCCCTGGCTCCAGGCTTTGTGGGGTGTGGGCTTGCCCCAAAGCAAGTGAAACAGAAAATTAACAGCCGTGTTTCCTGTTATTCTGGGGAATTTTGGATGGGTTCATGAAGGTAGATATTTGCCATGCTCAGCCATGCTGGTTCCAGTGCTTTGTGCCTGCTCTCTCTCCCTGCTCCTTGGGCATGAACCCACAGATGAGATGAGTTGTGGAGCCTCAGTCCTCTGCCTCACCACCAGGGCTGCACAGGGCAATGCTCTTTTCTTTTCTCCTGACTCGCTAATAAGCTTGCCTCTTGCGAGAGCATCCCGAGGTTTTCTAATAACAGGAAGTGGCGTGCTGCCTGCCCTGGGGTCCAGCCGCATGTGGGAAGAGGTGTGGCTGCCTCCAATTTCGAGGAACACCAGTGTCATGACCTGCCCCAGTCTCAGCTTGCTTTCTCCTTGGCATCCACTTCCTGCCTACAGCATTTTTTTTCACTCACTACCTGAGTAACCCAAGGGATTGCAATGAGGATTGGCCCCTGCAGAAACAGACATCTTAGGGGACAGGGCTGTAGCTACTAAGAGTGTTGGATAGGAGTGGGGATGTAGAGTCCAGGGAAATGTGCACTTCCATGGCTACCCTGGGTTGAGTTGCCAGAGATCCTGAAGTCTGCAGTGAAAGAGGTGCTGAAGGGTTTGAGCACACATCACCAGAGGATTTCCCAAATTGCTTACCTTTTTTAATGCAGAATCTCTGGCAGTGAGAAGTCTTACCCTTTAATGAACTGATGGATAGGATCTGCCGAGCCAAACAAGCTCTTCGTCTGCTCCTACTGCCTCTCTTCAAGCCTGGAGAGCCAGGCAGCACAGATCCCTGGGGACACCTCCTAACAGTCCTGATTTAGCTTATTCTAGGCCATGCAGAGAATTATTAGCTACGGGAGTCTGCCTCCCTCCTCTCCTTGTTGAGACTTTTTCCTATTTTAGCTCAGTGCTTCACTTTCCCCCCACCCAAGCTACATATTTTATAGCTTTTATGCTATAGCTAGGATAAATAAACAGTGGCTGAGAGGGGGCTGCTATCAGGGAGGGAAAGGTTGGGTGTATGGAGCTGGAAGAGGGTGGTGGGAGCCTTTTCCAGTGCTGGCCACTTTCCTAATGCTACGACATGGGGTATGATTCCCGAGCCAGAACCACAGGGAAACCATGCAGCATCTGCCCAGCTTTATTCCTGTGGCTGTCATGGTTGAGCATGGTTGTCAGTTTCGAGCACAAGGTAGCAAAGCAAACTGTAGCCACCTCATGGAGCCAGCAGGCTCATTGCTTAACCCATGGAAAGACTTAATATGATTTTTCTGTGACCAGTCACTTCCAATCTTCCATGAAATGCCCTCTGGCTATTAACATTACGAGAATATTCCTGTGTACTCATTTATTAATGAGAAGCTCGTGGAAATGACAAACCCTGAACAAATGCAGGAGACTGCTCATAGAACAATTAAATTTGCTTTGCACCAGCTTGTGGCCTGGAAAGAACATCCCTGAATTTGGCTCATGTCAATCTAGTCATGAGATGAATATGTTGTGTGACTTGGCTTAAGTGATAGGGCTCTCCTCTGGCTTTCCAAGATGTGGTGAGCACTTTTGGGATTCAACAAGTTTCAATTCAGTTGACACTTCACACAAGTTGCATTATTTTTCTATGCACCATCTGTAACCTCAAAAGGCTTCTTGCCTTATGGGTCTTAGGCTGAATATGTGCTGGAAAAATATCAGAGATACCTGCACAGGCCTCTTAGGAGATGATTTCCAGAAATGAAAAGCAAATAAGCTGCAGACCTAAGGCTGGAATAAGAAAGGCATGGGCACAGCCATGATGGAGCAAGCTCCATGCCAAGCTTCATAAGACACCCTGGCTAAGGCCTTAGCAGGACCTACCTGGTGTCTTACTCTGCAGCTCAAGAAAAACATCCTTCAAATTTCTGTATTCTTTATGAAAAATATGACACACATGCACTGTCACTAATTTATTGCCTAAGGAAATTTGACTGAGAAGCCAAGCCTTGAGTACAGAGAGAAACAGTCTTCCATCAATAGCAATGATAACTGAATATTTAATATGATGTCAAGCATCATAGCATACCTCAGGTGGGAAGATCTGTGGACTTGGCCCTCTCTCTCGTGACTTTCTCTGGACAACTGAGGACTCCTGTTGCCATCCTATATTGTGAACTTCCCTTGCAACACCTATGTTACTGCAGGCTGCCCCGTGGGGAAGACTTTTATTTTGCCATGGGTTAAGACTGACAATAATTATGGGTTTATTATAATTGGGGGGCTGCTCTGGGAAAAGGAGATGAGTCCCATTGCTTTTCTGACCAAGAAAGGCCATGGATAAAAGATAATAATTTAGTCTTCTGCAGGTGCTTTCTTTGGAAGGCACTGCCAGTCTCCTGGCAGGAGACTCAGTTTAAGCTAAAAGCATTTCTGGTGGGAGAACCTCACACTGGATGGGATGGTAGAATTAGTGTTCTGCAGGGCAGGAGAGAGCTGTGGGACTTGGAGTAAGTAAATAAACCATTTGTTATTGAGCAGTAAAGAAAATTATAATCACCACAAAGCTTTTTCTGCAGGAAAATGTTGTCAGCTCATGATGGACGGCCAGGTTTAAGGCAGCAGAGAAAATAAATGAGCCATAAATATATTCTAGCTTAGCCTCTAACAACAAACCTCCAAATACAGCTTTTGGTTGGTTGGTACTTAGGGACTTTAAAAGACAAAATAACTGAAATGTCTCCTACAGAAGGCATGCAAATGGGCCACAATGTATTACAGTTGTGTTTAAAGACATTCATACAGAGTACAGAATAAGGGGTATTGTCTCATATTCATGCATAGCTTAAATATGTCAGTTCAAATGTATATTTTCATCAGAATAAATCTATAATCAAAGGCTGGGTAAAAAGGGCTTGTCTTCTTTTCTTTCTTTTTTTTTTTTTTAATGCTTCCATGGAAATATACCCATATTTCTAGCTTGTTAGGACACAGTCAAGAAGGGAATAACCCATTACACACTTCATTATTTTCCAGATAGCAGAGGAAATCTCCTAGGAATATTTGAAATGTAACGGGTAGTATAATATCTAAAATCAAATTTCATGAATTTTGATGATGTGTCAGCATTTGCAACTGGTAATGTAAATGCTGATTTTTGGGGAGCCATTACTCAATCTGCATCTCAACAGCAAATGAGATGAGGATTGCCTTACAAGCAGTTGTTCTGTTCATTTTCTAAATAATACCACAAAATATGGTAGAGACAGATCCCTCTTTTTTACCTTTTCTTATTTGCAAATCAAAGCTTTAGAATTACCCCTGATATTTTGCAACATCAGCCTCTGAGATACAGAAATGTTAAATGAAATCCCTACGTGCAAGCATTTGATGGGCTAAAATATGCTTTATGATAGTCTTAAAACCAGAATTACCCACTCTAGTACATGCTGAAATTTACAGTGGTGCATTAAAGCTATGAAAAATAACCTCTGACAAATAATTTGGCTGTAACTCTTATTTCAGTACACATCCTGGTGAAACAGTGCAAGTGGAAAGGGATGCTGTTGGGCAGCAGTGGACACTACTTATCAGTGCCAGACTCCAGATTCTGACTTCAACAAGCAAAATTGTCTTAACCTACTTCATGCATTTTTCTCTGAAAAAAAATCCTGCTGTTTTTTCCAGAAACTCTCTTTATTTTATAAAATGTTCGAAACTTGAGAAGAGACTGGGAATGCTTTGTCTCCATGAGAACTACTTCATTCTGATAGATTTAGTGGAGAATGTGTCTGTGCTCCATGAATCTTCCCCTAAGAAATAGCCGAATGTATTGTTTCCAAATACTAATTCTCTCAACTTCTTAAAATCCCTTGGCACTTATTATATTCATTCCTCACAAGCAGTAGTGAAAACAAATGTTCTTTGTGTAAACAGATTTTGACAGAATGTGGGAAACTTAAATAAATATGGTTATAATATGGTATAAAAATCAACTTCAAATTTTAAGCAAACTGAAAGTGCATGGGTAAAGAGCCTTGTCACTCATCTTCAAAAAATATCCAAACCCAAATATATACTGAGATGTATTAAAACAGGTAAATATCAACTCTGAGGCTCCCAACTGCGTCATATGTTTGAAGACACGAGAACTGTGTAAATATACAATGTTAAGTAAAACAGTTGCTCCAAAATGTCCTTTCACATAAAACATGCTCTCATATGTGTTATTTCACTCCAAGAAAAATGAGAATCCTACTAGGAGTGTTTTCCTCAGCCAGACAGAGGTGCGGGGCGTAGTTCTTCCTTGGGGTGGGCAATGATGTCATAGGACCAATGGAAACCAAGGATCTTTTGAAATGTTTACATGGCTTATTTAAGTTGGGGGTTGGGGGGGGGAGAGAGGGAAAGTACTTACTTCAGAAAGCACAACTGGCCACAAAGACTTTCTATGAGATTGGATACCCTGGGTGGTTTTCCGAGGCATGAGGCCAAAGGCCAAAAGAGCAAAACCACCCAAAAAGTGTCATAATTACCCTTTGGGGCAATGTCTGCACGAAATGGAACTTATGAATAAAGACAAGGAAAACCCATTAAGTAATATTATTGACATGTGTCTGACATCACCAATAGCCAATCAATGCTCGCCACTTGTGCTCTGGATTTCTGAAATAATTTCTTAATGGAATAAGGGAGTTTTAATTCATAACGTCTTTCTACAGATGCTAGAGGATGCAGGTTTGCCAGCTATTCATGTTCCCAGCCTGCATGCTGTTAATAAATTCACGATTTAGTTGAAGCACAGTAGTAGTCCTCTGTTATATCAGTATTGCACACAAGTTTCAGCTTCATGCAATAACATAGAATTGCTATATATCAGCATTTCTTAAGCACCTGTCCATGACAGTGCCAAGCCACTCTGAGAATTACAGGGGGAAGAAATGAGAGAGACCATTTTCCATGCGAGATGTAGTGCTGTGGCGACAAATATACCTTTTGATTACATAGTGCAAACAGACTTCAGTGCCAATTTCAGAGGCAAAATAAAGGAAAATAGGGTTCAGACGATGCTACAAGCCTGAAAAATGTGTCTGGACCACATAAGAAAGGCATAAATGGAAGATTTGTGACTCCTGAGGTTTCTAAGCTTTAGGGTCCAAATGGCTGCTTTACTTCCATGTTTAATAGCACAGCACTGAAAAAGGATCAGCTGAGTAATGTAGTTGTAGGACCAAAGCTGGATACCTGTTTAATGAAGGGTGATATGATGGTCATGAAGAGTGGGGTAGTCATGAAGGCAGGCAATATCTTCTCTCCAAAAGCCCTTCTCCTCACCTGTGTCATGACATGGACACAGTTTCTGTTGGGCTGGATGTGAAGAAAGCATTTTTCTAGAGGAAGGCATATTGGCAAGATATGCTCCCACTGCCTGGGTTTAGGGAGAAAATGACTCCTTTTTATTATCCAGGTACAGTAGGTGTGAAGATAGTGATGGCTCCAGAAAGCTGATCCTTTTCTTTGACCATTTTTTTTTTTCCAAGATTGCAACTCTGTACCTTTAAAAGTGTTTCTTTTCAGTGTTCAGGGCAAATCTGCATTTACTTAATTTAAGGAAGTTGGTCTTGCTTTTGAGAAGCAGTATAATATTTTGACAGATAAAAACCAGTTCATTAGTAGCTCCAAAATTCAGATATTAATCACAGCTAAAAGTGGCACTTTAGAAAGTGCCTGACTGTTAATCTTTTGGAGGTGTTTTAGATGTAGAAGTAATTGCACATCTGCTGGGTAAGTTGTACTTGAGTCCAATTTGATTTGGGATGGCTAGTGAATCACAGATGCTGTTTCTGAGACTTCCAGAGCCACAAATGCTTTTATTTAGTCTTCTTTATACATTAGTTGTGCCCATCTTAGCACACATCCTGATGGTTTTACTGCGTCCTTTTGATCACTGAGTCAGGCTGCATGATCTGATGATGTGTTACACGCCAGGAGCAGCTGAAGTACAACCTTTCTGTTTTGCGTACACAGTTGTGGTTGATGAAATGGCTGCAGACGGATTTGGATGAGATCTGCATGCTTTGTGGGAATTTCTGCTCTGCCCTGTGCCCTGCAAGCTTAGCTAAGGTCTTCTTCATGCAGTGAGGCAAGCAAAGCACCAAGGAGGGGCACAGCCCTGAAGAACAAAGAGGATGTGGGTGTGGGACTTCCCTGTTTGCTCCATAGGGATGCCCAAGCAGACATGGACCCCAGATTTCTATGCCAAGACCCCCCACAGAGGACTACCTTGTGGGGGCTACACAGTGAAGGGTGGCAGCTGCTCACCCATCAGTACCCCAAAGTTATCCTTCTGCAGGGATTCTAGGAAGAGATGGGTCTGTCGAGGGAGGAGGCTGGGGCTGCCTGGCAAGGTGAGGAAAGCCAGCTCTCAGACCACCCTACAGTGGGAGGTGGACTTGTTTATCAGCAGAACTTGCCTGGTGCCACCCCTTTTTATTTTAGACTGAGTCAATGCTCTAGACACCAGTGAATGTTCTCTTGTAAACAACACCATGGGTTGTTCTGTTTTTGTTGTTGTTGCTGCTGCTGTTATGTGTTTTTCTTCCCATTCCAGCTAAAACTGCTTCGCCTTCAGAAAGCAAAGCAACGTAACCTTTGCAGGCTCTTGAGCAACTTCTAAATGGTCCTGGTTGGCATGGGAGCCTTTGCTTTTCTGGTGAAAGAGGCATGACCATGGGCAGTAATTATCTCTGGAACTTTGGAGAGGACACAGTACAGGTGGGAGGACTGCCCAGGGCTGCACCCCTCTCCTTCATATCCAGACTACAACATCTCTAAGCCTGGTTCAGGGGCGCACCCAGTGAGTGTTCTTGCTGTAGCACTGGGGGATGTGTCAGCACTGAGAGGTGTGCACTCGGAGGAAGACAAAGGCTTCACCAAGGGCAGGAGAACATCAGGTGCATTAAAAGTATAAAGAGAGGCTCAACACTTTTCCTTGACCTCACCATCTTTGGTGGCATGTGGGAAGAGGTGCAGCAGGGGTGGCTAATGGAGTCCATGGCATTGTCTGTCTCTTTCAGCTTACCCCTCTGTTTTCCTCTCTTATTCTGCTCTTCTCATGCTTGTCACACTGATGGCTTCCCTTTGCCTGGGGAATGGGAATGCCTGTGGCTGGGCATTAGTGGTTAACAGCACAGCATATCCCACCAGCTGTGTATGGTTGGCCCTGGAACCTACCAATGGCTGTTGAAGGATGCAGTGTCCCCTTCCCTGTCATCAGAGTGGATAGGATGCCTCTGGCAGCAAGACCAATGCAAGTCTTTGGTTTTCCCACTTACTCCTTTCCTGTCCCCTCTGTCAGGTCAGGTGGCCCAGGAAAAGAAGTAAGCAGCTTTCTTGTCACTGACAAGACATCTGTTGCTCAGATGCTGGATGCTGCTCTGCATGGGGAAGAACTTGTCCTATTTTCCCCCAAAATGCCTGTGCCTGTCCTTTGTTTGCCTGGCCACAGCAGCAAATTGGAAGTGGTGGGACCATCTCAAAAATCAGAGGGGATTTTGCCTCTGCACATCACAGTTGAATGTTACAAAACTGCAGATGACTAAACTGATCTCATGGGATATTTCCTTAGATGCTGCCTTCCCTTGGGTGAACATGCTCCCAAAGTTTTGTTTCATTCATGCATTAAGCTGAGTGACTTCAGTGTTGTTAGCTGCAAAAATACCAGCTTTTCTGTGCTTATTACAATAGCTCAGCCACTCACTGGGAGTTTTGGTAAAGAAGAAATTGCACTTCACTTTATGGTCAGCCAGCAAAGTTTCTTTACCACCAGCTTCCCCCTCCCCGCCCCAGTTTTTCCCCTTGGAGCCACTTAAGGCCATTAACCCCAGTACAGACAGTGCTTTTGGCATCAGTGAGCTCCTCCTTGCCATGCATCAAGCAAGCCAGCAGCAGCATGGCAGCTCTGCATCTCAGCACAATTAAGTGCGAAGGCACAGGGACACCACAAAAAGCAAGTTGCATGTTCCTCCCCCTTGCCTTACCTCTCCTAGCACTGCAAGACATAGAAGTTGAATGTTAAGCTTTTGAGTTACCAGTAATTTCCACTTTGGTGCATTATTGACTTTCCTGCAGTGCTTTTATAAGTCTGTTCATAAGACAATAGACAATGGGAGAAGTTGCTGAGGCTCCCAGTGGACACATGTTGCCAATAAACCCCTGTAACAGAGGTCAAATGTGTATTCCCAGAATAGCGGAGGGTAACTTGCTGTTTGAGGAGCGTAACACTGCAGATGAACCAATACAGAAGAGAAGTCTTATTGTTCAAGCCATTCAGTCAGCTTGGCCCAAGAAGACTAATTTTCCAGAAGACCTGATCTCTTTACTTACTGCAAGGATGTGACAACATGTCTCTTCCATTGGTAATGCTTATGTGTATGCAAAGGTCTCTGTAGTCATAGATATGAAGCTATTTAAAATGATCCAAAGTGTAAAGAGGCAACACCACCCTGAATGTCATGTTCTTGACCAGGTGCCCCTGTTGGTGGAAAGCCTTTCTCTCCAAATGAGACACATGAGTGAGTCATACAGGAGTTTCATGTGGGTGGGTAGCTCTGCACAGTAATGGGGGAGGGAAGAAAATATAAAACGCGATGTCCTGTTTTTAAAAAGTTGTAACTTAGCTTTACTTTTCCCCTATATGAAGTCTCCTTGGGTGGGAAAGCATTTTTAACACATGGTTTGCTTAAAGAAAACAAAAAGTACTGACCTAGTGGAGATGTTTCTTGATGTCAACTCCAGCTCTTTGTGGCTGCCAAAAAAAATTCAGCTTCTTTCTTTTTTTCTGTGGTTGCAGATGCATTGATTGTGCTCTGATAGCCAGAGGTTGGTATGATGACTGACTGAATCAGACAACGTTTGTGTAAAAGATTAAATGCTGGCACTCAGACTGCTGATGAAGGGTTTTGTGTTTGAAAGCCTGTCACA
Organism: Sclerurus mexicanus; assembly: GCA_013396755.1. Lineage (NCBI taxonomy): Eukaryota > Metazoa > Chordata > Aves > Passeriformes > Furnariidae > Sclerurus > Sclerurus mexicanus. The sequence continues at coordinate 680,340 of VWZF01001448.1, read as the reverse complement.
CCAAGCTCTCCCTAGCGCTACAGGAGCTGTGTTGTCTGCAAGGTGGTATGAAGAGTAATGAGAGCATGTGTGCAAGCACTTGGGTTGACAGAAAGGTTTGCACATGCTCCAGAAGCATTTTGGCAAACAGAAACTCTCCCCTGGAAAAACCGTGAGTGTAAATCTACACAAAATATATCCATCTACAAAGTGATTCAAAAAAGGATGTGGGACAGCTCAAGTCTCCTCCATGTGCCATCTCCACAGAAACAGGGAGGTGACGTTGCTAACATGCAATGACAACAATTGTCCTATGTTTAATGCCTATTTTAATGCCTATTTTTAGTCTTCTTGCCTCCATTTTTCCTGGCACAAAAAGGGCTGGAAGCAAAGACACCGCACTCTGGAGTGGTGAGGGATATTAGAAATGGGATTATGGTGCCAAGGTTACAGTTAGATTCTCGCACCCCCTTAATTGGTATCAAAGTAATTTTATGACCAACTTTGTCTTATGAACACACAAAGCTCTGGGCCAAGAAACAGGTGTTGGTTTCTTTTCACTGTGGAGCCCTTAGTGAGCAGCCAGCAGTGGAGATAGGAAGCAGCTGCTTTTTAAAGGTCAGGTTGGTGGGCTAAATACATTTCCTTTTGCAGAATATCATATTGTTAAAGCCAGTAGAGTCCCTCAAAAACCCAGAGACATGTAAACTAACTGCATGGCCAATCTAGCAGAGGACAATCCATACTGGCCAATTCCCCATTCTGTTGCACAGCTGTGCTCCATTCAACTTGCAGACTGAGCCTCCAGTTCAAATGGGCATAGACGGGGGTGTGGAGAGTGAGAGAGTTAATGGCACCTTGCAGAAAAGCTGAATGTCTAGTGTTTCCAACCAAACCAGCAACTTGAATATTTCCCAAACAAAATATTGATTCTTCTTAGTTACTGAACTTCTGCAGCCAAACTCACAGCTCACCCATCCAGACCAGTACATTGATGCCTTCACAGCAACTGGCTCATTTTGAGCAAAGTTTCTTGAGGGTTTGTTTTTTATTCTTTTCAACTCCCTGGCCTAGAACATATAGGTGGTAAGATAATTAATGGGTATCTCTGGAAAGATATATTTGTTCCTGGAAAACCTTTTCTACCTTCACAAATTCCACTGCCAGTGATAAGTTTTGCCTGAAGAAAGGAAGATAGCAGTGACGATCATAACCCAAACACTCCTTTGCTAGTATAGTAACACCTTGAGGGTCTTGCTAAAGGAACTGTTTATTTTACTCTTTTAAATGGTGTACATGTCTGTTTGATGGGGACGTTCACCTTCTTGAATTTTTCACTGTCCAGCCACGTAATGTGCTTCTCCACTCTGTGCAATCCACAAAAGAAGAAAACCTTTATGGTGCTATGCAGTCTAGTTCTAGCAGGTAGCTGGTAAGTCTTCACATCCTCTTAGTTTTTATGTCAAAACCTTCACAAAAATGGCAAAAATTCTAGGGGAAATGGGAAAAGTACCGGTTAGAAGCTCAAAACAAAGAAGCATAGTAGGTAAATACAACCTGCAGACCCAGCTAAAACACTGTCCTGCATAGGGGTTACCCATCTTCATCTTGTCTGAGTTCTTCACCATTCCCTAGGAAACAGGTAGCAATGAAAATGTTTTTCAGATATTTAGATATTAATAACCTAAAGAATAATAGAATCATAGGATGGTTTGTGTTGGAAGGGACCTTAAAGATAATCTAGTTCCAAACCCCTGCTGTGGACAGGGACACCTTACACTAGGTCAGGGTACTCAATGCTCCATCCAGCCTGGCCTTACGCACTGACAGGGATGGGACATTCACAACTTCTGTGGGCAACCTGTTTCAGTGCCTCACCACCCTCAGGGAAAACAATTTTTTCCTAATAGTTAATCTAAACCTACTCTCCTTAAGTTTGAAGCCATTCCCGCTGCCACTACATGCTCTTGTAAAAAGTCTCTCTCTCCATCTTTTCTGTAGGTTTCTTTCAGGTACTGGAAGGCTGCCATTAAGTCAACCTGAAGCCTGCTCTTTTCCAAGCTGAACAAACCCAATTCTCTCAGCATTTCCTCATAGGAGAGGTACTTCATCACTGTAATCAACTTAGTGGCCCTCCTCTGGACTTGCTCCAACAGGTCCATGTCTTTCCTGTCCTGGAGATTCCAGAGCTGGATGCATCACTCCAGGTGGGTAGAGAGGAGAAGAGGGGCAGAATCACCTCCCTTGACCACAATTCTTCTGATGCAGCCCAGGACATGGTTGGTTTCTGGGCTGCAAGTGCACACTGCAGGCTCATGTCCAGCCTCCCATGCACCAGCACCCCCAAGTTCTGTTTGGTAGGGCTTCTCTTGATCTGTTCATCTCTCAGCCTATATTGATATTGGAGGTTGCCCTGACCCAGGTGCAGCATCTTGCACTTGGTCTTGTCAGCCCTCATGAGATTCCCATGGGCCCACTCTCCAGCTTGTCCAGGTCCCTCTGGATGGCATCTCATGTGGCAACCGCACCACTCAGCTTGGTGTCATCTGCAAATTTGCTGAGGTTGAAGTCAGTCCTCTTGTCTATCTCATTAATAAAGATATTATACATCACTCATTCCAATACAGACCTCTGAGGGACACCACTTGTCACTGATGTCCATTTGGACTCAGAGTCATTGACCACTACCCTCTGGATGTGACCATCCAATCTGCTGACCTATCTAAAAGCCCACTCACCAAATCCATCTCTCTTCAGTTTAGAGAAGAGGATGTTGTGGGGCATCATGTCAAAAGCTTTTCCAGAAGTCCAGATAAATGTCACCAGTAGCCCTCCCCTTGTCCACTGATGTAGTCACTCCATCATAGAAGGCCACTAGGTTGGTTAGGCAATACCTGCCCTTTGGTGAAGACATGCTGGCTGACTCAAATCACCTCCATGTATCTTAGCATTTTCATCAAGGAGTTTGGCATTTCTTTGCAACCATCTTGGAGAGGAGTGGTGAGTGAAGAAAGAAAAAATAGTAAAGTCAGCATTGTGTCTTTAGCTACAAGCATTATACTCACAGCTCTCTCTTCTCATATCCAAAATGGACTCCACAGATATTTTTATATCTGATTCAGTTGCCTCATTGGCTAAGGTGTTCTGTAAAGAAGAAAACCAAAATCTTCCTCTAGCCCACCAATGGTTTCTGAAGTTGCTCAAGGAAATTGTCATGCATGAGGCATCAGCACTGTCCCAAGTTAACTCACAGACTCCAGATATTATGCTACCTTTGTCCACCACTGGTCAAAAGTCAAGGTAAGAATGCCATTCAGCAGCAACAACCACAGCTTCAGCTGTCTATTTGAATTTTTCTCAAGAGAACAAAATCCTTGACTTGCTCAGCTTGGATACTCCATTATTTTTAATGTAAATTAGCTACCCGTCTATGACAGATTATTGTCCCAAAGTCTCTGTAGCTGGTCATGGTAAGGTGGTCCGCCAACTGATCAGACTATGCTGTTCCCTTTTTCTTCTCCTCCATGAACTGTGGAGAAAGTGAGGAAGAGGATGGGTAAGGTTTTCTTGCACTCATCAAGCAAACATGAAATATTTCTCGGAAAGTTTTGTAGTTGCTTTGAGCCTCCTAAGTTCTGACCTAAGCTGTTTTTGCATTGTCTGTCATGAGAGTAGCTAAACCTTAGTTAAAGAAGATTCTCCTTCCAGGAAACTGAGCTGGCAGCAGGGTTTCCACAGATAGAAACTGGAATGCTTCATGGTGCACAAGCCATGAGATATTTGGGTGAACTGGTTCCTGGTGGTTCTTTTGCTTCAGTCTCAAAATCATCTAGTTTCCTGCTGTGTTACTCACTGTTTGACTGAAGGCATCAGCCCCTCTATTCTGTCCTCACCTGCATCTCACCATTGCCTGTTGGAAGTTCCTATGTTTTTTGATATGTTGTCTGAAGTGCCTGGGCGGTTGCTTTCTAAGCTACTTTCAATATGCTGCCAACCCATCTGGAGGGGCAGTATCCTGCAACAGGAGAGTGGTTCAAGATAGTAAGCTGTCCAGCTGGCTCAGTTGCTTTTGGAAGATGTGTGATCGAGCTGTAAGTGGAATCATTTCCTGTGCTTTTCTTCCCAGACTTTATCTTGTTTATTCATGTGAAAGGTACCTGAGGAATAGCTGTGCCTGGCCTTGGTTGCAGTTTGTCTGTATTTCAGCAGCAGCATGTAATTACATTGGTGTAACACCAGATTTGGAGGAAATTCATGTGGATGACCTGTTCTTGATATCCCTTTAACTGTGGCCAGGGAATATGTCAGGATTCTCACCACAGCCCACTTAATAGATGGCTTTACTCTGTGAAGCATAAGGCAGAGCAACCAGCTAAAACACTGTAAGGTGTTTCTTGGAGGTCTCTGGTACCCTAATCAAGTGAGGAGCTGCTCTCTGCCTCCTTCCTTCCAGAGATGTTTAGAGACAGTGGGTTGGAGGAGGGAGCATCAAGAAACCTTAGGTCAAACAGATGAGCTGCAAACATAACTGTCTACAGCAGCATCCGCAGTGTGCCTGTGTGTTTACAGGATTTCTGCTCTACTCTTTTGTCCACAGTCATTGTGACTTTGGGAAACTGCATTTTACTGTGCCAGTTCCCCAAGTGTTACCTGTAACACTTGGAGCATGAAGTCACCCCGCATAGTCATAGCAAAGCCACCTGCTTTATAAGCATCTTCCCTGCAAGGATCTCAAAACATTTAATACAGGGAAATGTTTTTCTCAGTTTTTACAAAAGGGCTATCCGGGGCCAAAGGATAAAGTGATCTTTGCAGAAACACTTTCAAACCAAGCTTCATGACTGCTTTTTCAGGACCTGGTAAGAAATAGTGCTTTCAGTGATCAGTGTGGTCCACCTCTGGTTCTTGTGGCTACTAAATATTTTTTTCAGCTTCCCTCTCAGTGTGTGACTGAGAACCATCCACTTTAAGACACAGGAGAACACTTAACTCATGACTCCTTCCATGGTTTACACCCTTTGTATCACCACTAACCTAAGGCAGAACGGGAGGAAAGTGTTCTGAGCCACTCAGATAGTGAGTGTGAAGATTCACCAAATATTTAACTAGGGTAATCCAAAGAGCCAAAGGATGCCAACCACCTTCTTTGGGAGGCAGCAGTGGGGTGGTGAAATGCTCAGGGCTGATGAAAAATGCACCAGTATTGAGGCAACCAGGGATGCCTTCACCTCCACCCAAAATTGGAGGCTCAGGGTTGGAAGTGAGCTGGTTGATGTCCATGTGAGCATGAGGCACAAAGTAGCCTCTGAGCATTGTTTCTCATTTCTTTACCATATGATATAATACATTTTTAAAGAAAACCTTGGTTGTTCGCTGCCATTTAATAAAGATGTAGAAAGGAAGATGGAGTCCCACAGCATGCTGGGGAGATAGGATTAGCTGATACTCAACCACTCCAGCAATGCACTTGGCTCAACACCCCTCTCAGCCTTACGTGATTTCCACAGTCTGAAGGTCTCCTGCAGCTGGACCTATCACAGTGGTATGTCCCAGGTGAACGTAGTGAAACACAACTTCACTTTCTAGGATTAAACTCCAGGATTTCCTTGCTCTTAAGCAAGTTCCAGCTCCCTAGGGTCAGCAACTTGGCCAGATCCTGCTATCAATTGCATACAGATGTAAAATGCAGGGTAACATGGTGCTCTGCTATTCCCCCTAGGCTGAGCTGCTCTGTTGGATGCTGTACCTTTCCCCACCCACTGGGAGGCTGGACAGATCCCCTCAAAACAGCACAGTGACCCACTCCCCAGTGTTGCACTGGGACATCGTGCGCCTCCATGCTGTCTGGCTCCTCCACGGCTGGGAAAGGCTTTGGATGGAATTCATTCATTGCAATCAAAACCCAGTAAGTACTGGAAGAAAGTTCAAATGTATGTGAAATAACTTGTTCAAAAAGCTGGCAAAGGCAGCTTATTTTTCCTGTCTTACAAGAAGTTATGCAATCAAGTGATTAATTACCCGTGGCACAGTCTGAGGGGTGAAAGATTAATATTCCTGGAGACTGCTGCTGTTGACCTTGTGTTATACCCAGGATGGGAATAGCCCAAGCTTCCCAGCAGAATAAACCTTGCCCAATGCTGAGACTGTCTTCTCCATAGTTGAGTGAAGAGGTTAAAGTTTTATTTTTCTTCGAAATTCTGTCCATCCAGCAGGAAATAGTACCATCACAAATCTCCCACCCATCTCCCGGCTAAAAAATATAGTTCAAGTCTTTTATAAATCAGGGGCTGTGCCTCAGACAGCCACAGCAGTGGAGCGGGAGCCCAGCCTCCCACATGGGCAGAGTTGCAGCAGCGCTGTATGTGTTAACAGTGGGGTGTGAGCCGCAACCCAGCGCCTTCTCCAGACAATGCTGGAAACTATTGCAACTGGTTGCAGTTAGTCCTGGTGGGGCGAGCTTCAAATTCAATCACATTTATAAATGTTGGTTCTTGCCTGCACAGAATGCTTGTTAATGCACATTATAATATTATTTCTTTCCTAGGGAAAGAACCATTTCCTGGGATGTGACAGAAATTAATTCTGTGTGCGATTGCAGCACTCATTCATTCATGCTGCTCATCATGTGCAGCTGAAGTGTGCCATGTTTCTGTGGTGTGGGAGGACATGCCTTCTCAAACACATTGTTCATCCCACCTTTCTTTTTCTACACAAGTCCATGTGCAGCAATCACTTTCTGCTGAAAATCCTGCAGTGGCTTGCTGTCAGCAATCTTGGCTTACTCCAAAACTTAGCTGGTACTTTTGTTTAAAAGTTTCTCTTCAGCAGCCTTTAAATATGCCATACTAAGTGCTCACTTCAAGAAAAAGTTATTTACCCAGGGAAAGGTGCACCAAATTGTCGCTCATTTTAGCCACTTGCTGTACAAAGAATAAAGTGTAGCCTTCTCTCTCTATATATAAAACCTTGTCCACCTTGTTATTCAGTGATTTCAACCTCATTCTTTGGAGTATATCTTAACATATCCTGTCTGTCATGGCTGAATTTGAAGTGTTAAATACCCTTATAAGAAAACAAATACTCATCGTTCATTCTTAAGCTATGTTCAGTATAGAAAGAGGGAGTAGCTTCTATAATTTTTCTTTCTCATCTAGTGGTTTCCATCAAAGCAACTTGGCATATGAAAGTTCCTAGTGAAGGAGAGATCCAAACATAAGAAAGGAAACCAGAAAAACAGGACAGGGGCAAGAGGTTATTTCATGTGCTTTAAATAAAACCTCCAATAATCTTTGGTCTTGTGAAAAGATCAATAATGCTGGTGCCAAATAATTCCTCCCAGCAGGAAGACTGGACAGCAGTGAGACTTTTGAGGCCAGTGGGCACCTCTCAGCTGAAAAGATGGAAAGGATGAGACTGCCAAAACAGTGAGATGCTGAATGGGGGCTGAGTGAAGGGCTTGGAAATCAACAGCATTAACAGCCTTCAAAAATGCTGTGACAGACCTGAGTTGGTGCAAGACAGAGCTCACAGCTCCTTGCATAGTCAGTGATGGCATCAGTGGTATGACTTGTCTCACTGCTAGTCTGGAAGAGCTCTTGCACCTTGTTTCCTCCTGGTGTTCCTGTCACAGTCTTCGGTTTACAAGGTTAGAGTAGCTGGCATTGGTAAGCATCTGATGAAAACATATACTCCAACTCCCCTGTTCAAGCAGAGTCAGCTGAAGCAGGCCCAAAACTCTGACCAGTTGAAGTATCTTCAAGAACAGGGCTCCACAACCTCTCTGGGCAACTTGCAACAGATAAAGTAAATAAATAAATAAATAAATGTTGAAATGGTTTTGGTTTTTTTTTTGAGCTTGGGCCCATGGCCTCTTATTCTGCCACTGGGCATCACTGGAAGAGTCTGGCTCCATCTTTCCTCCCCCATCAGATACTTAAAGATAGTGATAAGATCCCCCTTCAGCCTTCTCTTCTCTGGGCTCAGCAGTCACAGCTCTCTCAGCCCCTCCTCATGTGACAGATGTTGCAATCCCTTAATCAAATTTAGGGCTCTTTGCTGGGCTTGTTCTAGCACATACATGTTTTGTACAGGGCACACAAAACTGGACCCAGCTCTCCAGTGTTGGATCACTTCCCTGGACCTGCTGGCAATGATCTTCCTAATGCAGCCCAGAATGCTCTTGGCATGTTGGCTCTTGGCCACATTTCTGGTTCATGGTCAGCTTGTTGTGCTCCAGGACATTAAGGTTTTTTTCTGCAGAGCTGTTTCCTAGTTGATTGATCAGCTCCCAGTTCATACTAGTGTCTGAGGTTATTCCTTCCCATGTGCAAGACAATCACATTCCCCTTCAAAAACTGTGAGACTGTTGTTGACCCATACCTCCAGTCTCCTGAAGTTCATCTGAATGGCATCACAACCATCTACTCTGTTTCTGTAACTTGTCAAATGTGTCCTCAGACTCATCACCCAGGTGATTAAATGAGGATGTTAAACAGTGCTGGCCTCAGTATTGCCCCTGGCATGCACCACTAGTGACTGGCCTTCAGAGGAGCTACATGCCACTGAACACAATCATTTGATCCCAGCACTTCAGCCAGATTTCAAGTCACCTCACTGTCCCTTTATATCATCATTATTTTCATCAGTTTGTCTATAAGGGTATTAAAGGAGACAGTGTCAAAAAGCTTGTTAAAATTGGCATAAATAACATACACTGCACACCCCTCATCCATCAAGCCATTCATCTTATTGTGGAAGGCTATCATGATGGCCAGGAATGATTTCAGCATATCAAATTCACTGAGCATGAGGTTTTGAGAAACTGGAGAAAGGGAACCGCACCTCAGCTCTCTCTGGCCTTGGTTTTCATAATAGTTGGAGGGAAATTGGTGTTTTAGCTTTTGTTGTTACTAAGAATGACTGTCTCCCTTTTGGGGAGTTATGTAGGAAAGGTGGAATTTACTGTAAAAGCTTAGTTACATGTGCTAGAATTTTAGTCTCTACTTTGGCATGGATTTAGAAAAATAATAATCATTTAAAAATAAACCTAGCTATTGTATTTAACCTTGGCCAGTGCAGCCAATGATATTTTGTAAGACGTTCCAGCTATCTACAGATTCTTTTCACTGAAGCTTCCCTTCAGGAAACAAAATAAATTAATGATACAAACAGGAAGCAGCTGTCTTTTCCTAAGTAATAATTAAAATGGGGTCCCCTTAGCAGAGGGAGGAATAAATGGGAGGGGAAAGACCTGAAGTATTGTCGCTTTAATTTTGACCAGCCTTCAGAGGACAGGCTTAGAATAACGAACAACCTGTGAGGCTGGAAGGACTTATTTTTTCTATGAGCCATTTTTGTATTTGAAAAACAGATAAAGGTCTTCACAAGGGGCAGATGAGCAAGACAAAGGAATGTTGCTCTCTCAAGGCACATAATCTGTCCTCTTTCGGTAGTATTCACATGGAAAGAAACATTAATCATTATAATCATCGATGCTGTTCTTCAGTGGCTTTCATCTGCTATCAGCAATCACTAGGAAATTCCAGGGTGTTCCTGATGTGGATTTTTTTGTCATTTTGCTTTTTTTTTTTTTGTCTTTGTCCCAGACTGTTGACTTGACACAGTTCCTTGAAATTCCACTTTAAGAATGAAGAAGGACAGAGAGCTGGAAATTATCATCTCCTTCCAGCTGGCTGGGAGGAGGAGGTGGTGGCAAAGAGTGTGATACCATGTGGAGGCTCCTGCTGTGGCCCCAGAACTCGGTCTGCTCAGGGTTTCCAGATGTGGAGGGCCCTTGTTCCTGTGGGCTGAGTAGTTGAGCCTGTGGGTGACCGCAAAAACATATTGGCCATAGGCAAGGAAACCATGGGAGACAAAAATGGCCAGCAAAACCCACAAGCAGCACAAGATCTGGCACTTTTCATCTTTTATTACAGTTGCATGAAGCAGTATATCAATACAACACAGCAGTGTAGGGGAAGGTGCATTTTTTAACAGCAAGAAATAAAGCCTTATTAAAAATTAGGTTTGAGTAAGTTCTGTCTCAGGAAATAATGATTACTCAATATGTAACCATATGACATGACCCTGAGAGATGACTTAGTATGCACCTGCAGTTGATGCTCTGCCATTTGCTTGAGTAGGTGGGACTTGGTGACTGGTGGCACTGGTTGTAACAGGACTGGCTTACTGGCAGGTTTTATGATTGCAGCTAGAGAACCTATACAGAAAAACCTGTGCCATAAGCCCAGCGAGTTAGCCAGTGCCATCTCGCAAAATATGGAGTGGGTTGGGCAGACAATGTTTAGGATTTTTTTGTAAGATTTCAAGAAGAGAGCCTTCTGTCCACTCCCAAACATATCACAGCCTCACTGAATGTGGCAGGGATTTACAGGTGAAAAAGGAGATGTCAGAAAAATTGGTGACAGGTCTTCTGACTCCTTCTGGTACTTCAAGGTACCATCAGACTATCACAGATCCTTTGAGATATGGAAACTTCAGAAAGGCCTCATGCCATAGACTCTTGTCCATGAATCAGAGTTGGCCCCAAATTCAACTTAAAACTTTCTAAAACTAATTGATTTTAATATGGGAAGGCAATAAGGCATCTGGACCTGAAGATTTTGACATGGTCCCTTTATTCTGCTCTCAGTGACACTAGTATCTATACAACCTTTCTTTCATCTTTTTCTCATTGTATCTTTTCCTAAAAGCTGGTATTCTCTGAGTGAAGTGAGCAGTAACACATGTTCAACTGGGCACAGCAGCCTCCTGCCAGTCTTAAATCTGTGACACTAGAGGGACAGAGCTAATCTGGTGGTAAAACTGCAAATGCTTCTTTTAGCAGCACAGAGCTTAAAAGTGTAGGAAAGTTCAGTCAGAACTGCCTGAGACACTTAGCAGCCTTCACTAGGTCACATGGAAAACTTTTCCATGGAAAAGTTTATCTCAAGTTACTTTCAGATAAAGACAGTATCCTCACAGTCACCATGGAAATTCCCATCGATGTTCCCTCTGTGAGGAGGGAACCTGTTATGGGCCTCTGAAAGAAAACATAACATTTCAGCATGAGGTTTTTGCAATTCTCTGCTGAAAGTACAGTTTTGTGCCTGGCTTCACCCGCCTGTTCCCACTCAGGATCTCTGCTGTAATAACCAGTAGTAGATAAGATATAGACTCTGCATCTGTCCTAAAATGAGGCACGCTGGAAGGATAACATGAGCCAGTCTCAGAATGCTCAGAAGGAAGGCAGGTGAGCTGATGTATTCTGGGCAAGCACAGCTGTTAAGATGGAAAACTTCAAGGATAATGAAGGAAGGAGTTAATATTTCTCCAGGGGTACTGAGTCCTAAGAAACTGAGCAGATGGCAGTGTGAACGTCATCCTTGGTTTTGCAGACACTTGCACATGATCAGTGGGGTTGCTTGTAGAGGTAAACTTCTAAAATTAAGATGAAATTTTTGAGAAAACACATTTTAATCGATGTTTAGATTCACAAAACACACACACACACAAAGGAAAGTATTAAAAGGGAGACACACATCATTTGAGGCCTCTTGACTCCCGACAGTACATGTGCCCTCATTTTTAGTTTAAACTAAATTAATCTATTAAGGGACAGGAAACCTAATTTCACATCTGACTCTTCTCAGGCAGATGCTGGAATACCAAAAAAGGCAGCTAGGTCTTTATCACAATGTACAATTCTAGGGAAGTGAGAGGTATTATTCATGTGGGTGTGACCTGATGGCCATGCTGATTCACTCTTCCACTCCAAAGCCCTCCCTGTCCTTCCTAAGCCTTGCAGTGCTTGGCAACTGCCTTTACAAGGGTCCTTATTTGGTGAAGACAGCTACATCGGCTACATATTTTGGCCTACTCTCTTTCCTCCCTGCTAAAAGTTATTGTTGTGGAAATGGCTCACAAAGGAGTGGGGTTTTGTGGTTTTTTTCTTAAACATTAGGCTCCTGCTGCTAAGAATAGCTTCCGCTGTTATGTGAGCAGCAACATAAAATAAAAAGAGTATTAAAAATGTAAATGTCACCTGAGGCAAAAATCCCACTACACCTGTCACGACAGTAGTCTATTTTTGGAGATCTCCAAGTGGCACTTGGCTAATTTTGAAGCTTCCTCAGTGGGGATCCACAGTTGGTGTGACAAAAGGAATAGTAAAGTTAAGACCATTATTCTGCATCAAGCCATCCCTGCAGTACTACGAACATGCTGATAATTGGACATCAACGACTGCACCAAGGTTTGAACTGTGACAGAGCTAGGGTTTTTGTTTCGACAGCAGATGGCTTGCTGTGAAGTCCCCAAAATCTTGAACTGATGTATTCATCTCAGAAGACCGCTCTTGGTGTAGTCATCCATGCTCTTCCCTCTAACTGCCTGGGAGAGACATCAGGGTCAGTGCACTCCAGGTACCCATCTTTTCTCCTTTTTTTTCCTTTTTTTTTTTTTCCTGATCATTTTTTCGTGTTTCCCCTTCAGAGGTCACTGCTGTTTGGACTGTTTTTGGTTTGCAGCAGTTTTCTCAAAGTTAGAGTGAGAGACACAGGACAGGAGAGAAGCTGGCAAGAGGTGAAGGGAAGTCTAACAAGGACAGTTGGTTGTTATTCAAAGACTCATCTTTCAAATACTGTTTTTCAGGGAGGAGATGGGTGAGAAAGGGTCTGACTTATTGCTACAAATAAAGCATTTAAAACGTATCCCAAGTAGGGTGAATAAAGTCCCAAAGCAGTTCATCTGACATATGTGCTGTCTTGGAAGCTTCAGCAATTTTTAACACAGATGCCAATAAGGACTCCATTTCCAGAGCCAAACTTCATACTGAGTGGGCAAACTGGTGACCAGAGCAGAATTATAATTTACTGAAGACAGGTGGGTTCACAATAGTTTTGACATTCTTTGCTGAGATGGAAACAAATAGGACAAGGAGGTGAGATGGGTAGTAGTGACCGGCATCAATATTTTTGCCAAACACTTGATAACATCAAACCCTGAGACTGATGGACTACTTAGAGATGATGTATATGGTAGGCATCACAAAACTTAAATTGTTCAACTAATTTGTCTGCCAGCAGTCAGGATCTTAAGCTGCTCAGTCAAATGCAACCTGGGAAAAGGTGTGCATCGTGCCTGAGTGTGCCGAACAGTGGGTGAGGATTCCTGAAGATGGTGGGCTTTGGGAAGTAACAGGATAAACCCATCCCTCCTGAATATGAAGGTACATAAGGATGTAAAAACAGCTCCACTGGGTCAGACCAAAGGTCTGTCTAACCTAACATCTGGACCCCAACAAAGCCTATGAGTGGACGCCTAGGGAGAGTAAGAACAAGGGCAAGGATATACTACACTTCCCCTCAATGCTCTCCCAGCCTCCAATTATTTTCAGCTCAGGAACTTCCTGAGACAGATACAGTTTCTATGTATTTAGTAACTCTCAGAGGATTTATCTTCTGTGAACTCTCCTTGAATCCGTGCAAACTTCTCATATCAACAACATCCTTTGGTAAGAAGACCCACAGATCTACTACTTGTTGCATGAAGAACCATCTCTTCTTGTTTGTTTATCAGCCTGTCTCCTACTAGTTTTATGTAAGGCCGTCTATTCTTGTCCAGGAAGAGACAGCAAAGCCTGCCTCAACACTGTTTCCATGTCACTCACAAGCTCTGAAATCTCTCTCATATATCTCCCAGTCATTTCTTTTCCAAGCTGAAGATACCTAGCTTAGTTGGTAAGGACACTAAGCCATAAGGTGGACCTTGTGAAGGACTTGGGCTATTTTACTGTCCAGCCTTTCTTGCCCTCAGACTACAAAGAGTCTTTTTGCATCTTGAAGTTGTGAATTAAAGCCTCCAGTTTGCTTAGGGCTTGATTCTAGCCCTAATGCTGCAAGCATCATGCATTGGCAGAGCTATAGGAGTATAAATAATAGCCTGGACTCAAACCCTAGGGAGGAACAGTTCCTAACCATGCCATACACATGCACAAGCCATTCCTGGAAGCTTTCCATGATCCCATCCTTCTTTACACCTCCTCACTTTTGCCAGTAACCCATACTCCCAGCTTCACTTTCAGGGGTCTTGTGAGGTTATTCATGTCTACAAGCTGCACTTTATAAACAAACTCATGGAGTTTCTGGCAGTGACCAGCAACTTATCCTTTTCTGTCATTGTGCTGGCATGTAAATCCGTTGCGAGTGCCCAGGAAACCAAGAGCCTGCCACCTGCATAAACATTGCAGAGTACCTACTGAAAGCATAACGTGAAAGTACACACTCTGTGTGTGTGTGTGTATGTGTGTGTGTTTGTGTCATGGTGACCTCTGAGCAGGCCATTTAAAATAACCCCTTGCATGGAACAAGGAATAGAAAGAAAGGAAGGATGCATTTTATGTAAATGTAGTCGGAGAGTCTGCAAGACAAATTGCTTGAAGTGGTTCAAAAGACGAAAAAATATGACTCACTTCCAGAAGGAACTGTTTTTGCTGGTCTGGACTAAGTAGTATTGTGTCTCAGCAAGTACGTGGTTGCCATTAGGGCTTTACTAACATCCACAGGGACAAGTTGGACACCCAGTAAACTGCATGATGGTTATGTAGAGCAGGTGTGCTTCATGAACACTGAGGGAGCTCTGCAAGCAGAGGATGCACCTGTTTATCTGCAGTGCAGATTTACATATAGCTTTTGCAATTAGTGACACATAAGGATTCTTCCCATGCTCTGGATAGAAAAAAGTCTATGAGGTACCTTTGTCCAGGCAAGTAGGACCCTCCTGAATGGGTCAGGGCACTGGTGTATTACATGAAATGCTGTAGAAGATGAGGTAAAACTGCTCAGAGTGGGCAACAATGACCTAACAAGCTGCTAATAGAAGTCTCTGCTGCTCCCCAGCTTATCATCACTTAGATCCTCCGAAGCATGAGGGTTTAGTGTTGTTCATCAACACTTCCCCTGTGAAACATAGCTATGTGTACCCTTATTCTTCAAAGACAGCATTCTCTTCCCAGTGTTTTTCTTTCACTAACTCCATGCAGCAACGAGGGATTTCACTGAATTAATCTGTGGCTGTTGACGACATTGGGTATTTTATTTCAGACCATCTTTCCTCTCCATGCGTCACTGCCTGCTGAAACCAGGGCTGCTGTCTGCATGTAGGAGATTTGAGAGATGTCCTTCACATGCAGCTCCCTGAGCCTGCCACACGGTGCCAAGGGGACAGCAGTGGCAGGTCCTTCTTCCTTGGCCAGGCATGCAATTTTGGCAGCATAACCCTATTATAAGCCTGTTTTGGCCCAGGTGTGTTTCTGAGCAAGACCCATCTATAATTCATTGCTGGTTGCATTGCAGCAGGCAAGACTCTGAATCTTCCAAAGCCCTGCTTCCATCCACATCCATTGAGGATAGGAATGCAAGTTCACCCGGAAACAGCCTTTCCCTTTTAAGTGAGTGCATTTCTGATCGGGTTAGGTATTTCCCATCTCTAGATATCACATTTTTTCCACTGACTGCGGGCAGCGCCAGGAGTTTCAGCGAAAGCCTAAATGCATCAGCGCACCAGGAAGCGCAGGAAGCCAAACACCGAAACTTCCCATCCCATTTTCAGCAGAGGGGTCAGAGCTGTCTCTGCCCTGCGGCGCGACGACCGATTTACCGTCATCCCTTCACTGCCGGGACAGGAAAGCGCCCGCAGACGGGCTCCATCCTCGGCGCCCCCAGCTCTCGGCAGGCATCCCCGCCCTGGCGCGGGCGCACCCACCGAGGTGCGGACGCTGCCTCTCTGCAGCCGGGGCTTTTTCCTTTCCCTCTGCCACCTCTTCCTCTGAAGATGATGGGTGAGCCAGGCTCTCCCGCACATGCCGAGGCGGGTGGCAGGGTGGCACAAAGCCGGCATTGTGCACGCTCGCCGCCCTGAGAGGCGAGCTAATTGTCTGCCCCAGCTCGGAGCAACAATTTGCTGGCAGCCAGACTTGTGCCATTATATAACTGGAGATAGTCCGACTTGTAAACGAATCTCTAGAACATGTCTTTCTTTCCTTACTTTGGAAAAACAATAAGATTGGCTCTCACATCTTGACACAGTTTGCAAGGTCTCTTCCTTTAAGGGAGAGAGATTCATCCAGGCTATCACCTCCTCTTCATGCATGGCAATGGGAAGTCGGCAGGGGAATCCCAGGAAAGGCAGCGGTTTTAGCAATAAACCTGGAGACCTGCAGGGCTCCTTCATCTGCACCTCATGCTGTGTAGTAGCCTTTCCTCCGACTGGGAGAGAAGCTGTGGAACGAAGGCTTTCCACTAATAAGCCCAGAGAGTTAAAGAGCAGGAATTTGATTTTCATGCTGACTTTCCCCCCTCCCCCTGCCCAGCTCTATCCTATGCTAACCAGTTGGCAAGCAGGTGAGAGAAAGACAAAAGCCATCCTCCTCTACCTCCATCTGCATTTCTATGCATGACTTCCAGGATGGTGAGAGATGCCCAAAGGTACTTTCTCCTAATGCTTGCCAGAGTTGAATCTGAAGGCATTATGTTGTCATGGTCACCTGTGCTCCTTGGGCTCCTTTGACCTTCCTCCCTGTTGTGGATGCTCTGCACTGGTGCCTGTATCCCCCTTGGGAAAGAAACTATTCTCCCTTCCTGAGTTTCATCTTTCTATGCTTCTACACATGGTAATATCAATGGACAGCATTTATATTCTGGAAAGGTGTTTCTCATTGACCGCAGGAAACAATTTAATCTTTAAGTTAACTTCAGTGCTGGGTTCCCCAGACAGCTGTTTGCTGACTGAGCCTGAAACAGGGACCAATGATAGGGTGTCCTTATTTATTGGGCTGGAAATTCCCTCTGAATTTTCTACATAAAGACTAAAAATGTTGGGAGGAAAGGACTGCTAGAGCCTGTTCAGAGCCTGCCTGAAACCACTGCTATCCTTGGTGCATAAGGACTGTACCTGAATATCCCAGCACCTTTCCTCTGCTCTCAGTGCTAAGTCTGTCTTTACTGTTTCCCTCTTCTGTATCACTTTCCTGGGCCTCTGAAGCTCTGGGCATCTCATCCCTTTCCCAGAAAGAAAGTAGAAAAATACTGGGAAATTGCTGCTGTATTATAACTTGGCAGCTGCAAGCTCTGCGCACCCATCTTCCTCCACCCTCTCTCCCCCACTGTTTGATTCAATTTCATAAATAAATACCCCGTGTATTGACGTCAGTGTAGGCCTTGAGAAATAATACTCCTGCCGCTTTCTTTGCTACGCACGGGGAACAGAGGGGAGAGGGAGGAGGAACAGAAGCAACAACGTCTTGGAAGATGAAATCTTAATATTCTGTTAATTGCCTCTCTCCCTTTTCAGCTATGCCCCAGCTGTGAAGAAAACAAAGATTGCCATTATCAGTGTGCCCCTCTGGCGTGAGACAGGAAAATCAAGTACCCAGAATTCCTGTTCCTGGTTGGTTTTTTTTCAGTGAGAGGGGATGATGGGGAAATAACCTGTCCTACAAGTTGGAGGAGTAAACTCATAAACCTCTGTGCTTCTCACATGGATCTTAAGAAAACTGTGCCCAGAATGCTGCCACCTTGGCGAAATGAAGGAGTTGGTTCTTCCATCCAGGGAGAGAAGACAAAATACAGGGCTGTCATTGGAGCAGGCACGGTCATATGTGGCTTTGTCTGGTATTTACGAGGTGGTTTTTAGCCACCAGAAGTGATAAGTCACCATTGGCCTGCCAGTAGAGGCAATGAGACAAGAAACATGGATGCTCTGGGGGAAGTTCAGTATTATTATTTTTAAAATGTTTGTTTGCAATAACAAGCTTTATAATAAGCTCCCCAGCTCTTGATTGCCTTCCTGAATCAGTTCCTTTCAGGTTTGACACAGCTGAAGGATGTGGTCTTGTACAGAAGGAGCACAGCCTTCATAAACAAGCTGGTGGGAGGACAGGGAGGCAAGGAGACTGTGCCAGTACTTCTTCCATGGAAAAGCACGCAAATACATTGTTTTACATTGTAATAATTGTATTATTTCACCTCACTGTCTTAAAATTGTGAACTATGCTCTTTCAAAATCTGGCCAACAAAAAGCACAAACATGTTCAAGAAATAGATGCAAGAGCACTGAAAAGTCAGTATAAGCTGAATTTATTTCTAGTAATTTTGAAAAGTGCAAGAGGTATTTTTATTGCTGGTGAGAGGGTGCAGGTTGTCTCTGCTGTTCTACCTGTTAATTACTCAGATATTTTAGTAGTGTCTTTTCTCCATCCAAAACTGTAATATGCTTATTTAATACTTTCCAGTCAACACTGCTTGCTGTGTTGCTCTTTGGAGAACACGCATGGAGATGGATGCTCTACCATGGTGCTCACCTCTGATCAGGCATGCCTCTCCAGTCTTGGAAACCTAAATCCAGGGCTGCAAGAAGTCAGATTAAGACCAGAATAACACATTTTGCACATCAAGTTTGACCTCCCATGCTGCCCAAGCCAAAAAACACTCTAGTTCAGAAATTTCCTGCCTTCGGGCTATTGCTGGTCTCTGAGACAGAGCCTGGTAGGTAGGAAACCTCAGCTTTCAGTCCCCTGTTGGCAGGTACAAGGAAGCTGCAGGGTAAGAGTCTCTCACAGGGCTCTCTGCAAATGCTGACATGATTTTAATGAGCAAGTGCATTCCTTGGGTCGTGCACAGCTGGGAGTGCAGCAGTGAAGCAGACCAAGATTTCTGTGAGGACCTGTGCCTTTCCAGCAGGTTGAAGTCATGTCTGCCAGTGCACGCTGCCTGCTGATAGAGCATCCTTCAGCGACATGGGGGGTAAAGAGCAAATCCTGGTGCCTTGGTGACTATGACAGAGCCCTCCTAGGACATGGAGTCTGTTTATCTTTGCAAACCAGGGTTCCCTCTTCGCCTACACTGGGAGCTGTGGAATTGCTGTGCTACCCCAGCCTCGGGCTGTTTTATGACTCATCTGCTCTTCAGAAAATAAATACAGTGATGGGGGAAAGACACCAGCTGCCAGAAGGTTGTTATAAGTGCTCTGCTTTATTGGTGCTGCATTACAAATGAGAACTACAAAAGGTGCAGAAAGCATCTGAATCTTGCCTACTGCAAAGTACACACAAGTGAAATAATCCATGATGCAACAGTAACTTTCTCAGGTCTCCCCAAAGTCATGTAAATCAACAGTGGACAAGATGTAATGCAACAAGGAAAACAGGTGCATTTTAAAAAACAACAAACATGGTTCTTCCCTTCATCTACTGCAGCTAGGTCCTTCATTTAGTGCAACAAGGTACATAACCAAAAGACTTCTGAGAGCAGAGCAGGCAGGATTAAAGGGTTGAAGCTGCTATCAGATACAGAGGTAGAGGAACCAGTCTGGAGGCTCAGCACATCCTGACAGCTCTAATACAACTCACCGAAAGCTAGGTAACAGCTCAGCTGCACTCTGGCTTTAAAAAACAAAACAAAACAAAACAGAACACAAACAAACAAAAAGCTAAGAAATAATGCAAAATTAGGGGAAAAGTGTGGTGGTGTTTTTTCCACCTATGTATTTCCCTGTCCAGACAAAACCAGAGACACTGATTTACATACCTTGCAAATACTGTGCCATTTCTGTACAGCAAGTTGGATCTTCCTCCCTTCCCAGTATCCCTGCATCACCTGGGAAAATGCCGTCCAAAAAGATGCTTTATGCAAAAAACATTTGCCCTTTGCTGCCTGCAGAGCTACATGATAATGCTGAGACTCAGGAACCAGAGCTGGTGCTAGGCTAGGATGCAGGGTTAATTTTCCCAATCATTGCTCAGTCTCCAGGAGGCACTTAGGACTTCTCTGCTGAAACTATCCTTTGCCTCCCCCCCCTCCCTTGCATGTCAGCAGAGCAGTGCATGGAGGACTCTGAACCAGCTGGGCTGGACATGGAGGTATATTGGGAGCTCAGACCTGCCAGTTTTCCCTCTGAAGGGATCACGGCACGTCACTGCTGAAGCCTTCCATGCTTCTGAAATCCAACAGCTAAGCACTTGGAGCTGTGCCTGTGTGTAAAGGCATCAGTACAAAAATCAGAGTCAATTCTGCCCATCCACCACAGAGAAAACATGGCATCTTGGGATTGTTCTCAAGCCCGCAGTCTGAGATTTCCAAGCTAGGCCTATGATTTGTCTGTCAACCTGCAAAGCTTTGCAGGCAAAAGAAGATATTTGAGACAAAGCGAAGCTTCAGTTTCATCCAGACTCCCAGAACTGTGCTCAGAGGTAGCTTGTGTCCCTCCTTGCAAGTAAGGCAGTCATTGACAAGCCAAAAGGCAAGATGGCACATTTTGAACAATCACCTGGTCCCCAAGAAAATGAGCTGCTCTGATCTGGCCCCTTGGTGACCCCTGACAGGATAAGGCAGAAAAGAGGGTTTAAGAACAGCCATGCTTGGAAACATCATCATCCCTCTCATGATGCTTCCAGCATTGCTGCATTGCTCCCTGGGGCATGTAGGCAAGACATTTGGCTGAAGTTCTGCTTGCTGTTTAATCATCTCTAAATGCCTGCCATGACAGCAGCTTACACAGTAAAGAACAGAAAAGGACCAAAGCCCCGAAAGGCAAAATTTCCAGCAGTGACAACCAGAAGCCACAATGAAGTCAGTCCTCACTCTTCATAAGAACATCTTTTAAAGCAAAGAAAACTAGAGATCTGTGGCAGGTGTTGGGACAGGAAGGCAGACACATCCCTTTTCCATCTGCAATGAAGTACATGTCCAGAGGAAGCAGTCAGCTGTGCATCTGTACAAAACCCCTCCTGACCAACCACTAAAATCCCAAGAGAAAAAACTCCTTATGGGAAAAATTTTTTTTTTGCGTGTTGAAAAATATTAAAAGAAACTGTTTTAAAACATGTATTTTTAAGGGCCTAAATCAGCAACTTCACTTTTGAGGTGGAAAACCTTTTCCAGCCGAAGTCATCTGGGGCAGAAGGTTGGGCTTGGCAAGGTCCTTACCCCATAGCAAGACAAAGGTCTTGGCCCTGCCAGTGGGGCTGCACAGTTAATGTGGTGTTGGATTGATTTGTGAGATTAGGGATACTTAGGCACTGTTTTACCCAGAGTTGCTCTACTACCCAACTGCAATTGCAGTATTTTCCCTCTCATTTGCACTGATGCATGATGTTTATATGTGATGAAAAGCAGTTTATTGGAATTCCTAAAAACTTAAGAGAAGCTATATCTACCCTGAGAAACCAGAGAAGCACTATCTACCAGAAAACCTAACCTAGATAAAACTTTTTTTTCTCCTTTTTGCCATCTTCAGTTTCCATCCAGCTCTCAGACTCTGGGAACCGCCCGAACTGGCAGAAGCTAAGCAAATCACAACAGCCACTGGGAAACACCCCAAAATCTGGCCAAGAATCACTGGGCACATATTTACCTTGGTGTTTTCAGGGGGGCATCCACCACAGGATTGAGGTTTCATGGTTGTGTTTAAGGGCACCTCACCCTCTCTTGCAGTTTTTTGAGCTCCAAAAGAAAAGCTGCAAGGCACTCTGTTCCTCCACAAAGAGTGGCCTTCTTCCCACCCAACTCTCACCCCAGGAGCAAAAATAAATGAAAAGTAAAAGTCAGGCTTCATATTCTGGATGGATATTTATTTGCTTAACAGATTTTCTTTTTTTTTTTTTTAAATTTTTTTCTTTTTTGGTACAAAGCATCCAGGAAAGCTTTTACTTCTCTTTTTAAAAAATAAAAACTAAGTTTCTTTTAAAAAAAGACACATGGAAAGGAAAAAAAAATTGCAATTGCTCTGTTTAAATTTTGCCTTCCCACCCCACCCACTTCCCTTCCCCCCCTTTCTTAATGTGGACTGATTTTCATTCTTTTCCATATATATTTAATAAAATAAATAAAGGATTTTCTTTGTTGTGTATTGCAGTGCCATTTTTTTTAAACAAAGGCTCCATGGCTCAACATTGCAAGGTAATAACAAACAAAAGGATCATACATTAAAATCCTCCCCCTCTCAAGACTCCCTAGCCCGCCCCTCCAAACCACGAAATAGAATACAATTCAAGTAGTCTTTTTTTTTTATGTTTTAAATGTATGGATATATAAGACAAAGCAAGTACAGAACTGGTTAACAGAGTGTCCCCATTTTATTAGCAAGTGAGAGTATATTAGGGAGATGTAATTGATTCCCCCCTTTTTACGGTTCCTAGACAGATAATATATATTACTTTAAACCCAACCTATTTTACAGCCCTCTGCCCACCTCTCAAACCCATACGCTCACTGAGTCCCGAGCCTCAACTCTCAAGCCAGAGACTTGTCTTTCCCCCCCATCCCATGCAGCGGTCCCAGCCCTGGGGCCACCCCGGTGCAGCCCTTCCCCTCCACAGCCCCCGGGAGGGAAGCCAGAGGAGGAGGGCAGGGGGCGCGGGGCAGGGAGAGGAGGGTCTGGCGAGAAGGACGCAAAGGGCAAGAGAAGGAAAAGGAGATGGCAGGGCATGGAACTGCTGCTTCTGCAGGGGTTTGGTGTCGAGGGCTGCCCGCCTGTCCACTCGCTGGAACACTGATGCACAAGCAAGCTGTCAGGGCGGGGAGGAAGCGGTACAGTCCCCGTGGCTCGGGAAGTCAAGCTCTGCCAAGGGTCCATGCAGAAGCAAGGCCTTGAGTTGTAACTGGCAACACCTCCACCATTCAAAATAGTTTGTCTCTAGAACAGTTCCCTTTTAGTCTAAATTGCGGTGGTTTTATTGTTTTGCTTCTTTTTTAAAAAAAAAAAAGTACGCGTGTTGATGTATTTCTGTGTGTGCGTGCATCTGTGTACATGAGTAACAGCCAACTAGCTCATATGGTCATGACCAAGCTATATTTCAGAAGAGAAAAGAAACACATTTATCACACTTTTCCTAAAACGAAAAGCTAAAATTTCAAGTTCAGTATTCGCTATCTTGTCCTTCCCTCCCCACCCTCCCTTGCTATTTCTGGGTTTTTTCCCTTCCAACTTACTTTAGCACCATAACACATTTTAAACATTACAATCCCTCTTCAGATACTACACAAAATGTCCCATAAAAATAGTGCTTTTTTGCCAAAAAAGTTATATAATATATTATATATATAAATCAACTAAATCCGTGGCAAATGTGCAATGCAGACGCCTCCTCCATTTAAAGTGAGCATCAGCTCACTTTTTTTTTCTTCTTTCCCCTTTCCTTTTCCTTCTCTCTTTCTTGTTTTCTCTCTCCTCTTCTTCTCTTTCTCACATCATCGGTGATTTCAAAAAGGTGCAAGTCGATTTGGAATCTTGTAATGAAGCACACACAAAAAAATGCAGATGGGGGCTCCTCAGAACTTCTTCTCAGGTACATTTTTCTTTTAAAGGTGCAAAAGAAAGTTTTAAAAATAAGAAAACCAAAAGAAAACCAAAAACAAAACAGAAGAAAAAAGTGGGGTGGGAATGAGGCAAAAAAAATTTATCCCTCAATGTTTCTCCCCATTTTATTGTTTTTTTCACTTTATTGTCAAGAAAGACACGGAATGGACTCTTCATGAGAAAAAAAAGATTAAAAAGAATTTTAACTTCATATCCTTTTTCCCTCTTGCTCTTTCTTTTGTCTTCTGGCGTTGGCACTGGGGATGTCACGCAGCAGCCGGCAGCAAAAAGTTCAAGTGCCAAACTGTCCCTTTGCAAGTACAGGCTTGGAAATACTGGGGGAGCAGGGGAATGAAACAGGTGTGGGAAACGAAAACAACCCTCCCCCCCACCCCAAAAGGACGATGCCGTGGGAGCGGTGCTGCTCGCCACCGCCGCTGCCGCCGCCATCCCCTCCTTGCTGTGTCAGTTGTTTGGTTGGGGCCAGAGCGGCGTTGAGGGTGCCCCGCCGCCCCGCTCCTTGGCTCAGCGGCCCCAGGGACGGAGGGGCTTGGGGGCCGGGAATCACCAGTCCTCCCGCCCTCCCCCAGGAGATCAAAAATCAAGACAGCTGGTCAGGGTTCATTTCTGGGGGCCAGCCGTTTCCGGGGAGGCTCGCGCTGCTGGAGGCCTCTGGCTGGGCAGGGAGATGAGGGGACGGTGCAGCGCTTTGGCTTCCTCAGCCGCTTGCAGCCCCTCCGCCTGCCACCGGTACTGGCGAGCCCGCAGGATGCTGGGTGCTTCCCGCTGCAGCCGCTGGGAGCTCTTCTTCTGCCACACATCATACTTGGAGTACTTGCCATGCGAGGGCTTCTGGAAGCTCTCCTGCAAGAAGAAGGATAGCAATATTAGCCTCCACTTAAGACTGCTTGCACTCAAGATGGGGGTTTCACTTTGACTTCCATCCATCCCACGGAAACATTGCCCCATCCCTGGAAACAGTCATGGTCAAGTTGGACAGGGCTCTGAGCAACCTGCTCTAGTTGAAGATGTCCCTGCTTATTGCAGGACAGTTGGACTAGATGACCTTTAAAGTTCACTTCCAACCCAAACTATTCTTTGATTCTGTCACTTAGCCCACCTCTGATTCCCCATTTTAAGAAAAGCTGACTTTTGGCAAGCTATTTGGCATGACTTGCCAGTGATGGCTGTCTCTTGAAGGCTCTGCAGAAGCAATAGACCTTGCAGCTGGGGTTTTTTCCCTTTCACCCATGGCCTTCCGTCTTTTCTCTTGCTATTTATTTCAGAGAAGGGCCACCACCCCGACACAGCTTCCCTACCTTGCCGAGTGCTGGCAGGCCCGCTAGGGAGGTGGCGGAGAGGTCACGCTCCGACTTGACAGACTTGGCGCAGTACGTTTCCAGCAGAGCCAGGTCACAGCTCCGAAAGCAGCACTCCTCCACAATGCCCCGGTTGATCCGCCGGTTATTTCGTCCCACCGGTCTACCTGCAATAGCAGAGACCCCAGTGTTAGCCACCAACCTGGACTAGACCCTCTCCCCACCTCCATACCACCTGCCCCCTTTGCAAGCATCCCTACACCAGCCACCAGAAACTGGTGGGTTCCACACGCTTCAAAAATAGCAGCACTTCTCCTAAACCAGCTGACGCATGCCCACAAACCAGCCAAGTTTCGTGTTAAGACTTTCCCAGACAAATGTTACTGATGCCAACAGGGCTCCCCACGTACCTCCAGCTGTAATTTAAAGGCACTTTAAATGATGAGGATTTATCTCCCTCTTATATCTCTGGCATGGGTGGCCTTTTTGAGTGCAGCTAAGGCAAGGAAGCCCAAGCCCAGCCTGACCGCCAGCTCTGCACTGATTACTGTGACTATCTCAGATGTTGATCCTGGCAAGTGAATTTTATTAGAAAGAAGCAGCACAGCATTACGGCTGCCAACCTCCCTCCGTCGGGTCAACACTCAGGCAGGTGAAGCGAACCAAGGCAGCTAACTTTTACCAGATGGGACAGCTCTGAGACAGCTGCAGAAAGAATACAGGCTCCCACACCCGCCAAGAATAGCTATTAAACTTAATCTTTTAATAAAGGTTCCTCTCCCATTTCTGCCTGCTGAAGGATGCAAAAACCCTTGTCTGGTGCAGCAATGACCAAGTGCATTTCATGTCACTGCTTAACGATGGCCAAAGTGCTCCAGAGGAAAAGCTTACATCAGTTTTACTGTGTTTCCTCCCCATCTTGAAATAGAAGAGACGGGTAAATTTGAATTTCTGACGCAAAGCAAATTTTCTTTGGAATTGTGACTTCCAAAATAAACCAGCCCAAAACAAAAGTATTTTCCCCATGCTTTCACACACAGTATATTATATTTTTGTGCTGTTGTGGGGTTTGCAGCCAGGGCTCTGCACGCCGCCATGAGCACCTCTTCTCAGTGCAAGGTGTCCAAGGGAGGGAAACCAGCACCAGTGGAGCTTGGAAACCAGGAGAATTTGAGTATGGGAAAAACTGAGAGCTAGTGGTCTAAGTGCAATGCCGAACAGTTCTCACCAAGCAGTGCCAAGCCTCCAACTCTCAGCTGGCCTGCAGGAACACACAAAATGGTCCATACCGGTCCCGTGCATGACCCATGATGCCCCTGCTTGCACTCCAGATGAAGCAGTTGCTCAAGTATTAGGCTTCAGTGAAGATTTAAGGACCTGGCTTAGAAGGAGCTGACCACTTTCCCTGGGGGTACCCCCCACCCTGGGTGCCCACACAAAGTGCCTCAGGACAAAGTACAAAGCACAGGAGTTCTCTATGCATACTGTGCAACCCCACACGTGAGAAGCAGTCCCAGATGTGCAATACAGATAGGCATGTGGGATGCAGCCCTGTGTGTGCAATGCAGACATACATATTCAACACAATCCTCCATGCACAATGCAGCTCTGTGTGTGCAATGCGGACATGCACAATCCCATAACCACACCTCACTGCTGGCTCTGTAACAGCCCCGGCAGCAGGGCACCCACTCTCTGTTAAAACTGGTTATGATTCCACAGGATGAGAGCCCTCTGCTCCATGCTGGTGCATTGGCACCACGTTCAGTGGTCACGAGAACAAACATGACATCAGGGTGCTGGGTGATGGGGGACCTAACTCATACCATGAGACCCATCTCTGGGAGTCATTTTAAATGCTCTGTTTTCCACATTTGTCCCCCCTGTGCCACCACCTTCTTTTTCTCCCTCTTTTTCTTTTTCTCTTGAAAAATTTCAGGCACAACCTTAAACCAGCCCAGCAGGAAGGTGAGAAGGATGGTTCCCTCTTCATAAAAGTTCAGCACAGGGAACACTGTTAGGAGTTTAATTTTCTCTATATAAATACTTGTGTCCAAAAAGCACACTGGATTGGGACTTCCCTTTAAAGGCAGGGTAGGTGTGTTGAGTGCCTGCAGCATACAAGCGATGCCAGAACAGGCAATGTGGGTGGTGACGCCCAAAGAAGACAGGGGAGAGGATCCAACTTAGGGCCAGCTGCATGTATTCTTCTTTATGCACACAGTGCCCAGTGAGCTCCATGGAAGAGGTGCACTGCCACCAACATCCTGAGCCGCATGTGGCCCCTGCTCAGCACCTATCAATCCCAGTGCCCAACCTGCATGCATGGCAGGCTTTTGAAGCAATAGGCTGCTCCAAAAAGGCATCCTGACCACGGGCAGAAGGAAAGTTTGGAAGAGAAAGAGAAAAAATTCAAGTCACCCCCTCTTGCTAGCACATCCCCAGAGGGCTGCATTCACACTCCCGCTGAACAGAAGGTTGCACAAGTGATGACACACATGGTTTGAGGAGAAGTTGAGGTTTTGAAAGCTTACATGTCTCCTCTCAAAAACAGAAGTTTCCCACTTGCAGCTATATGTTTGTTTGGAAAGAAGAGGGGAGGGAAAAAAACCAGTGAGGAAAGCAGGACTATATTCATGGCCATGCCATCAAGGTCAATTTCTGGCATAGGTACACACCTGGGAAGATCATGTCACCACGTGTTAGCAAATGCCCAGGTGTGGCACTTTCAGGGTGAGCTCCCAGCGGGGATCACTACAGTGGTATAGCCTCTTCCCCTCTGGTCACTGCCCCTGCCCAGCTGGTGGGCACGTGTGGCCCCCCGCCCCAATGTGCTACCCTTTCTCTCTTGCATAAAGTTGCTGCATGCCATTCCCATTGCTGGCACCACTACCAGCTCCATCACGACTGTCCGATAGGGCACATTTCCCATTACATAATTGTCCGTACAGATCTCGCCAAATGCCAATACAATTCTCTGTGGGAGAGTTACTTTAGGGAAAAAAATAAGCAAACACAGCAAACAGGGATTTAGTCACAGAAAGTACCCCGAGACAACAACCCAGGGAAGAGAACACCAGGACATTGCTGGCTAACAGCAATGTCACTGCTGACCTGGATTGGGAAAAGCGTTTGTTCCGTAACAATTTACACAGGGACTAAAGGTTGAATTTCCTGGCTTTTGCCCATGGGTGGCATCTCACTTTACTGCCACTGCCAAACCCAGGGAAGGTTTTGCTGCTCTGTCCCTTACCCACAGGGCAGAACTGTGTGGGCAGCAGGCTGCAGCACCGTTCGGGCACGCGAGCCACTTCCCATCGCAGCAATGACCACTTCCTCCTGAGGAAACACACTTCCTCTCAGCCTTCAATGAATGGCTAGGCTCTCTTTTTCCCAAAACTGTGCTTCACCAAAACCTCCTACAGCACAGCTGAGAGGACATGCCCTGAGATGCAAAGTCCAGTGATGCAAAGCCCTGTGATGCAAAGCCCTCCTGCTGCCTGGGGTTATTCCTGCCCAGCAGTGGGCTATGCCGACAGGGAGAGCTAGGCATCCCAGAAGTAGTACAAAGCCAAACCCAGAGGCCACATACCTGCAGCTCAGCTACGGTAGAGCAGTGACACTGCCATGGGGGACAGGAGAGTCCCTTCCCTAGCATCAACACGCCACTGCTCTGGGCTCCCCACTCTCACCAGGGCCGGACAGATGCTGCAGAGAGGGGTGCACTGTGCTGGTGCCACCCTGGCTGGGTCCCCTCTCCTCCGGTCAATCAGGCGGTCAGCCGAGTGGAAGGGGACTTTGGGTGTAAACAGTCCCCGTGCCTCTGTCGCAGGAATGTTGGGAGCAACAAGGGGGCCTTTGTGCAGCACCAACCCCGTCCCAGTGCCCCCGGCCTGGCCCTCCCCCACCCCGGCACCGCACTTTCCCCCCTGCTTTTTCCTAGTATTATTCGGAGGAGCGGCGGGTGCGCAAGAATGTGCCCCGTCAGCACAAGCGGCTGCAAAGAGCTAAATTCTTATCAGCTGTTGGAAAGGAGGAAACAGGAGCTGTTGTTTACAGAGAAGTCGGCCGCCTCTCCCCCTGCAGCCCCTTCTCCCTCCCTGCCAGCGCTGCATGACAGCAACTTCACAGCCGAGGCTTCCTCTCAACCTACTCTGCTTTTTCACTCCGGGCTGCACTCAGAATCCCTCCGTGGGCTGTCGCTGTCCCTGGGTGGGTGCTGGGGAGCAGGGAGAGTAGTCCCAACTCTGGCACAGAGCCACAGTCAGAAGCCACCACCTTGACAGCAGCTGCAGGCCAACCCGAAAGCCTTAGAAGTCACAGAGACAAAGCGGCACCGGTGGAGAGCAAAGTGTGCTGGCTCCTGCCCCTGTCAGTGCAGCTCTTTTGCAGCCCCAGCTCTTGAAGGCAGCTTCATCATCCTCAGCCCCAAGCACCTGCCAGCCACAATGCCTCCCAGGGCACCTGGGAGCTTGCTCCTCATGCCAGTGGACAGATGGGCATCCCAGTTATCAGGGGTGCATCCTCCTCAGTCTAGGTAGCATATTTCCCCATCAGCAGATACCTGGGGGATGAAACAGCATGGGTACACTACATCCCCTTGCATTGATGCAAAGAGCACAGGATTTCAGAGCTAGGTTCACTAGCAAAGTGCTTACTTGTAAGAATGCAGAGCATCACAAATACTTGAATAACTGCTGCATCAAAAAAAATAATGAATTTTCATACCATTTTTGGTTTTTCCAATATTACCAGTCAGATGCTTCAACAAGCCTTGTTCAGCAAGCAGAACCCTCATGTACCTGCAGGACAAGGCTGCCCAAGTAATTTGCTTCTTGTATGAATGACTGTATGAGCACAGGCTGCTCATCAGGTCACACATCCCATGCTGTGTGGTGCTCAGCTTTAAGACGTAATCCCACGATTGTGCAACATAAGTGTGCCCTTTCATGTCTACACAGTGACAATCGTGTAGCCATAGGGGTTTAGGAGTGAAGATGAACATGGTCAGGAGAAGCAATCACTTACAAGGCCAACTGATGGAGGTAGAGGGGGAAAAATTAAATGAAAAGGGGATGTCCAAACCCTTTATCAAGTAGAGGTATTGCCCAAATGTCTTCAGCCCTGCATGGCACAGGCTGGTCAGAAGGGGTTGAAATATTGGACTGGGGGAACTTTGCTTCATTCTTGCCACCTGGGCTGTCTACAAATATTCAAAAAGGTGAAGGGGGGAGGGATGGGAGAGGACAGAAATTAAAAAAAAAACACACACAAAAAAAGGGCAAGAATCCCCTTGCAAGCACCAGACCAGCCACTTGGCACCAAGAGATTTGTCTCCCTTCAAAAGTGGTTTTATTTTGGCCTGGGCAGTTGGGTTATTTGAGGTGAAAGGAGGTCAGTTTGACCGTAAAAACAAAAGCACCATTCCCTTTCATCCCCAGAGAGGGGGAGGAGGGAAGACAAACCATGGGGGGAGGTGGATGCTCCTCTACATATAGGGGGAGAGGAAGATCTATGAGAGCAGGAGAGGAGCTTGCCTCCTTGCTGTGCTGGTAAGGCCAACCCCACACCTGCAGCCTCGTCTGAGTGCTGGCACAGGGCGCATTGGCAGAGGAAAGGTGGAAGGGGAGATGCAGAGAGGGAAGGGCAGCTGGCATGCAAACCCTCACCGCTTGACTCAGTCAGAGGAAGAAAGTGCGTGCAGAGCACCCCAAAAGTGCTGCCCACCCGAAACACCCAGGGAGCCATGAAACATCTTGCTGCTCAGCCAGGATGGGGCAGGGTGATCACTCCAGCTACTTGTAAAGCCACCTGCACTCCAACCACTTGCCAGGAATTACACAGCCTGAACCGTGCTGTGGCTGGGTGCGGGATCCCTGTGCTTCTTCCTGACCAACTTCAGCAGGCAGCACTAGTCAAGTCTGGCAAAGCATCCAGGTTGGGAAGGGACATCCAGAGTCGTCTCCCAACTTTGCAGCAACCTGTTTCCTGCACAGGCAGACTGGAATAAGAGAGGCTGGCTCTCAATTTCACTACTCAGAAAAAACACCCTGTTACCTTAATGTGACTTTTTAATACCTTTTCCCAAGGCAGAGGCAAGACTGACAAATGCATAGCACCATGTTCAGCTGGTACCTCCATCCTCTTCCCTCATTTGGCTTTGTTATCTGTCCTATAGTCAGTTAGTCTCTGTGTTCAGTCCTCACTGGGGAGCAAGATACAGGGTTTTCCCTCTCCCAAGCAGAGCTGACACACAAGCAAACACCACAATGAAGTATCACACTCGAGGCATCTTTGCCCATAGATTACTGAGAATCCATTACTACTGGTTTACTCCTCATCCTTCCCGTTTACCAGTTAAGCCATTGTATTACTAATGCCAATGGTCCAAACACCTAAAGCATCCTAGTAGAAAGCCTGCTGCAGCCAACTGGCCTGAAGCCATGTGCACTCTGCAGACAACAGCAATACTGCTTTTTGGTTTTTGCACTGCAAAAAGATAAGACATCACTCTTCAGCAACAAGTCCACCAGCAGGTAGCTAGGAGGTCATGAAGCATCTTTTGGGAGCAGCCTAGAAGGTGCTGCTATACCAAAGCAAAGACTGCCCAGGAAGGGAGAGTGTTTAGCTCCCTGCCTGCTGTCAGATGCAGCACTTAGGTACCAGAGTCTCAATAAGCCAGAACCCAAGGTCAGCAGATTGCTGGCTGCAGACATCCTCTTTATTGTAATGACTTGCCTGCATCACTGGTGAGCCTGGCACATATGGTTCTCCAGTGATATTTGGCTTTTCTGAGCATCATACTTGGGACCCACTTTCCCCATGGTACAAGACAGTCCCCAAAAGTGGCACAAGGCGGATGCATGTCACCCTGAGCACATTCGTTTTCTTGCTCTTCTCCTGGCCTACTGCCATGTGTAAGGAAATCATTAAACACCCCAGGCTGGGAAACCCCTCCTTTCCCTCCCGGCCGGGCTCCACAGAAGCAAGGCGTGGGGTGGGGGCAGCATCCTGCCTGCTGCTGGCAGCTGCCCAGCACTTACTGAAGTAGAAGCCCCTGTCCCCGCAGACGAACTGCAGTGTGTCCACCAGCTCCCCGCCGCAGAGGGTCTCCGCCGTGCCGTACGCAGCCGCTGAATCCAGTGCGTAGGCCAGGAAAGCCAGCAGCAGCAGCAGCATCCGCCTCGCCGCACACATCCTTTGCACCTGGGGACAGAGGCACAGCATTAACACTGTGAGAGAGACCCCTCTCTGCCACCTCCCCCGGGCAATGCCCCCCGCCCACAGCATGCTGCAGGTTTGATGCCCAGCCATGTCAGGATGCTGCAGGGAAGGACCGGCAGTGCTGCTGACAGCCGCCGGCGTGAGGCTGGCTCCCGGCACTTGGCCTGCTGGGCAGCCGCTCTGGTTAGACAAGGTTTGCATTGAAGCAGTTTTTCCATTGGAAAATCCCACTTCAACCTACCTCTACGATGCTTTTATTCCATCTGCTCTTTCAACAGTGTGATTTTTTATTTTTGCCCCCATTTACATGGGAATTCATCCAAATTATTATCAGTAGGATTTTGGGTTTTTTCCTCTTCTGATGGCAGGTTCTCATGCCCCACCTGAAAACATGTCTCCCCAAAGTAAAAACAAGTAAAGTTTCAACCCAGCCTAGAGATGCTTTTGAGGAAAGACAGGAACAACAGCCTTTGTCCTTAGCATGTGAGGCTTGGGCAATCAAGGGGCTGATTGCACAAACCGTATTTGCTTTGAGAGTTGGGACTGAGAAGACATCCCTCAGGAACAATGCAGTCCCCAGGAAACACACTTGCAGCATTACTGAGGAGGGCCAAGGCAGTATCAGACGGTGCAGAGCATTAAAAAAGAAACTCTCTGGATATTTGCTAACTAGCCCAAAGATTTTCCCTGACTCCACTCCAGCAAACAGCTTTACCTCTGTATCAGCTTCTGCAGGTGTAAAGTAGGGATGCTATTGCTCCACTGGATGGGACAAAACCTATGGATGGTTTAAGGCATTATACTCCCTCAGCGATGAGCCTCACAGTATACACAGAGCCAAATAACACTGGTAACCAGACAGGTCAGCTCAAAATGAAGAGAAGTGTGTCAAAATAGCAGACAGTGTGCAGCAACCCTAATCTCAAGCAGAGTACCCCCTCTCTTTACTAACACTCAACCAAGATGCTGGGTTTCACATCCAGCTTTCATCACCATAGCATCTGAGCAACTCGAGAATAATATCAGTTAATGAATATTACCTCACCCTCCCGGGATGCTCGGAGATGGAGTTGAAGTCCGGGATAGATTAAATGACTCGCCCAAGGTCACAGGGGAAGTCTGCAGCACAGCCAGGAAATTAGCCCAGCTCCCCTGAGGCCCCGCTACAGTCCTGCCAGCAATAAAGACACCCTTGCTACCGGATTTTTACTAGCACGTAGCTCAAATCATCACTGCTAGAAATGCATAATGCTCACAAGTCGCGAGCTCTACTGAGCAGCAGGAGGACAGGGACCAGCAGCAAGAAAAGTCAAAACAGAGGCTGCAAGGTCTGGGTGGGCTGTGGGGGGCATCCCCCCTGCTCCACTGTTGATGCCCATAGTATGGCTCAGCCTGTGCTGGCAAAGACCAGCAAGGCTGACAAAATGCCTTCCAGGCTCTGGACAAGAGAGGTAGCAGCCCTGGGCACAAACTGGTCTCAAACCAGCAAGTGATGGGACCAGGACCAGCTTTTACAGTAGCACTGATCCCTTCGGCATACTGCAGGGGCTTTGTTCAATATTACAGTGGGAGCAGAGGGATGGCACCAGGCTGTGACATCATGCTGCTAAGCTGCAGTGTTTTGCACCAATACCTTTTCACCTTGATTTTTTTTACTGAGTGGCCAACAGGTGTTTACTGGGCCTCCCCAACATGACCACAGTGTCACGTTCACTGAAGTCACGCCTCTGGTACAGCAGTGTCATCCAGATCTCCAACTGAAAACAAGACCAATGATTGTGGTCCCTTTTTTCCGCCCTTTTTCCTCTTTTTTCACATGCATCTGTTTGTTGGTGTCCCCAGGGCACAGGTAGTGCCAGCAGCTTATTGCCAGGGTGACAGATGTGTGCCAGCCAGCACTGCCACTGAAGGCACTGATGTGAAACTTAAGGACATCCACGTAATCCCCCATCCCCAATCAGGCTCATGCTGGCTGTGGGCACTGTGGCTAACAAGCAGGCTGCATGTTGCCGCTCTCAAGAATACCCCGCCCCAAGAAGGGGCTGCTTGGTGGCACAGATGACAAACACCATTTTTACTCCACATTCAGTCTAAAGAAAGGAGTGAGAAGCTCTGAAGCAAGGGGAGAGCAAGATTTTGTCAGCAGGACGATATGTGACGCTGGGGAGACCTGATATCTTCTGTGGAAAAACACTCATGCGCCTCGGAAAATACCCACTCCTGCGCAACCCGCACCGTAAGCACAAGGCAGCCTCTGGCAGCCTTCCCTGCCTCCACTGCAAGCTTTCTTCGGGTGCCCACACACCCCATAACTCCAGCCAGGAAACATCCCTAAAGCTGTGAGGACAGGGACAGCCCCAATGTTGTCATCCAGAGCACAGCTAACCTGGAGGTGTGAAATGCGATGAAATCCATCTTTGCCCATGCACCAACTGTCAGCCCTTTCCACTGCCATCACCTTGGCATCTTCCTGCTCCCTCCTGTAGCCTGTGTAATGAGAAACCAGGCCGCAAAGCAAAAAGCATCTTTATTTACTACCAGTGCTGCAATTTCTCTCCAGCTTGATGGATCCACAACCCAACCCTGTAAGCCCTTCCCTCTCACTTTGGCCCTACTGACTTTGCTGAGGAAAAGCCCCCAGGCTTCACACAAAGGCTAAACAGGCTCCCAGAGTGCCGCCATCAGCTCAGCATGTCCCAATGACCTTTCAATTGATTCTTCCCGCCCTCACGCATCTCCCCTAGCAGGGATGAGTAGCACCCATGCAGGAGAGTTTGCACTTGTCTTGCCATGGCTGCCGAACCAGGTGCTGCTCCCCCAGAGAAGGTGTCATGGCACAGCTGGGTACCTGCAGCCCATGAGCAGTGGCAGAGGTTGCATGGGACTTAAGTTGTCGTGGCCAAATCCCGCTCAGCAAGATGAGTTGAAGTCCTATGAACCCCTTCAAGACTTCACTGTCCACTGGAAACATGGGGCAGCAGAGCTTTTGTTTTCTAGTCCAAGCATTAGGACAGAGACAGTCTCCTCAGCTGTGGGACAGGAGAAAATTCACACCAATAGCTGGAAAAACCTTCAGATTCTATTAGAAAGCCTCTCTTACATGACATGGAACAGGAATAAGGCAGAGAGAGGGAAGTGGGCCACCTCTCTAAAGAACAAGGTCCTGTCCCTGCTAGGAGAGAGGCTACAGCCATCACAGTTCCATTCTTGCCAAAGTGGGTTGGACCAGCCATGCTGGCTGCCAGTCCTCCTCATGTGCCCAGGGAGAGCTCAAAGGCTTTAGGATGCAGTGGGCCTCGCAGCGCAAGACATGCTGGACGCCCAACAACCTGAGCACCAAATTCTTCCTAGGGAGGGTTTGGACCTCACACAGTGTGCAAGGGGGTGATGCAAGAGGAATTTTTTGGTTGTACAGGTGAGCTGTACCATCCTATGAATAACACCTGAAGTTCCTCTGAATAACCCGCATCTGAGAGCAGCATTTTCAGTGCAGAAGAGGCTCAGACAAGACAGCACACGCTGCTGGCCTCTCCTTCCCAGAGAGGGTCTGCTTTGCTCTCTATCTTCATGTGTCTCCTGCCTTCCCCTGCATTCCCAGAACCCTACACAAAGCCAGGCACAACCTGGCCCTATACAAAGCTTAGCCATGAACTGCCATATGCAGGATGCTGCCGCTGCCTTGGAACTCCTGTGTATTCCTGCCTCGCAGCACACACTGCTGTACCCATGGCCAGGGACCCCCAAACACCTCTTGGCATCCCCCAGGAGCAGAGAGGTCCAACAGAGAGGGTCCTCTCCAAGTGGCTGTGGTGTGCCAGGAGTGAGACTGAGGGCAGGTCTGCAGTGGAGTCACCCTCCCACCCGAGACCATTATAGGATTTTTTCAGGATCTGCTCTGGAATCAGCTGGATTGGCAATTACCATCCAGCTGCTGGGGAGTGAGGGGCCAAGAGGCCACAATGTGCTAAAAGGTCCAGTTGCCAAATCTCAGAGAACAGCTCAGGCATCCCTTGCATCCAGGCTTGTGCTGAGCAAACCAAACCACAGTGCCTCTTGGGCAACAAACATCTCCCCAAAAACGCAGACTAAACCTCCTGTCTGACCTAATTCCTTCTTCAGTCTGGCCTTCATTGCAATTTAATATGAACAGAACAACGTAGGAGGGAATTGACAGATGGCCCAGTCTGTAAAATTTGGATTTGGACAGAAAAAAAAAAAAAGAAAGAAAAAAAGAAAAGAAGAAATCTCACTTCTTTGTGGAGCAGTGCAGCATTTAAAAGGGAGCACAGTGAAAAGTCATCAGCCCAAACTCAGTGGTGTGTGCTGGAGGGAAAACCCCAGTTTGCATATCCCCACATCCCTCACAGTCTACCCTTCCTCCAAAAAAAAGTGGGCAGGCTGATGTTTGGCTACTCATATGATTGCCTGTGAGAGATGCTGAACTTCTTCCTCTGCATTAGTCCTCTTGGTGGACTGCCCCAGGAGAGCGGGGAGGTGACCCGGTTTTGAGCTCAACAGTCCTGAAAGGGCAGGATGTGGGCAAGTGCCAATTTCACATGTGCCAAGTGAACATCGCCCCTGCCCACAGGGCAACCTAACCTTGTGCAGGATGCCAGGCCATGACGCCCTGAGGTGCCAAGTAGCCAAGGGATAGTGGAGACCAGTAGGAGAGGCAGGTGCCCTGGCAGCTGAAAACCACCCAGGGGCTGCATCTTGGGCAGAGGCACAAGGATGAGGTGCCTCACAGGACCTGAAAGGAGAGGAGCCACTTCATGCTGTGCCACTGAAGGGCCTCCCTTTTCATCAAAAAGGAGCAGATTTCCAACCCACAGCTTGGAAGAAGCAAGCTTCAAAACAAAAAAACTTTTGATCATTGACCTGTCAGATGAATAAAACTGACCCAGGACCAGAGGTTTTGCTGTTTAGGTCAGGTTTGAAAAAAAAAAAACAAAACAAACCAAACCTCACAATTCTTGGCACCTGGCTCACATGACATTCATATGGCTGAGGATGGCAATACTGCTGCTATTTTTAGCCCTCACTTTTTTTGTCTTCACTGCTCATACCGATCAGCAGCCCACTCTGCCCCACACCTGGGGTCACCTTTCTGCTTCCCATCCTGTGAGCTAGGAGACACCTGCCTTCTCTGCCGGCAGGACAAAGGCCGAGGCAGGGAGGGGAGTGCTGCCCTCACTCCACGTCTGTAGGTGTTACAGCGAGGAACTACTGTGGCTGTGGAAAAATCAAGCTGAAAAAGGTGAATGGGGTATTCAGTACCATTTACTCACCCCACTGGGGAGTAAGAGCGTATTGCAT
Organism: Sclerurus mexicanus; assembly: GCA_013396755.1. Lineage (NCBI taxonomy): Eukaryota > Metazoa > Chordata > Aves > Passeriformes > Furnariidae > Sclerurus > Sclerurus mexicanus. Next base: position 643,150 of record VWZF01001448.1, on the reverse strand, counting down.
AAATTTTGGTATGCAGCCCAGAAACATTTGATTTATTGTATAAAAAAAAGGAAACGCAAACTTGCTTAACCCTTCTAAAGACAGCTGGCAGGACCCAGTGAAGGGATTTAAGTCCGTTTTCGTAGCCTCACTTAACTCCTTTCTTTATTGTTCCTCTCTCCTTTCTGCATTCCCTTCCAGAACCTGGAGTATATCAGGGAAAGTTAACAGCAAGTTAAGCTGTTAAATCAGAAATTGTGGTGACTGGAGTCTACTGGCAAGTGATATTCCCACAACACGTTGAACTTGCTTTATATCTTGGCAGAGCAACTTTAACCCCTTCAGAGGTGGGCTGCAACGCCAGGGCAGATTTCTTCCCCCTGTGCGCCCCACCTCTCCTGACCCCTCACACAAATGTGCTTAGGGAGGCCCATATCACTTTGCCCCGCTGAGATACTCATCAGCTTTTAAAAGCAAAGACAATCCAAAGAAGGATCGGAGAGGTCAGTCCCAGGACATGGGCTCGGAGAGGGTGGGCCACTTACAGTGCTTGTATGCACTGCTGGAAACACACCAACTCCTTGGTCCCTCTAAAAATAAGACCTCACCTGCTGTGTTTGCTTTATTTAAAAAAAGAAAAGTACAGAAATGCTTTTCTCTGGTGCTCCATGAGGAAAGCTGGGCTCCTGCTGAACCCTATAGGAATCAAGGGGAAGACACGCACTGACAACTCCAGGTTGACTGGTCAAAGCAGCAGCCCTCCAGCCAGGCTGAAAAAAAAGATCACCTGTCAGAAAAAGCACTGGGACACACACGCAGACACATTTTGGCTCTCAAATTTCATGCGGCTGTGGGAGGGGATCCACAGTGTCAAATCTTTTATCCCTTAATGAATTTTCACAGGAGCTGGGATAGCCCCTTTGAAAGGCTGAGTGAACTTGTGTGGGTGTCAACAACATGGAGCAAGATTTACAGCTCTGACCCATTCACCCCCACCAAAATTGTCGAGTTGGGTCCAAAACAGCACAGTGGAGCTCAAATCAGAAGTGTCAGTCAGTTTTATACCTCCAGATGTCCTTAGCACAAAGTCACACTCACAAAACCCCACGATCCAGGCTTCTCAACTCCACTCTAAATCAAGGCAAGAGGAGGAATAAAGAAACTCAACATGCTGAACCGCCCCCCCGCCCTACACACACAACCCGACAATAAACAAACCCATAGAAAAACGGGCCTTGGCCTCCCAAGAACATCCCGGCATTTGAAAGAAAACAACAGACTTTGTATAGGAAGACTGGGTTGAAAGCAGAGGCTCTCCCGAGGTGTCTGCTTAAAACCACCCACACAAACCTTCTTTTTACACTTGATTGCTCCACACCACCCTAGCAAGACCTGGCACATCAGCAAGGCTGCTGAAGTACCCCTGGCTGGAGGCGAGGCAGACACATCTGCTGGTACAGTTACGCTAAATCCGAGTTCCCTCATGTGCCCCAATTCCCTACTGCTCAATAGAGTGCTAAAACGTTTCCAAGTTGCGCTCTTAAAACAATTACTGTAGGGAAAAGCAATTGGGAAGGAAGGAGAAGGAAAAAATATTTTAAAAAATCACAGAAAGTCGAAGGCTGCACGCCAACCATTAACTCTCACTCCATTTTGGCTTCGCTTTCTTGTTTTTCCTCTCTGTATTTTTATCCCTCGGAGACCGAACACACCGCAGTGTTTTGCAGAATAGAGTTTAATAACCTCCCCGGTCTCCGGCGCGCTGTCCGTCCCCTCCCCGGCGTCCCCGCTCCCGCACAGCCGCTCGGGGCGCGGAGATCGCTGCGCCGGGGGCCGCGCAGCCCTGCGTGACCTCGCATAGCCCCGGCGCGGCCCCCGCACGGCCGCGGCCNCTCGGCATGGCACGCAGCGGGCGAGGCGCGGCTGTGCCCGGCGCGGCGCGGCGCGGCGCGGGGAATCCCACCGCCCCCTGCCCGCGGAGGGGCAGCGCGGAGCGGCGCTTACCTTGGCACTGCCGCTGCTACTCTCAACTTCTGGCGGCGGCGGCGGGCCGGGCAGGAAGGCGGGCTGCCGGCAGCGCTCATCCGTGTGTGCCCCGGCGCTTGACATGCTGCTCTCCTGCCCTGGCAGCGATCGCGGCTTTGGCTCGCCTTCCCCGGGCCCTGGCACGTTCTCCTCGCCTTGCCTTTTTGGTATGTCAAGTCCCTGCTGGATTTTTTCTGAAGGATGTTATTTTGTTACGATCAGGTATTTTGTTATTCTAGAGAAAGATCGAGCGAGCGCTTTCCTTTCCTTTTGCTTTTTCCCCCCCCTGTTTTTTTCACCCTCTTTTTCTTCCCTTCTCTTTCTCTCCTCCTGCTTTGGCTGCCCTTTGGGTGGCTCTCACTTTTGTGTTTACTGAGTGCGTCCCCCTGGCTGGGGCGGAGGGGCCGGCTGCCTCACTGCCCGCTGCTCCCAGCTGGCTGCCCCACGAGCGAGGAGACAGGGAGGACGCTCTGGCTGCCCCCCTTTTATACCCCCCCAATGGGCATGCTCTCCCGGCGAGCACCAGCCCGGCCACGCAGCCAATAATGTTGCAGAGCGGTCTAACCCCCTCTCTTCCCTCCCTCCCTCCCTTTCTTCCCTCCTTCTCCCTCGTAACCCTCCGGAGTCCAGCTCGGGGAGGGAAGAGGGGACAGAAAGTTTCTGCCGCATGGTTTCTTTGCGTGCTGTTACCCCGGGTGGGGGCTTTGACCCGCCCCGCCGGCCCCGGGTGGGAGGGGGGCTACGCGCATCCCCCGCAGGTGAGGGGACGAGGTGTGGGTCCGAGCCCCTGCCCGGAATGCTGGGGGGCACCGCTTGAGCGCCTCTCGCTGTGAGGTGGCGAACCCCAAGCCCTGGCGGGGAAGGAGAGGGGCGATCGCCCAGCCCATCCTCTTCCAGGTCTCTCGAGGTGCGCACGGGCACAGGTGTCCGCCCCGGCCGCCGAACTGGCCCGAGAAGCTCCCCGGCAAAGGCGCGGACATTCCCGCACGGCTGCTCCGGCTCCCGTGCCTGCCCCGGAGCCCCGTCCCGCCCTGCGCGCCCCGATGCGGGCAGGCGAGCCCCCGCCTCGGCACAGCGAGCCCCCGCACCCACCCGTGCATGTCCGTGTGGACAACATGGACGCTGCCCCTCCGCACTCGGGTTTTGCACCTCGTACAGCACCTTTCCCGCAGCGGTTCCCCCTCGTTGGGTCGCCTCGGCTTCCCGCCGGCTCCTGCAAGCGAGCACCGCTGCCTTTAAGGCAAAGGCACTTTTCCCAGGCTTTGCCGTGCGTGTGCAGCAGCGCGGGCAGAACGCGCTCCCGCTCCTCTGCGCTGATGCATGGCAGGCACACCGTGCTGCATCGGCCGGCAGTCGCCTTCTCCCGACGGTCTGCCCTCCAAGTCTGCCCCAGGGGAAGGGACCCCGCCGGCTTTCCAAGGCAGCCCCCGGCTGCCCGCAGCCTCACCGCTGCCCCGGTGGGTGCCCCTCTGCAGGGGCGCCTGTACCAGGCTGCGCCACAAGTACACACCCTCCTCCTTGGAGCAGAGAGGAGCAGAGCTACCTGAGACCGGGCAGCAGGTTGGTTCACCTCAGGCAGCGCTTGCCATAGATAGTGGCGCGAAAGGGCAAGGATGCAGCAGTCCTCACCCAGCATGCAATAAAAACCCCTTGTTTTTATTATTTCTTTCAAGTTTGCACTATTTTTTCCCCTCGAAGGATGGGAGGCTCGGTGCATCTCTGGACAGTTGGTATTGCCCTAAACATGCCCGAGAAAATGTGGGCAGGATTATCCTTTCTCACTAGGCTTTGGACATAGTTTCCTCCCCAGCATCCTTCTGTTCCCTGAGCTATCCTCTGCGATATGATGCTGCATATCACACCAAGCAATCCTGATGCCAGGGCTGTGGGCTTCAACTGAAACGTTGTCACACCTGGGAGACAAGGCGGTGATGCTGAGGAAGTGGTTCAGTGCACACCAAACTCAACCCCAGGCATCAAATCTCAGCTCCTACACTGATAATTAAACATCTAAATAAGCGACCTGACTGTCAAAGAGACTGGGCATCTGCCGATATGTGTCAGGGCTCCAGATTTCTCCTAAAAAGGGTCACCTCTATCGATGCTTCTTTACCTTGGGCTTTTGGAGTTTCTCACACAAACCCAGGACTTAGTAAATCCCAATTGTGTGTCCTCACAAACCGCTCAGCAGAGGTGGTCTTAACAAAGCAACCACCTTTCCTCGCTGCAAAAGCAGAACCCCATCAAAGGAAAGGACCCAACCTTGGCAGGGGGGGTCAGCAGGGCTGTAAGCTACTGTTAATAGCTGAAGGAGCCCAGCTCCCTTCCCCCAGCTCACCACAAGGACCTCCTGAGAGTAGACAAAAGAAAGCTTGGAGGGTTAATCTCCCTGAGAAAAACAAGTGATTTTCCAGTAAACAACTGCAATAGCAAACAATGGGGGTGAAAAATAGCGATCATAAAAAAGTCGGCTTGGAGGAAGAGGCGACCCACTAAGAGAGGTGTCCTCTGGCTGGGGGAAAAACACGGCAAGCAGTTTGGTGAAGATTCAGCAGCAGCAGCTACAGCAAAATAAACCCCACAAGTTGCCACTGGATCTACTTGTGTTTGTGCCTTTTGATCTTTTAATTGCTTCTTAGTTATCCTTCAGTGCAAATAAATAGTGCATTGTGTCAAGAAAGAGAAGGGGGGCGGGGAAGGGAAGAAAGAGACACAAAAGAAAGAGCTGTCGCCCAGAAGAGAAAAGGAACAGGTTCTTTCCCCCACCTTTAAAGGAGTGAATATATCTGTATTGAGGGGAAGCAAGGGGGAGAAGGAGGAGAAGGGGATAGGATTAAAAATCAAAGCGAAATTGGAGAGAAGCACATTAAGCCTCGGGCATCCTTACAGTAGGAAGAAAAGAGGGAGGTGGTAAAACCCTCTGGGAGTTTATTCGGTGAGTTATGAGAGGATCCACGAGTGTAATATTGTTAAAGGTCAGTCTAAACCTAATTTAAACTAGGGATGTGTGACCTCCGCCCTTCATTTAATACAGTCATAAGGAACATTACACTGCAGATAGCTGGAACAATAGCTTGCCTCCACCCCAAACTCCAGCCTTTGGCATTGCCTGCAAGGAGGGCCTGTGAGGGAGAGCAGGCAGAGGAGCAGTAAAGCCAAGGACGGCAAAACCTGAGGACAGGGAAGCAGAAAGAGAGGTACAGGGAGGCCTCTGGACTATAGTACTGACCACTAATGGTCTTGCAAAAACACAACATCCGAGGAAGCATTTTGGTTTGAAAGTGGCTGCAGCAGACCATCATTTGAAAATGTCGGAAATGCAATAAAAATAAACCACTGCCTCTTGCAGTTGTCTGACCTCCGTGGTCATCGGTGCAGTTCAGACGAGAAATCACGGTTGTGGGTTCCTATTAAATTCTTTGCATAGAGCAAGCATGGTGTTCACAAAGCAAAGTCAGGCAAAGTGAGCCGAAAATAGGCGAGTCTAAAGTGGGAGCTGAAATAAAAGCAATATCCAAAAAGTGCCCTGAAACCAGGAGGATGCCAGGGACTCAGAGAGAAATCTCTGCTGTTGCAGCAGCTGTGGAAGCATTAGGGCAGACTGCAAAGCCTCCTGACAGCACTGCCCGTCTGAGCTGATCAAAGCGTCTTGTGGGTGGCCACCAGCACGTGGCATTGGGCCGGAAAGCTTTCCAGGGAAAGGGAGAAGAACAAGAAAACTTGGGCCAGGCTGGACCTTGCAGGCAGGGATATGAGCTTCAGCAAAGGCAGAGGAATGTAAATAGCTGCAGAAATTCAGTGGTCCTGGGTCACGGTGGATGTTAGCGATGCTGCCAGAGAGATGAGCCAGGCATACACCTTCAGGGAAGGGGACATTTGCATGACTTTTCCCTTCCTCTCCATCAATAATCCAAAGAGGGGAAAGGTCACTAATCCCAGCCCAAGCAGGATACTCTATGATGTTCGTTTGGTTTATTTCACAATTACACCACAAATGACAAGAACAGGGTTTTGTGGTGCATGGCTCAGATGCTGTGCCTGCAGCATTACAAAGGTACCCCAGTTTGTGTTCTCATATGTCCCTTTATATTCTCATATGTCAAACGTGAGGACAGCCAGGAGAAACCAGACTGCTTTACTGATCTGGGTGCCGCAGTTTAAGATGCCAAAAATGAGACAAAAGGAAGGTGAAGCTGGGCTGTGGGTTTGGGTCTCCTGTCACTGAGGACTAGAAGAAGTAATCATTCCTACCGAGAATGGAGAGTGATTGGCCAGAGTCCTGTACAGAGCTATTTAATGGCAGAGGAATAATCATACTTGGCCCAGAGCATCTTTCAGTGGCTTTAAGAAAGCGATACCTTTTGCTTTGTACAGCCCAGGAACCTGACAATAACACTGTGTCCTTGCATGCTAAGATATATTGATCCTGGGGCACACTAAACTGTTGGAACAAGAAAGATTCATTGGCGAAAGGGGATGTGATATATGGAAGGCCCCTGAATAAAATTGAAATCAAAGAACTAAGAGGGGGAGAAATAATTCATCTGGGGCCCCCAGTCAACAAGAAGCAAACAAGAGCAGAGGCTGGGCAGGTCTGTTTAGGACTGCTGGCTCCCCTGGGTGGAGTGAACATTTTGAGGCCATGCTCCCAGCCCAGAGAGTTTCTGATGGAGGATTGTTATATGGGCAGAAAAAAAAGGAGGCTGACCTTAGATGTCAGCAGTGGCCTGTTTTTTGGCATGTTCAGAGAGAAAGAAGGACTCTTTAGATCAACTCCTGCCCAGGTCTACTGATGTCTTGGAGCAGTTTTTGGACTTAGGTCTTCAGGAGAGGTGTTGGCAGATGGATCCTAAGGACCTGGAGGATGCTGAGAAAAGCAAAAATGAAATTATTTCATGGTAAGTTATTGCATTGTGCCAGAGGAATTTGTGACAGTGGTAAAAGGCACAAGTGTAGTGTTTTTCACCCCTGTTTATAAGGAGTTTATAAGGAGAATAAACTAGGCATTTTTTTATGGGCTGGAAAGACTTGGTATTCCTGTAATGTCTTTTAAAATTCAATGTCCCCAGTGATTAGAGAAAAGCTACAGTCTGAGCAGCCTAACATGGCTCAAGAGACTGCAGGAAGGAGAATGTGGGATAGGGAGATGCCACTGTGTCCAAGTGTGAGGGAGGAATTGAAAAAGCATGAATGACATTCAGCAAGTAAAGCTCGGTGAGTCTGCTTATTGAGATGCTGTCTACAGCATGGCCCTAAAGATGGAGGCCAAGGGGTCCCAAGATCAGGTGACTCCAGAAAGGGAGAAAACTTTCTTCTATCTCCCCATCATCTGCAGAAAAGCAAGCATCTCTTGCTCATCCCTGGTTGCCAAAGAGGACTTCACTTCAGCTGATGTCCTCCCCAAAAGGAATTTCCAAGAAGGGTGGAATGGGGTAGATAAGGAGAAATGCCTGCCCTCTCCCCTGCTTCCTTTCATTGCAGAGGGAGCCCAGAATGCTCTAAGTTTTGTCTGATTATTTGTGTCAAAAATGTGCAACAAATACAGTAGCAGAGAAGGAAGATGAGTCTGTGCCTATACTAACAGCTAAGTACATCACCATTTCCTGTTTTCCTTATTTTTTTTAAGCATTTCCATCAAAATACCCACTGGAATGTCATGAGGAAGAAGTGGTCCAAAACTGTTTAATGACCAATAAAAGCTCCAGCAGGTACAATTAGTTCTTCCAAGCACCAGGGGACTAAGCCGGCTCTTTATAGCATTGTGCAAATATGGGTCTGTCTACAGAGCAAGTTCTGAGTCAAAACATCTTGCAAATGAAACATGCTACAGGAGATGGAGGGAAACCCTTTGGACTAGCAGCTCTTTCAGGTGAAGACTGTGACCCATAGCTGTGTCCCTGCAGGGATGGTCTGACAAGAATGTTCTAGAAAGGCAGTGCTAGTAGCAGGCATCTTTGTGTCCCCCAGGGAGGAGCTGAGCTCCCCCAGGAGGGGAAGCTGGTCTACAGGGATGCAACTTGCCTCTGAGCAGGAGCACACCATGCCCTCTAAGGGTGTCTGTGTGTCATCCTGCAGCAAGGCACCTTCATACCACTTCACTCTCTCTGCATTTGGAAAACTCAGGGTTCACTCTTAAAAATGTTTTATCCTGCTCACAGGAGTGTCAGTATGGACTGGTCAGTCTAGCTGCATATTGCTGCATCCATGAGCAGAAGGTGAGCTTCTTTCTCAAAAAAAGAGCAGATGTTTCTGAGGTCCTCTCCAGCAGCTTCAACAGAACAGCCATCACTGGGTGGCCAGTGGCAATGACAGTGATGGGCCATGCTGGAGGCAGATGAAATCCTTGTACAGATATTCCCTTAGTGCAGCTTCTTGGGGATCTTTGTCTTGGCCTCATGTAATCAGTAAGCTCAGAAAGGCTGCTCAGGTGAGCAGCTTTGGACTTGCATGCTTTGAACACCCATTCAACACTCTGCAGAAAATCAGACACAAGAGCCAGTTGCAAATACAACCATGTGATGGGTTATTTTTTCAAGTGCCCAAAGGACATGATGGCATTGAGCACAGAGGATGACACATTTTATACAATATATGTGGGGCCCTTATTTACTCCAGAGAGGTGGAGTGGTGCAGTTATGTCTCTGTTGTGTAATTAATGGCTTTGAAAAAAAAAACCCAAGACTGTTGGCTAAGCTGGAATACCTCTGAGGAGTTCTGGAATCCCAGCTATGTATCTTTCAGGCATTTCTTCCTTTTTTTTTTTTTTTTTTTCCTTTCTTTTTGCTTTGCTGCTGTGCTTAAGTTCGGGTCTTTGTTTGCAGCTCTCTTTGTCTTCGGCCACAGGGTTGGGTGGCAGCGTCCCCTCCAGGCTACAGCTTCACACCTTACCAGGGACCCCTGTCTCCACTTCCAACTGCCCTCACTTATACAGGCTGGGGCTTTTTGGGCAGGATGAATGTGCTGCCAGGGCTAACAATTGGTGTGCCCTCGGGTCTGAGCTGAGCAGTGAAAGCCCCAAAGAAGGATGTGGGGCTGGGGTTCTGTAGGCAGATGGCTGTGGGCCTGGGGATCAGTGGTATCATGGGGCTCACACAGAGCCTTACTCTGCCACTGCATCCACACATCACCTTGAGCAAGTCACTTAGTTTCTCTCTGGTTTTCATCCCCATCCATCAGCTCGTGACAGGAGTAAGTCTATCCCCTGTTGTCTTGTTGCCTTAGAGGTTGGAACTTTGAACACCTACACCTGGTAGGGGCTGTACAGGAGTTTGCAACAAGGTCCCCACTTCTTGCACCCTTGCCTTCTGAAGCAGGTGACACCGGGACACACTGTGCCCACCCATACTGCCAGCATCCCCTCCAGACTATGCTGCCCTTACTATGGATGATGAACGCCCATGGGGAGGAAGGAGGTGCAGGCAGTTTGTTTTCTCACTTAAACAAAACTCTGTCTCATAATCATAATGAAGGAGGGGAGGCAACAGCACTTGGCAAGTAAGTGCACTTCACTAGAAATGTTTATACTCTGCTGCTGAAAAATTCACCGACCATGGCAATAATGTGGCGTGGTGCTGGCAGAGCCAAGTTGGGGATTGCACCCTGAGCCAGGTTCCAGCCAGGGTGGGCTTGGGTATGTCACCAACTCATAGTTATTTCACCTTCAAGGACAGCTGTATAGATGGGGTTGGCATCTCCGAGTAGTGTCACAGGGCAAGTCGGTATAACACAATCCTGTGTGATGGGAAGTAAGATTTTTATGGTGACAGCTGTTTCAGAAATGCTCTGGTGAGAGAAGCAAGGATTTTGTAGAGATCTCCACTCTTCTGGAGCAGGAGACCTCACACAGGGTAGGACCCCGGGGACTGCTAAGCTAATTACTAATTACTTGGAAGGTAACACTCACCAAAAAACCATGCATGTAGCTTTCAAAACAGCAGGTGGTATGCTTGCGTAGCACGTGCAGGCGTGTGTGCGTGTGTGTGTCTGTGTGTCCAAATGTATTTTTGTGCTGAGGGGGAAGTGAGTGAAGTGAGTGCTTGTCTAAGTAGGTAGAGCCAAATGGCAGGTGATTCAGATTCTACCCCCTATTTCCGGCACGACTTTGTTTGTGCCACTTGAGTCTTCATCTCTTCTTCAGCCAAAGATAACGGGCTCCAAAAAGGCCCTCAGTGAAGCCCTGTTGCAAGCCCTGAAGTCAACAGGCAAAGGGTTAACTGAATTCCCAAGGCACAGGTGGGAGCTTAAGCCAGACTGTGTGATATCGTAGACATGTTATTTGAAAAGCTAAGAAATTGTGGAATTCCTCACCTAATCCAACTTCCCCACAGTTTAAAGAAAACTGCAATGCTAGATATCACTACAGCCAAGGGAGACCCCCCACAAGCCTTTCCCTGCATAATCCATGTGTGGGTATAGGCACCATCAGCCACCTCCTGTGGTGCTAGGCTTCTAACGCTCAGTGAAATTCATGGGACACAGACCTCTAATGCCTTGACCTATATGAGCTGGAGGTGTTTCCTCCATCCCTGTGACATTGCTTCTGTGTGATGCAAGGCCCATCCTAACCCTGCAACAGACCCTCTGGTTTTATCTGAGCTGTTTGCAAGGACATGCTGCTGAGGCAATGGTAGCCGGAGGGTGATTAAAACACCTGCATGAGCATACATTCAATGAGACAATGCAAAAATTATTGGAAATAATGCTGGCCCCAGTTCAGGGTATCCCAAGTTATGAGATGTGGCTGCAGTGAGCCTCTATAGCTATGCAACTACCTGGACATGATTAATTAATTATCAGCAAGTGTAATGACAGCAATGGAAATCGCATCCCTTGTTGAAATCTGCCTGCCTCTCCTCCCTTTATTTTTCCAGGTGAGTCTCTTGCTGAGCCATCTCAGTGCACCAGATAGATCTTTATGCAGAAGATTTTTTTTTTTTTTTGCCTGGAAGTAAGTTGCATAGATTTTTGTTTAGATTTTTTGGCATTAAAGGCAACCATTTCAAATATGTACAGATCACACGGGTGTTTTTTAGTCAAAACAAGCACAGTAACCACACGAGGTGCCAGACTGGAACAACCTCTTCTCCACTAACCTAATCCAAAGGGGAAAAAAATAAAAAAGATGTTTTACAGAAATAGAATTAATTCCTTTGTCTCTATATGTGATACAAGGAGAGAGAAAAATCTAGCAATGGATAGCAGGCATCCCCTTTCCTTTTAGAGGAAAGTTTCTCTCCCTCCAAGAAATCTCAGTGTCAGAGGTGGGGAATTATTTCAGATCAGATCTGCTGGGTCCCACTGTGGGGCTTCTGTCATCGGACACAACAAATGTCTACAACTGCTGATTTTTAGAATCTGCTTTGGTATCCCTTTCTGGGTGAACCTTGCTGTTTCCAGTGAGTCAGCCCAGGGGCTTCAGTCTCATTTGGGCAGGCTTAGTACTACCCTCACTCCCCAATTATCTTACATGAGCATCATCTCCTATTTTTCTGAGTCACTAGGGTGTTTCAAGACCTTCCATCCCAATCCTGGTTTGAGACCCCACTTGTGTAGGGCAGCAGGTCCTGCCTGCCCCAAGCTAGAACCATTTCTAGGCAATATTTCTAGGAATGCCTCACTGATCCCCCCACAGGCAGTAGTGCAATTGGGGTGCAAACCCCCTCTGGTAGCTGATGCCTGTTTAATGGCGGCTTTCTCCCACCCACCACCGCCCTCGCCGTTCCCAGAGACCCACATGAGAGCAGTAATAGCACTGTCGGGGTATACAAAGTAAAAGATGACTCACTGCTAAGCCTTTGCTCCCACCTTCGGGAGGCAAACAGATATGGAGTAATCTCCTGGGGAAGGGGGGTGGAATTTAAGTCAGACTGATTTTTTTTTTTTTTTCAGAAAACCTTTCATTTAGTCTAAACAACCAGCTTGGGATGTTGGCACTTGCCTTTTAAATTAAGCATGCTTTTCTGGGCGTGATTCTGCCAGGATAGCAATGGCTGGAGCCAGGTTCTGGTCATTGGAGTGGAAACAGCCCTAGATCCATGCACTAAAATGGCAAACCAGTCCTTGAGCTTCAGTAATTGCTTTGAAGGATCTGCCCTGGCTAATGGGTGGCATGGGAAGCGAGAGCCAGGGCACAGTGCTAATTTGCAAGTGGGCTACGTGATCTGCAGGACACCACTGCGGAAAGTTAGGACAGAGGAAGTGATTTCAACTGTGCTTGGAGGGTTTTGGCAGTGGTTCCCATCATCCAAGCTGCTCTTCTCCCTGCCACTACCACATGGTCTCTGGTTACCAAACATGTCAGCCCCTGTGACCTACCTGTCCCTACCCACAGTTTCCAGCACCAGGACTGATCCTGTGATGCTTTTGCAAGACCATCTCATGGGGGCAAAAGCCTCATAAGCTCATAAGCCAGAGGGCGGATGGAGTTCCTTTACAGGCAGAAGCATCTTTGCATCCCAAACCCAGCTGCCCCAGGCACGGAGGCTCCCACAGCTGTGGGATGGGAGGTGGAGGTACAGGAGGCTGCAAGACCCACTCATACCAAACACAGTGGTGTTGTGGAGTGGGAGTACTTCACTTGGTTCAACTTCGTTGTGCTCTCTCTACCTGGCTTCAGCACTCAATGCCTGCCTGGGAAGGCACTGCTGCCACTTGTTTACCCAAACAATGGCTGCTTTCCCACCTGCTTGTCTGTCTTGGCCACAGCACAGGCTGTGGAGAGCCAGCATCCCAGGCACAGTCTTTTTTTTATAATACGAGCTGCTCCAGGGCTCTCTGACAGACAACCCCCTCTCCCACAGGTTATTTCTGAACTCTGCTGCCCTGCTGCTGTTTATGACTTTGTCAGGAAGGTAAAGCAAAGTGTGCAAGCCAGGATCCCAGATGGAGCAGGGAAGGACAGCATTACAATGAAGCTGGGGACCTGCCACCCTGAGGATGTTTCCTACAGTGTCCTGCTGTGCCCTGGTGAGTGCCCAAGCAGGGTGCGTGTGCTGGAGCCCCTGTCTCTGCTGGACTGCCCAGAGGATATGCTCTTTGGCATTCAGATATAGTCAAGTAAAATGGTTTGCAGCACAGGTTACAGGGGCTTAGTTAAGGAGAAAGGCATCACACCGGAGCTCCCACCACCCTGGGTGATGAAGTTTTCTCCTGCTTCTGCATCAGCCATCCGGTGTTGTCAAAAAGGGAATTTGTATTAGCACATGTGGAGGATATCACAGACTAAAGCTGACTTTAAAAGTCTGCTCATATCTAAAATGGATTTGCGGACAGGTTGATCGTTCTTGCTAATTTGGAGCTACTAATAATAAAAGTCCAAATGAATCATTGATTGAGCCATTTTGCATTGACTTTTCCTCCCTATTCCTTCACTGAACTCATCACAGGTTTTGCCATCCCATCGTCCTGAAGGCTTCCCAATCCAGGTTTGGTGTGAATGAGACAGGCTCGGGGTTTGAAGGAGGCACCCACATCACAAGCAAGTGCTGGCTCTCCTCTCAGGTTTATTTTGAGTAAGTGTAAACATGAAATATCAGGCTGTCTTGGGTCAAGGCATCTCCATTTAAAAGCTGGGACCAACTAACAGCATATGACATAGTGGGACATGTTCGGACAAAGAGTGTCTTCTACCGCAGAGCTGCGTGAGATTGCTCCCAAACAGAGAGGAAGATTTAACTGGAAAACGAGTGCAGGGAGGAGGGAACACTTCCTTCCTATGGATTTATTCTCTTCATTTGATCCTGGCTTTGGGAAGGGAACAATAAAATCAGCAGACTGCCTGGGCTGGTGGCAGGATTCACTGCCACATCTCAGCTGTAAGGGGGTATGGCTGCAAAAGGAGCTGCTTTCTAGTAGAGATCTTTGTGCCCTTGGCTCTGCCCTCAGCTCTGCCCTCATCCATGCCCTGCAGAGAAGCCCCCCACAGCAATAGCATCGCTCCCCAGTGGCTCCCACACTCTCTTTTTGGAGGGTGTAAGTACTCACTGCCACCCCTACATCTTTCCATTTCACCTCAGGGGATGAAATGGAAAGAGGGACAGTGGGTTTGAGACGCCAGCAAGAGCATCAGGCATATTGGAAACCTCAGACACAGGTTTTCAGTGGGACTCAGAGGGGTACTTTCTGCATGTTGTGGCCAAAGAATTGTACCCAGCTGCTCCCAGAGTAAGCACCTGATGTTGGGGTAAGCAGCCAGGTCCCACTGACGTTGATTCAAACCATACAAATCTCTTGTGTTGACAGCTGAACTATCCCACTGAGTAGGTGCCTCTTGCCCACCAAACACTACTCCAGTCCAGATGGACTTCACCTTTTAGACATTAAATCTCATAAGGCATTTGGCCGCTGTGTACCATCAGGACTCTTCTCACAGCCACCACCATTTTGATTACAACCAACTCTCTCAACCATTTTTTCAGAGAAGTGGAGTTAGCTTCCGTGCTCTCCAGTAGAAAGGCAGGAATCAGGGAGGTCGGGTCATTCCTGCCGCTCTTTTCTGCTTCTTCCCTCAGCTCCCTTTCATCCCGGATGTATTTAGTGTTGAAAATGTGTCCCATTGTCTTTTATCTGGCTTGCAATAGGCTTCGCATGGGGTGTTAATCAGCCTGTTGTTGTGCTCACCACGAACAACACCTTCCTAACACTCGGCGCTATGCTTTCCCTACATAACTTCACTCTGGAAGTGATTTAATGGTATTTATGTCATCCACATCAGAATCCCTTCATGAGCTTGTCCTAGCACAGTCCCTGACTTCATTACATTACTCTCTTTAGTTATTGATCTGTTTAGGGACAAACTCCAAAATTGCCCATTGGTGCTTGAAGCGCCTTCATTTAAAAACCTGGGGAACTCACACAGTTAGGAGGGCACCAGGCATGAGTCTTTGATGACAGGCATTTGGGAAACTAATTATATTTCACATATTGCATGTGAGTAGAGAGGCCCTGCCACCACTGGGACATTTCATGGGGAATAATTTATACCTTTTTCCTAACATAAGAGACTGTTACAGATATTGCCAGATATTAAGTCTTTAATTCATCAAAGTTATACAAATCCGCTGTTTGTCCTTTGTTTGGCCTAAATTCAAATTAAACTCTGCCTAAAATGTTCGTCTGGTGGGCAGAGCCGAGCCTGAGCTTCCCACAACTCCCAGCCCACTGAATGCCTCCTGACTCCATCATGGCACTGAGGAACAAGGATGGAGCTGGTGCTGGGATCGAGGTATGAGTTGCTTTGGAAATAAAATTATATAGAAGTGATTTCTTACTAATTGAGTTGCAGCAATTACTTCGGTTGGAAAGCCCAAAACCCAAAGTTAAGAGCAAAGAATTGAATGAATGGGGGAATTGCACCTGACAGCTTAGAGCATGGTCTGCAAAATTACCCAAGCCTAAGAGGCTTGAGCATGTCCCTCTCTGTGGATCCTCATCTCTGGCTCAGAGTACCCAAGGTCTCCAGAAGGGTTCGTGGCAAATCCATTTCCCCATCTTCTCTCAGCTGAGCATCACCAGGCTGGGAGGTGAGCCAGGGCGAACCTTTGTTTCAGTGCCCTATCACTCCGACCCTTGGGTTTAATACATTTTCCCAGCACTTCCCAAGCTCTCCCTGTGCATCCTGAAGCTCTGAGAACTCCCTCTGCTGGCTATAGCATCATTTTATGACCCTCATTAGGGCCTCCTAGAGGAGATGCTGGCTGGGGCAATGGCTGTCCCCAACAGCAGAATAGCTGATCGAAGCTATGTCACGGCCGAGGAGGACCGTGATCCCATGAAATGCCTTGTGTGATATGTGGGAGTGAGGATTTAAGCACCAGCCCCGTGGCAGTGCTGGGTGGGGAGATGTCTCAGCTTTGAAACATTAATGTTTCCATTCAGGACATATATCTAAGCTGTTCAGTACTTCAGTGGAAGGGCGAGCCAGAAAAAGCCCAGGGTGTTGTTGCACATCAACAGGTTACTGCAGACCTAAACCTTGATCTGCACAAAAGGTGATTTTTGACTTGAAATACAGGCCCATATGACCTGAAAGAGGCCATAGGTAAGTGCTACATCAGAGGAAATACAGGGCAGGTAAAGTTTCCCCAGAGCATACAGAAAAGTGCACTGCAGGGTAACAAGTGAACCGCTGGTAACAACCCAACTCATCATCACTGCAGGTCACTGGCCATGCCAGCGAGGGCTGACATCACCACTGGGAGCTGTCTGTGGACTGATGGGCAGTTTGCTCTCATTGCTCTGGCCATCTCCTTGCCATTGGTCTCATGGCCTTGGTGCAAAGTCTTGCTCCAGCATCACATCTTCAGTGAATTTTTCTCCAACAGCTTGCACCGTCGGTATTTATCAGTCTTTCTCCTCTCTTTTTGTGGGTGCCTGGTGGCCATGCCGCCGTGCCCTGCCCTAGACGGAGCTGCCAGTTGTGGGTTGATCTGTGCTCCATCCCCTGGCAGCAGCTGGGACTGCAAGAGGAGGGAATGCCGTCGCAGGAATCCGGCTTTAACAGATTCCCAACATTTTTGTGTTGCCCTATATTGATGACAGAGCCACAGATAATAGCTTTGTTCTGAACAGATATGTCAAACCTCGGGATCTTTTCCGGGTTGTGAGGACTGTGAAGCCCAACAAGAGAGGATGAATTCCTCAGGAAAGGTTCCAGAAACTAAAACCACACGCAGACTAAAGGAAGACATCAGGATGTAAAAGCCTTTTTGGAAATGAAGAAGGCAGTGATGTGAGGTTAGCAAAGTCCAAGGCAAATGGCTTGGAAATTGCTCCTATTCCTGTGTTCTTAAATGGGATGCACACCAAAATGGGGTAGTCAAAGCAACTGCTTCAGGGGGTGAAGAAGGGCAAGCATCTTGAGAATGATATCCAGGCTCTGTAGTCAAAACCATAAAGGAAAAGCGGGCATGATGTCAGTGCTCGGTGTTGCTTGATGTTTCTGGGGTACAGCCAGGGATCTTGCAGGAGCAAAGGAGCTGATGGTGAAGAAGTGCTTACCAAGAGGGACTTTACCTTTGGTGGTCCTCTGACATGATTTGCATAAGCCAGGCAGAGCCAGGTGCCCCCTCCCAACCCTGGATGCATGAGCTAAAGAGTGACTTTGTCCCCTCCCTGTCACTGCTTCCACACTGCAGAGAAGGACCCATGGTTTGGTCAGCCAAAATGCACATGGGTGCACAGGTATGCATGTAGGACACCTGCCTAGTAACATCTGCACTGGGACTAGAAATGAAAAATAAACTGTCTACATTTCATCAGGATTTTGTGGGGTCAGTTTTTTCCTCATTTGGGATTAAAATTCATTATTTCAGGACAAGGTATCAGCATTTGGAAAAACGTTGCCAGGTTTACATTGCAGACATACTGAAAAAGTAATTTCAGAAATAGGAGAGGAGCACACTGTGATTTGCAAAATGGATGTGCTTTTACTAGGTCTTGGTCTGCTTCACTGCGGTTTTTTACTCCTGCCACTGAAATCAGTGGAAGTGCAGGGGCCAAGACAACATTTATTTGGGATAAGTTTTAAAAATTCCCCAAATATGTAGGAAAAGCTTGAGACTTGGGTGTGAAAAATCTGCTGGCAGGCATGTCTGCAAAGCCAGGACCCTGCTGGGTCCCAGCCTCCAAAGTGGAGGAGGTTTCTGATAAGGGGAAAAAAAGGTAGAATTTTTTCCATTGAAAATTCCACAGAATGGTTTATTGTCAGTGTAGGGTGGGTGGTGTCATTTATATTTGATTTTCCGTTTTCTGATTAGAAAAGAGGAAGCTGCATTATTTTCTGACAAAAAGTTACATTTCAGAAGTTGGCAGTTATGTAAAACACCCCCACTGCCAAAATCCAGCATTACAAAGCCCAAAGAACAACAACCTGGAAATCAAAAGCCAAATTTATTTCTGCTATGCATTTTCTTCCAAAATCTGAAAACATTCATGTGAAATTTCACTGTGAGCAAACACACACATCCTGGAGATTCTGGCAATCCTGGCACATACCAAGGAGAGAAAAAAAAAACGTATTTTGGCTGTCTCTTTCAACAATAGAAAGGAGGCTGAAGAAGTTCAAATGATTTGTCTACCTTTGTTGACAGTCCTGAAGCCAACTGGGGATGGAGGGAAAGGATTGAGGCTCAGATCATTTCCTTGTGCTCTCCTATGGGCTTGCTTCACTTCCTGTTATTGTCCTGGATCTGATCCTGCCTGCTCTGCCCAACAGGACTGGGGGAGGCATGTGAGAGCCAGCCTGGCATTGGGCTTGGAAAAAACAGCCTCCTTCCTCCCCATGGCATGCAGGACTAATTCAGCCAGGGACAATGCACTGGCAGAAACTTTCCAGATCAATTTTTGGCCTGACCTAAAGCTTTCTTCCTGCCCATAATGAAAGGAGAAGGAAGAAGAGCTAATTTTTGTTCAAAATAGGTGTCTTTGGTGAGGTTGGTCTAAATCAGAGTGAATTTGAGGTCTTAACACTGAATCTGCTCAGTACAAGCTTTCCAACTGAAGTCATCACTGCAAGGCAGTTATTAAGGAATCACACTGCAGATAAGGAGCTCTAAGCAGGTTTAAAATTTACTAAAAAGCTGATAAGTTGGTTAAAAAGAAATAAATCCCAGTGTATAGTCTGACTGTTTCTTAAAGTAAGACTGTGAGTTCCCAGAGTAATAGAGAGCACTCTATCTGTGGTTTCCCGGAAAGGAAATAATAGAGTCAGATTAGCTCCGGGAAAGTGACAGCCTTCCCTTCCTCTCCAGATAAGCTGGAGCAGCACAGCTCATCCAGCTACCTGGAGGACACAGTCTACCACCTGATCACCAGGGACCCTAATGGTCAGTGCCCTGCAGTGGCTTCCCTCTATTCCCATTTGTGTGTGCATCACTCCCCTCTCCTCAAAACTGTAGTGGTGTCTTTTTGGGTAAGGGCTCATGGCAAACAGGGGCAACTTTGGTTCTTTCTTTTCTAGACAGTGTTAACAACTCAGCAGCCCAAAGAATTTGTCTTGCAATCCCCTCTGTGGCTCAGCTTTCTATTCTCTATTCAAGCAGCATGAATGAAACGAAGCCTTTATTTGCATTCTTTTCAAATTGCCCTCCACCGCTAGCATGAGACCTTTGGAAGTTTGTTGCAAGAGTGGCAGAGCCAAGATATTTTAGCCAGGCATGATGCCCCACTGCTACTGCAAAAATCACTTCAAAGCAACTGCTGAGTCAGAATAAAGGGGACTGGATGCATTTGCTTCCCAAAGATCACAATGCAAAGCCCAGAAAGAGGAGGAGCAGAGAGGGAAGTCAATGGATGCAGCATTCCCTGTCCTTGAGTCATTTCTCCTTCAGGAATTCAAAAGATCAGGCATATCTGAGAGCAGGGAACAACTTGGGCAAAGGCACAGGGATTTGAGAGGGGCTTTATAAAAAAATCCCATCCTGGACTACTGTTAAGGACACCATTAAAGATACCCATTCTAGGGTTTGGTTGGGGTAAGGGTCTGAAGTTACTTGCCCTGCCACAGCACAGAGTCAGCAAGCCAGCAGCATCACATTTGCAAGCCAAGGAGCCATGTGCTCCAGCATGGAAAATGCATAGAGTTGCCTTCAGATTTCCTTCCCCGAAGTCCCAGAAAAAGGGGAAAAAGTACCTTTGTTCTCCTTTGCCTTCGCCATACTGCAGCTTTTAAAAAGGGAAGAGTTGGGCCTTTATGCTACTTTCAGTTCTGCAAAGCAAAGTGTAGACACTGCCCCCCTTGTTTTTTGGTGGGGTTTTTTTTCAGGCTTTATACAGCTTTAAAATTGGTGCTGTAGTGTCCCCTGCACCTACTAGCAAGCAGTGTAGCTCACCATACACCATTTGCCTCCAAGACAGCTCTTGATTTGGGGAGTAAAGTCCCTCCCTGACCTTGGTGGTCTCCACTCCCTCTTCTTCTTCTTCCCTTCTTCATCAAGGGACCTTCTGATTCCTTTTCTCAGGAGATACAAGGGCAGGTCAATGGTGAGGAATGTCCATCATGGTCCTTTCTGATCCTCATCCTTCTCTCTTCTGCTCCAGACCCAGGTAATCACTAGCAGAGCACCCATTGTGTCCAGACTCCCCTCTCACCTATCATCCAAACTTGCTGAGAAATCATCATAGGGCATCATTAATTCAGTAAGAGATGATGCTCCTGCCCCATCTTAAGATTTCAAAACAATTTCCCCTCTGTTTGCTGAAATCTTTCTGAGTCTCAGCAGAAGGAAAAGTGTCCACTCCAGGGTAGCCCAGAGCCTGGTGGTTGGCATGTGGACTTGGACAATTGGATGCAGAGGAGGAAGAGCAGGCACCTGAACCTTCTGTATCCCTTCATCCCTTCAAATCCTGCCTTGCTAAAACCAGTCCAGTCCTGCAGGGAGTACTGATCTTGATGAATCAGTATTTTCCAGCAGAAAAAGTGGCTTTTGTGATTTCCCAACCACACCTAATTGAGAGCATTCAGAAAAAGCACAAAAACAAAAGATCAGACCAAACAATGACAGAAGACAGGAAATGAGCTGGGCATCTCCAGAGAGCTGTCCTCACCCAAGCATCACTGCCAGGGCAGGAGTGCCAGCAGTTAATCAGGTCTGGGCCAGATGCAGGAATGACCATGCTTGCATGAACTCAGTCTTGCTTCAAGTGACTGCTGGTTCCTTTGGTTCTGCAATGCAAAATGCAGGTCTAATGAAGGCTCTAGACTGTTCCTGTCTGCACCTGTCCTTCGCATGACCTGCATACCCCCTTTCTAGAGAAACCAGGTAAATCTCCACAGACTTGGCTATACCCCTTTTCTTCCAGCTGTTTCCATCACCACTGTGCAGCACTTGAAGAAGTGCTAATAGCAGTCTTGCAGTCAAGCACTCAGGGCTCCTCCTACACCACCTTCTTCTCATGCAGTATTTATACTTCCAACCTGTCCCATGAGCAGACCTATACAACTTTGCCAGGTAGATGCAGATGGAAGCCTCAGATCTGCACTAGAAAGTTTCAGTCTTGTTTCAGAAGAGCTTCTTTGCTCAATTGCTTTCCATGGAACCCTAACTCTGAGTGCTGGATCTTGATCCTAGGTGATGCAGGACAACTCAACAACTCTCTGTGACTCTGGTAAGTCTTGGGTTTTCAACTGTGGAGAAGAACACATCTCTTACATGTGCCTTCCCTCCAGAACATGCAAGCAGACCTGAGCCTCTGCCTTTGGGATCAGGATGGTGTCTCCTTGAGGTGGGTGGATGGATGGATGGATGGATGGATGGATGGATGGATGGATGGATGGATGGATGGATGGATGGATGGGATTGCTGGAGCTTTGCTGCATGCCTGATTATGTTGGTGGCCTTATCATGACCAATAGCTCTGCTATTTTTACTGCAGTAAGACCTGTCTTGATCTCATGGGGCACCAGGACAGGTAGGAGAATTGCTTCTAGGGAGTCCCCTTTAGAAACAACTGGAGCTGTACGCTGTGAGGTTTGGTGGGAGCCAAGTAGCTCAGAAACAGCAAACACCTTGCCATGCTTTCATAACCACAGGATTTTGGTGCAAGACTGCTTGTTGCAGTTGTAAGCTCTGTTGCTGGGAATAATCAATGGTCCCAGAGGAAAGGGCAATAGAGAGGGGTGGAAGGATGGTCAGGGGAAGCAGGACTGAATGAGCAGCACTGGTGTGGCACCTGCAGGAAGAGGCCCTGTTTTGGGCTCTTGGATGCATCAAGGAAACTTGTATGGAAAGGTCACCATGGGAAATCACAAATGCTTTCTGATTTCGTTTTTTATGTCTGTATCCTCTTTTCAGCAGTTCCTCCAGCTGCTCTTCCAGCCTTTCAGTTTGTAGTGATTGGGCCAGTTTTACACTCATGATAGGAGTGAAAGTAATGCATCCTGGCAGGGATGAGGTGGAAGCTTCTATATGTGTAGCTCCACTGAAGACAGTTGGAACCCTAACCACAGCCTTCTTTCAGACCAGCTTTCAAAATCTGCCACCAGCAAAATGCAGCCCTGGCCACTGCTATCATCTCTGCCAGACTGAGCCCATCCCATGGGGATCTCGTGCATGGCTTTGCCTAGACTGGCACGGGAGTTCCTCAGCAGAGGGAATACAACTCTTCCTTACACTCTGTGCCACTCCAGCCAGCTGGCATTGCTGTGTCAGCTTTTCCTCACAGAAAGTGGCAGTTTTGGGGCCAGATACTTGAAAGAGATTTGCAGCAACAGGAGCAAGGGATACTGCTCAGCATGTGGCAAACAGACTCAAAACTCAAAACTCCTTTTGAATTGAATCCACTTTCACTACATGGCTTGTTATATACTTGTGAATGACAAGCACATCCCACAGCTGGGAGTCTGCCTGGGCCTCCCACAAGCAGAAGGGGGAACTGGACACACTTTCTGAATTGGCCATAGTGGTCATCCATGATTTTTCTTAGTACAATTACAAGGTGACTTAATTCTTTGCTTAATCTGTTTCCGTTATGTAGCTCAGGAAATTCAGTCTCCCAGCTGCCTGGCTATATTTGGGCTATGAACTGCAGAAAGCTGATCAGTATGACATTGCCCCAAATATTCCCCTGTAATGCTTCCCTAACAAGGGAAGTCTTATTCAAATCTCTCTGCCTTCTCCGTCTTGTCCTCCAAGCACTTGGAGGTAGCAGTTGCTCTGCATACCTGCTCTGATGCTGCATAATACCCCTCCCTCCCTCACTCCCATGGAGTTCAATTCACACAAACACAGAATATTCTGAGTTGGAAGGGACACAACAGGGATCATTGAGTCCAACTCTTAAGTGAATGGCCCATATGGAGATTAAAACTGTGACCTTGGTGTTATTGATACCATGCTCTAACCAGCTGAACTAATCTCAGGGTTGTAGGGCAGAAGGATAGTGTGGAATGATGGCTGGCTCCAGGATCTTTTAAAACTGCTTAGCCAAGTATGGACACTGACACCCTAAAGTAGACACCAGTGCCATCTCCCCAAGAAGTGGACACATGAACCAGCACAGTCCTTCTGATAGATCCACAACATTTATTCAATTGCTTTGAAGGTGCAGTAGCATAAGTGCGTGTTTCTACTTGTGGCCCAGGAGCTCCCCACCACCAGCCTTGCCACTAGTTGCAGTAGTTTTCCAGTTGGTAGAGGGAGCATGTGTTTTGGCAGCATTGCTCAACAATCCCTCGCTTCACTTTCTCAAACTCCTCCTGCTGGAAGGGCAGCTCTCCCACCTCACCGTGCAAGGGACCGCTCACTGCCAAGGAAGAAAAAGAGAAGTTGTGGGACATCACACAGCATCAGCTCTGGCTGTTGAGCCCTGCAGACACCCCCTTAGCAGACACCAGATTTTTAAACCAGAATTGGTTGAAAAATGGGAAAGATGTTGCAAAGGTTTCCCCAGGCTGATGTTGCTTGTAGCATTTTCAGGCTCCCTGTTTCCTCTCCCAGAATAATCCTATGGTGTTCAGAATGTGCCAAGATGAGTTGATATCAGCAGTGTGAAGGACAAAAGGATGCAGGGACTTTATTGAGGAAGGTGTGTGAAGAAGAAAAAGCCTGCATCCTCCTTGGGGTTAGCTGGCAGTAAATAAGATGATAAAATGGGATGGTCTGCTCTAGAGAGATGAGTTGTTTGGCACTGCAGCCCCCCCTAAGCCAGTTACACAGTCTTCTGGGAGCCTGAGCAGACAACTGAGATGTCCATGGAATTGCAAGGACAGTCCAGTCGTGAAGCTGGGTCCATTTACCAGCTGTTCTTGAACAACCTCCTTCAGTTGGCTGCCTGGATATAGTCCCAAGCCAATGGTAAAAGCATTTGTGTGTGTCCGTGTTCACAGCTGGGGGCAAGTGTTTAGAAGCAGTGATAAATTAGGGTATTTGGACACAGATAAAACTCAAAAGAACATCTTGTTTGCTGGTGATAACTTAAGAACTTGTGCATGGATCTGTTTAGGTTTTAGTTGCACAATGAAAATATGGAAAATGGAAAATAAATGAGTGATTTTTTTTCCCTGCAGGAAGGAAAGAGCCCCTAACAACAAAGAGAAGAATGCCTGGAAAGCGAGAATGGAATGTGGTTTCTAGGGCAGTATGAAAGTATAGCACAAGATGCAAAATCCCCAAGCCCCCAAAGCATGATGCAATGAACAAGGCACAAGAGTAACATGAAATCATTATGCTAGTGTGCTAGGAGGGAAATTTAGGAAAGATTTGGTCCAACATTAAGTAGAAGAGGAAATAGCTAGTCAATGTTTTGTGATTTACATGTCTTCATCCTGCAAGCCAGCTGTGAGTAGACTGTAAACACAACTATTTTGTGTGACAAAGAGGTGGTGGCTGAGGCAAAAGTCCTGGAAAAGAGGTAGAAAGTCCTCAAATACTTGCAATCTCTTTGACCCAGTGAAATTCTCTGTACAGTATTTAGGGAATTTGACCAACAAAACTTCCAATCTGTTTGTGGTGGTCTTCAGAAATAAATAATCAGATAATGGAGCAAAAAACATCCTAGCTGACCATTCTAAACAAATCATGGCAAACCCTCTGCTGTGGCATTACCTTGTTTCACCTTACAAATAAAGACCTTTAAGATTATTTCACAGGATAGTTACATACACATGAGAAAGAATTGGATACAATTGAAAACAGTATGTGATGGGAAGAGAAACAGTGAGAGAGGTATTGTAGTGAGGGGAGGTTAATTAATGGTCCGTGTTGAAATGGATGTGGTTTGGCAGGGGTCTCTTCTAACTAGGTACAAACACTGTGTTGTAGGCAGCTCCATGGACTGCCTCATCCCACCTGCACAGTGAACTGGACATCAAGTGCTTGACCAGGGGCAGTGACCCAGCACCACAGAGTGTGCTGGCAGGGCTGTCTTCTCCTGACTCCTGGCTCCTGGGATGTTCAGGTTAGATATTGGGAAGAAATACTCAAGAAGAAGGTCAGTTAAGCTTGGGACAGGCAGTTTCAGAAGGCAGAAGAAGCTTTCTCTCTGGAGTTTTTTATGAACTTACTAGGCAAACATGGGTAAGTAATAGAATGTGGACAACTGTTCCTGTCTTGGGGCAGAAGGAGGCTTCTTGAATTCTTTCCACCTTTTTTTTCTATGAATACTCCCAGGCCAATGTAATGGCCACACAAAGAAATAGATGAGTTTGAGCTTTCAGGCACAATTCCTTTTGCCTCATAAAACCTCTTTCCCTGCCTGCCCTCTCATCTACCTTTTTAACTTCAAGAGCTTTTCACTGGCAATGTGATGCTGCTGGTATGCTAAAGGTATTCCTGGCATTCCCCATCAAGGGCATTCCTGGTGTCACTGTCAAAGACAGGCAGTTGTTGCATTTCACAGTACCTAGCATACACATTTGCTTTCACGGTTAGCCTGACTTACCAAGAGGCTGCTCAACATCCCGCCGGGCTTTGGGGTAGTAGAAGAAACCTCGCTCTCCACACACCAGGTAGAGAGCCTCCACCAAGTGGGAGCCACAGAGGTGCTGGTTGACAACCGCGTGGCTGGTCCCAGGTCCGGAAAGAGCGAGAAGGGCCAGAAGAGGCAGCGATCGGAGCCAGAGAGCCATGGTGAGCAGGGTGAGGCCGAGGGTTAAGAGGCAGATGAGACACAGGAAGGTCTAGGAGGAAAAAGTAAGTTGTAATCCAGTTCCTTCGGCATGGAAATGAGGCCAAAGCAGGAGATGGACCTTCTAAAGATGCACTAGCTTGAGAGGGAAGGAGAGCCCTCTGCATCAGGCTTTACAAGTCACAGTAAATGACTTAATGATTATAACCATAAATCCGTCTCCATCCACATGCTTACATCAGTCTTCATCTTCCCTGCTGTCTTACCTCAAGAGGCCAATCTAGGCTGAAGAACCACCCCACTAAGTCCTATAGAATACATTCCCAGAAGAGGCAAGATCAGCAGACACCTTCAGAGGAAAAACCCTCTCTGTCCCCTCAGAAGGGTCTGTAATTTATCATGGTGGCCCAAAACCAGCACAGTGTGCTCAAAGACTTTAGAACACCTCATTTTCTTGGGCCTAGGAGCCAGCACTTGTCACGACCTGCTACATCAACTGAAGAAAACAGCTCTGCTAAACAGATAGAAGCTAAAAGGGAGGCATCAGACTTACCCAAAAAGGTGGTAGCAAGAGGTGGAGAGACGTTTGCTCTGAGAGATGAAGATAGTTGGTAGTAATATCCCCATTCTCACTTTCCCATATTTATACTCTTTACGTTAGCCCAAGCAACACAAGAGCTAGCATGAGCCCCACCTCCTTGATGACACTCTAGCCAAAATTTTTGCTACTTGTGCAAATTAATTTCCCTCTGCATAGCATCCACAGGTCTTTATGCATGTTAAGACAGAAGCAACAGTTTGCAGTTTCCGTCTCATTTAATCCGACCTGTTTTCTCTTCCCTGAAACTCTGTCCTGAGCCATCAGTGACCCTTTTAGCAGGAGATAATGGTGCTATTACAGCTGCAATGATTACTAATGACACTAATGCTCGCAATAGACACTGTTGGCATTGAGGTGGCTCAACAGCTGTTTCTAAAATGTAAAATTAAAAGCAAACATGTTAATCTGTTTGATTTATATCACCTTGGAAAGTATGCAGCAATGAGACCAAGTTGTTGGTGAAATCATGCTACTGTCAGGTGTTAAAAGAAGGAAAACACATTATTGAGCTGAGACTGTATCTCTGGCCCCATTCACTGGTCATGCGGTGCACAGCGAGAGACACGTGTCCACAGCTTGGGCAGGGGGAGGAATAACATCTGCATTTTGCAGGAGACCTTGGGTCGTCGTTTTGGCTTAGCTCAGGACCAGAGTTTGAGAAACCGATATTTCTTGAAATTTTGACATTTTTGGAATTGTATACCTGGAAAAAAAGTAAGCCTTTCCCTCTTCTCCCACTGAAAGTCAGGTCCCCAGCTTCACTTGCCCCTTCAAATTCTAGTTTGGGATTAAGCAGAGACTCAGTCTCTGCCATTTGCAGGTGAGAGGTCTGAGCATCTTGGCTCTTCTCTCTGGGGCTGTGTCCAAAACAGTGTCTTTACCACCATGAAATATCTG
Source organism: Sclerurus mexicanus (assembly GCA_013396755.1). Lineage (NCBI taxonomy): Eukaryota > Metazoa > Chordata > Aves > Passeriformes > Furnariidae > Sclerurus > Sclerurus mexicanus. The sequence continues at coordinate 616,086 of VWZF01001448.1, read as the reverse complement.
ATTATGTCCATTCTGGCTAGGAAGTTTTCTTTTTATAGGAGATGGTGGGTCAGGAGTGGTTGACTGGCTTTTAGAAGTCTGATTTTGGCAACAGATCTAGCTGCCTCTCTTTTTCACAACATTATCCAATTTTTGGGTACCTTTGTGCTCAACTTTTCTGCCACAATAGCAAGCTTGTACCTTTTTCTGCTTAAAGTATATTTTTTTTTTTCTTTTCTTTTCTTGCTGAAATTTTAAATGCTGGGGATGAGATCATCTTCAAACTTCCCACTGCTCCAAATTTTGAGACAAGTGCTCAACACCACTGAGTAGGAGACATTTTCATCTGTTTGAACTCTGCTTCTTGTCTAACTTAGAATAAGCCTGATTCTCCATACACAGCATAAACCAGAAGGAAGTTCACTGAAATCAGCACAATGCCTTGAGTCTCGAATCAGACCTTTGATTTCTTGAGTAGCCAAAGCAATTCCGTCCATCAACATCTAAGAGGTAGGAAGTATTCCATATGTCCCTTCAAGTGTGAAGTATCATGTGTTTGCTTAATGACTGTGATTGCAAAAAGGCTTGTGAGATGCATTAAATCTCTGATGAGCACTCAGGGAGGGGACCCATTTGCTCAAACGGATGCAAGACAAGGTTATCAGTTACATCCCCTGCCATGTAGGTCTTTCAATCTCCTGTTAACAAATCCAAGTTGTGACGCCCAACTACAGTTAATAGCATTTCTGCACAATGTGTAACACTATCTCTGTCTCGCTTCCCCTTAAAAAAGATATTGGATGTACTTGAATGACCTACTGGTATATCCATGAAGAGTTGCTCAGGTTTCAGCAAGATATGACTTCAGGGAGTTCGCTTAGACCTTCTTTCTACTGGGAAAAGATGGGGAATTAGCAGCTACATAGGATAAAACCTGGCATTTTACCACACTTGCGTTAGGCTGTCAAAGCCATGCAGAGAAGTCTTGTGGAACTCATGCTTCCTCCAGAGCAGGGACCTTGCACCTGGCATCTCACACAAAGAGCACAACTTGCAGAATTACCCTACAGATCCCCTTGGCAATATTTTTCCTGCAGTCATCACAGTGCATGAGGTGCAATGGACCTCAGTCCAGTGATTCCTTTGGAAAGGCTCTGGAGCAGGGTGTTCCCCAGGTTAATCACACGCTGAGATTTGCCATTTAGGGTTTTTCTTCTTGCACTTTTAAATGTTACATGAGCTCACCTGAGCTTGTGTTTTATTGACAGAGGGACTTTGTAAGGAGGCTGCTCTATCCACTATCCCCTCCGTTCTAGGCAGCCTCCCTGATAGACTCTCCCCTTTCCCTGAGGCTTACACCACTGATGTAGCAAAACAAGATGTGCTATTTTGTTCTAGAAGTGCCATGCTACTAGTCTGTTATTTCTTTTACTCTTGGCTAACCAGATCCTGGAGTTAGCTTCAAAAAGCTCGTGGCATTTCTGCAGCATGCCACAGCAAGGGAAAGGCTGACTGTATCCGAGCATTCAGGAATTCCTCTTGTCTTGCTGTAGTTTGGGTACAGAAAGAAGCCAGAAGATTTATTGGAAGGAAAAAAGATATCATGCTGGCTCAGTCTTCAGCACAGGCCACATTTTTTTTGCAAAAGTTTCCTAATTTGATTTTTTTTCCTCTTCCAAAATATGATCACTTTGATTATTTATTGGAAAATGTACTTTCTTACCATAAATGGTCCTTTGGAATATGAAGAATGCTAGCAGCGATATAGATGGATATAAAATGAATATAAATTATGGAAAGTTTTGTCTTACAAGGAAAGCTCCCATGTCAGCAGAGAACTGAGAGAGGGGGCCAACAGGGGAGCCCATTTCTAGATGGAAAAGCTTTTTCTCCTGAAAAATCTCAGCTTACTCTTTCCACGTTGGGCTTCCCCATGATTTTCATATGATTAGGCAATGCTGAACCAAGCAGTCATCCATTGTTTCAGCTATGCATGCCTCTTGCAACCCCCTCAGATCCTCGGGTCTACATTGGGCTCATTTGACTGCAGGGTGGGAGCAGCTGGGTAAGAGTTGGTTGCTCCTGCCCTTCATGCTAAAGCCACCTCCGGACGTGACTCAAAGCCACCTCCTTGTCCCACATGCCCCCCCCCCCGACCTGAAGCAGTTGCATCAGTGGGAACAAGGTTTAGGCAATCCCCAGTGTCATGTAATCAAGCTTTACAGTCCATTGCCAGCACAATAAAATCTTTACTACTGTAAATGTCTTGCATTTTCAAACCTTGTCCTGAAAAAGTAACAAACCTCTTAGAAGGGAACTAGTTAACGACTACAAGTTTGTGCAAGTTTTAATGACTGCAAAGATCAGGAGGCAAGTGAGTTCTCAGAGAGCACCCAGGGATCCCAAAATGCCATCGCTGCTCTGATGATTGGCAAGCCACCACCAGGACTGTTCTTTCCATGACTGTATACGGACTGCCCCAAAAGAGTAGCAGAGAGCCACACAGCAGTGACCGCAAGGCTACTCTTCCCTGGAGGGTGAATTCAGTGGCTTGTGAAGCCAATAGTCCCAATGCACAGCTGTGCTGTGCCATCAGCCTTCCAAAACATGGCCCCAATTCACCCTGAGGGGTCAGCATTCCCCAGAGCAGCTTTTGGGGGTGACCAGCCCCTGGGAGGCACCCCAGTATGGCCACTGGAAGCCACTGGGGATGTGTAGCTGGGACAATGCGTTCAAGCACATGGGCCATTTTAGCTGCAGAGATATAGTTTTTCACTCAGCACAGGGAAAAGGGGACCACCCAGGGCTCAGCAGTTGTGCCTTCCAGGCTTTGCTCCCCTCCCTATGCAGGGTGCAGCTATAGCTGATGGCATGGTATGGAGTGGTGAAGTTGATGTTCCTTGTCTCCACGTGGTTTCCAGCTGCTCTGCTCCCACTGGTGTGTCCAAGCATATGTTGCAGAGTGCAACCACCCCACCAGTGACACTGGTGAAAGACAGAGGGTAGGGAGGCAAATCTGGCACCAAGGAGGGTGATTAATCCTGGGAATACTTGCAACCAGATCCCTCAATGCCTGCAAAGGTATGTGGCAGTTGGGGCAGCCAACGTGGCCTTAGGGGGGAGAGGGGGCAGCTATAGCAAAGAGTGAGGCTTTGGCTTATCTGGAGTCACACAATGAGAGATGACTTTGCGTCAGACAGGGCATTGTGCAAGCAGACAAGGGGGACACTCACTGGGATACCAGTAATCTTGGCTGCTTCTATAAACTAATCTGGGTGGCCGCCTGGGTGCAGGGCATGTGAGCTGTACCAATTGCCCCACCAGCTACCAGGGTCAAGGGAGGTGTGCCTGCCAGACTATGGATTTCACAATAGTCCAGGCTCTTCCAAGCCAGGGACAACATCCTGCTGCTTAGAGCAAAAAGGATGGATTCATAAAACAGAGGGTGTATCCCAAAGCCCAGTGTAACCAACCAGGTTTGACCTGTCAGTTTCCATCACCTTTGGGTTACCTGCGTAGAGCAGACAGGGTTACACCTCTGGAGATACAGCTCATTGGTGGAAGATGATTCAGGGAGCAATTCTAAAGAGTCAGAGTCAGTAGCTTCCATCAGAGAACAAGGATGATTCCCAGGTGTGCTACAGCTCTGAGAACATCCTCCTGTGACTCAAACCCTCTGGCCAGCCCTCCTGAGCACATCAAGCCTCTTGGCAGGCAAATGATGATCTTTGGCAAGCCCAGCTCACCAGAGACCACAGAACCTGCAAATCAGTTTGGCTTCGCCTTGCTCAAGCCCCTTTGGCCTCTGCCGGCTCAAACCTCTACACAACTATAGCTACCCAAGCAACCTAGACCAAATTTAGTGATCTCTAAAGTAAAGCTCCCCAGATCTTTCCCGTCCACCTTGGACAAGCACATGCAAGGTTATAAATAGAGATGGAAAAAACAGCTAAGCTCCTTTTAACCCCATGAAAATATTACCGGACACGTATTTTTGAGAAGGTAAAGAAGAAAATAGGACCTAAGAGCTGTTAATAGTTCCTAGACACAGCTATTAGCAGACGCAGCAGAACAAATTAGTTTGTTTATCAATGAGGAGAAGATGAAATCTGTGGCTATTAATGGCCCAAAAGTAATCCTTGGCATAGATGGAGAAACATTAGAAGAGGTGATGACACTCTGCTAGAGGACAAGTACTGAGCAACAAAAGTAACAAATAACTTCCACAGAGTGGAGAAGCACTGGAAAAGTAGCCTGATCAGCACTAATCTAAAAATACACATTTTCAGCACTGATACCACATCTGTCCTTCATGTTGTCAATTCCACAGGCACAACCAGAGAGGATCTTGACCCAGTCCTGAAGAAACAGCCATGAGAGGGGCCATTGTGTCCATCAGGGAGTTTCTTCCAGCGACCACAACTGTAGGCACTAAAGTCTCATGGTGCTATTGCCATGGCTTCCACAGCAGGTGGCATCACAGGTACACCTTGGACCTGGAGAAGCCTTTGGTAAAACAGAGGAGAGCATGACCTGGTCCTTGTTTACAATGCTGGAAAGCATGGGCAAGCCACCAGAGACCAGCAGACATAGCAGAAAGTGATGGGTGCTATAATTGAGTGCTATAAGCAGCCGGGGCAGCAAGCGGGTAAGGACAGAAATTCCAAAAAATGAAAAAATGGTTTTTGCTGGCCTAGACTGTATTTGTACCTGCTGTAAAGTGTTCCAATGAAGTGAAAATAAATTATTGTGTCACATACTTCTGTGGTTTTTTCCCACTGCTCATCTCTGCAGCTGGACATCTGCCACAGTTTCCCCAAATTGAGGGCTGCAAGTGATACTGTAAGAGGATATTGAGGAACAATGTAGTCATTCTCGCACCACACTTTCTGCTGAGTTTAAAAGTGAAGCTTTGAGACTCCATTTCCTAGAAAAACTTTACTTTTAAAAGCCCTGTTTTGCTATTGGGGTGCTCTTGGAGATTTTGGCTAGGGCTGCCCTGATGCTGCTGCCCTGAAGCCCCACTTTTCTGCAAGACATCTGGAGGTGCTGCTTGCTCCTTTGCCTTGCAGGGGGGTTCTAGCTTTAGCACTTCAGGTTCCTCCAGCTGGATTGGACCTGGGACAGGAACTGTGACTTTTTTCCTCCTTCCCCCTCACTCCCACAGCATCATCCATGTGGGACTTGGTGTTTCACTGCCTGGCATAGCTCTGTGACAAAGGACCTTTCCTAACATGGCATCTGGCAGTGAATAAAGCCCAACACACCATCAGTTGCTCCCAGGCAACCATCTTCCTGGCATTATCACCAGCTACACTGGTCATTCCTCACTCCTGAGATGCTCTGCTTGGGCCAGGAGGTGCCAAGGACTTGCAGAAGGGCTTGTGGTTGGTCAGACCCCACTTTAGGGTGGTCTGATCTACCCTGCCAAGGCATGGGGACTCCCAGGTCTGATATCATTAATTATTGCTGGGTAAGTGGATTATTTTGAGCACTTAAAACTACTTTAAGGATTTGGATGCACATCAGTAACCAATCCATAGGCTTTCCTATGGGTTACTAGACAAGGAGGTGTAAATCCTACTGATAAAGCTTGTTAGTGATAGGGGGCTGGGGAGGGGAAGGAGGGGGAGTGTTTGGAGCCAGGCACAGCGATCTCTGGGGGCCACAAGGGTTAAGCCCACCACTGCAGCCCCCTCCTGCTGCCGGGGAGCCCCTGGCCGGGGGGAGGCACTGGGGTGCTGCGGGCAGTCAGGGTCAGGCTGATTTACAGCAGCAGAGGAACCGGGACTGTTAATTCAAAGTTGCCGCTTATCGGTGTTTAGAAAGCAAGCTCCGATCTGTTGGTTAGCGATTTGGCCTTTGCTGTAAATAGAGGGGCCCTGTGCTTTACTCTGACATTTTTGTCCTTATTATCTTGTCTCAGCCTCCGAGGGAGGTGGGAGAGTTATTTAAGGCTGACCTTAGTGCAAGGAAAATGAACAACTCCCTTACCCCACCCTGTTTTTCTCTTGTAGTCTTGGGTAAAAACTGTTGCATTGAAGTATCTGTGCAAGATACTTAATCCTCCACCATCCCTGAAAATATTTTGTAGATCAATTCACCCTGCTGTGCCCAGAGAAAATAATCACAAAGAGACCAAGTAGAACTAATGTCAGGAGTAAAAAAATGGATTATCCCTCCAGGAAAATCAATGTGAAAGGGCCTTGAACCCATCAGGTGCTGAAGTTCACCACTTAGCTTGTCCAGTCTTGCAATGATGTAGTACAGCTCTAATTAAAATTTGTGTATCATGAGTTTGAAAAGTAGTTGCTCCATCCCAAGCTAAATCTCTGAACATCACATGTTCACAGAAACATCTGACAGTGGCTGGTTGGAGCTGGAGAGTGTTTTGGATTTGGGGAAATTTAGATTGAGACCCAAACCCTCTACAGCACTGGAATAGAGTGTTTGGGGGATGCACAAGGAACCTGTGTGGGTCCCATCCCTGTTGGGATGTGCATGGGTTTTGGGAGGTTTGCTGTGAGGAAGTCAACAAATGCACGTGCTACAGCTGCTTCTGAGTGGAACACACCTTATACAAGATGTTAAAAGTGAATTGGTTAACAGAGACACAAAGAAACCCTTGTTCATTTGGAACACAGCACTTGCTAGACTGAAAAACATCTAATCTCCAAGCTCTTGTTTTATTGACCTGCCACAGCCAACCCTATCACCTGCACAATGAGAGTGCTGTAAGGCTACAGTAGCACCTCTGGGGTACAGACACACAGGATTTTGAATCCCTCACCTAATCTTCGCAAACTTCTCTATTCAGTTAAAAACAACAACAAAACCAGAACAAAACAATGAAACAAAAAAAAAAAATAAAAAAAACACCTCTCTCCTGATCAGTTTTCAAGACATTTTGGATACTTTCTACTTTCAGCTGTGCCAGAGAAATGTCAAAAGATCATCTTTCCCCCCTACAAAATCTAGCATTTTTCCAAACATTGTAATGAACAAGTGTTGGCAAACTGAAAACAAATTCCTTGCAGTGGAAAGTGCAGTACCCTTTCTAGTCCTTGGGGAAAAAAACAAGTCTGATTTGAGCTGGATTAGCAGCACAAATGACAGCTCAGGTCAGACACAGCCTTATCCGAATCAATTCCTCTCTCCGGGGAGGTGGTGTGTGTGTGCGCGCATACCTGCGGCTATAGCATTTGTAAATAATTGAGTTCTTCTGATCCGTACCACCACAGCACAAGAAGAAAGATTTGGTCCTAAGGGGGCTGACAGAGGTTCAAGCCCCAGATCTGCCACTTAGACACTTCTTCCCAAAGCTGTTTAGGCATGTAATTACTTTTCCGGCTCTGTGCCTGGTCTGAGTCTGTGATTCTCTGCCTCCTTTTATCTGTCAGCTTTTTACAGGGGCAAGAGTACTCTTCTACCTCCCAAGCATGTCATGAAGATGAATTCATTACAGCTGTAACACTTTAATGAGCACTGTGAAGATACAGGGTATCCTTACAAGTCCTAAATTAGAGAATTATCACTCAGAATGTGCAAGGGTGCCTGGGTGCATGGTCCAGGTCTGTGCTGGCAATACATTAATCCACCTCTGTCCATGATTCTGGAAGGGATTTTAGCCAGAGAAAGAATCTGGCTTCCATGTGAAAACCCACCTTGCAGCAGTGACTGGAACTAGTTTCCTTAAACATAAGGATAACTCCAGAGTAGGACATACTTGTGTGGCATTGGGCATATCTTCCGGTCTCTGAGGGTGCATTCCCATTACTGAGCATCCTGCATCCCATCCACCACTCTCACAGGATGGAGCAGACACCTTAGGCCATCTAAAATAGTCCCTATGCTTAAGCATAATTAGCACCTTAGAAAGGTATGTAACACATCAAGAATTGGGGTTGCCCAGGCTGGTTACAGACATAGGCACAGCGCATACACTGGCATCCCTACATGGCCGGCACCACTGAAACTGAACAGGAATAGTGAGAAATGCTGGGAGAGAATGCACATAGTGAAGGCAAGTCCCCTGGAATTTTGCTATTTAAAAGAGACCTCCCAACTACTGTTTCATGCATAATTGTGCAATTGGTAATATCCTGCCAAAGAAAGGCTTAGATCATCTCATCTGCAAAGATGAGTGTTTTCCACCTCCAAATAAACATTTTGCATGAGCACAAGTTGCATATCTTCCACCATAATGTGCCCCAAGTTGGATTTTGCACATTGCCTGCAGGCAAGGCAGCTGACTTGAATCTGGACAGGAGAAGGATGCAAGAGCCAAACTCAGAATGCTAGACCAGAAATATATTTTTTATTGTTAATATCATGTCAGCAGCAGCACAATTCCAAAATGAAAAATAATTCTGTTTCATATTTCTTTACACAGAGAGACAGACAGACAGACAGATCCACCCACAGCAGCAGCAGCAGTAACAACAGCAAGACTGCTCAGCGAGGCACTGGGACACGCACATACCAGAGGGTATGGTGGGGCTTGGCTCTGAGGAAGGCTTCGCTCCTTTCTTCCTCCCTTGCCAGCCCATGCTCTATCTATGGGAAGGTTTAACCTGGGCTGACCCATCACCTTGGCTTCCCCTAGTCACTTTTTATAGAGCTTGCAGTCACACTTGGTGAGTTCTGGGGAAATGGCACGAAGGCTTCAATGACCCACCCGAAGGACATGAGCTTGTGCTTTACTCTAAGCAGCCACATAATCCTACAAATCTGCTCCACTCTCAGGAAAGGGGAATTCATAATATCTTTTGATGAAGGGTGTGACTGGGTAGATCCTCAAAGTCTTTTTCTCTGAGTGATCTAAAGACCAGGCTGGATGGATCTCTGAGCAACCTGGTCTGGTGAAAGGTGTCCCTGCCCATGCAGGAGGGTTGGAATAAATGATCTTTAGGGCCCCTTCCAACCCAAATCATTCTATGATTCTATGATCTTGTTCAAGGCAGCTCTACAAATCTAACCAGCCTTGTGCACAATACTTAAGGGATACCTTAAGACAAAATCGAAAGCATGGGAAAAATCCAAGACAAGTCGGGAAAAAGCCTAAAAACAGGAATACTGGAGGACTACAGGAAATCCCAACAATATCAGAGATTACAGCAAGGACTGTGGGCGCCTCTCCAGCCCACAGGAAGCTGATGGGTGATAGAGACCAAATGTTCCCTGATAGAGGAGAGTGGATGAAAAGAGACTCAAGGATACACTGCCTCTAGTAGTGGGACTGCTATGGGAAGCAGCAATAATCTGTACCAGGGCAACATCAGAATATCAGCTGCTTCAATGGGAAAATTGTGTTTTAAAAGGGTCTATCAAGTGACTTGAAATAAGTTTTTCTTTAGAAAAGGAATACCATCTAGTGGCCCAAAAAGACAATAAGAACATGCAATGGCAATTAGAGAATCAGATGAATTTAGAAAAATAGAAAGAAAAACTACAGAAGTAAAGAGAGCGATTAACATATATAGTGCAATGATTTGCCCTGGAGCAAGGGAGAGCTCAAAAGGGACCTGATCATAGTAAAATACAAAGCTAAAATTAGGCACTTGCAAGAGCAGATTGGGATGCAAAAATTAAAAATAACTGCTGGAGTTGCAGAAAGAGATGGAGAGAACTGGATCAGAAGCCATCACAGGAATATAATTTCAAGGATGATATGAGCAAATGGGAAAAGAAAGAAAAGTTGAGAATAGCAGCATATCCTACAAAGACTATAAGTGCTGTTCTGGGGTAGGTGAGTATGGCAGATCAAACTGCTGTAGCTGCTAAAATGGAAAAAAGGCACCCCAAGGCAGGTAACCTGTAGACACGAAGCCACTGAAAGCACAACAGTAGACAAACATTTGAAATTAAATGGGGATGAAGTGATAAATTGATTAGATCATGTGCTCCATCAACATTTATCCACTGTATGTCAGGCACCTCCTTGTTGAACATTTAATCTTGTCATCATGGGCATTTAATCAAATTGCCCAACAGAATGGTAAGTCAAGGATGCAATTGGCAGCATTACTACCAGTCCATAAACTCAGAGAAGATGGAGAGTCTTTAATAAACTGAAAGGGAGCTGCTTGAATGTCAGCAGGACATGATACCGTGTACCAACCACCCATTCCCAGTGGAGCACAGGTATCTCCATTGTCCCTGGCAGCCCTGAGGCTGAGTCACACTCCTTGGACAGCAGATGAATTAGGAGTGGCATGAATTAGTGGCACAAACGCACCCCCAAGATTCACACTAAGCTCCCATATGGCAAAATGAAGGGGAAGAAGCAATTTACAGAGTTGCTTTCACATTAAGAGACAAACAGTACACTTTTACTTGCATCCCACTGGGCCAAGCACCTGCCCTGCTGCACATGCTTTTGTTAGTGAAGTGTTTGACTGATTGTATGCGGGGGACAAAGAAAAGAAATCACCTTATGTGATGATACTCAGGGAACCGCAGCTACAGAAAAAGAGGTACAAGAGAGAAGTAGCTGAGTTTTAAACTTAATAGACCAGATGGAATTTAAAGTCAATTTTATTATGGCACAATTAAAGCAATCCCAAGTTAAATGTTTGGCTACTGGAACTGGTGAAACAAGAAGATGGATAAATGCTGGAAAGGTTAAGCTTTCTGTGAAATAAAGACTAATCAATCTCAACTCTGAAGAGTGCTGTGAGGATTTAATTTCTTATGGCAGCATATCTATAATTGTGCTAGTATCTTATGGCAGCGTATCCATCTTTGCTAGTAGCAGCAGTGTTAGGGAAATGACAGAAAAAGAATCAGGAAGGGAGCTGGAGCAAAGACCAAAGCAGTGCTTTATCTGACGTGAAAGAAGCTGCTTGAAAAGTTTCTGCACTAAAATTCCCATTCAAAGGAAAATTATTCATAATAAGAATTTCAACATGAGATGACTCTGTGGAAGAAGTGCTGTTACAGAGAAATAGTGAAGGAAAATGGATACCAGTAGTATATGAGTCTTCTGTCCAGTGGACAGACTGAAATTTCCCTGGCCATGAGAAAACTTGGTTAAAGGAAGCCTAGGCTGTGGTGTGGTGGTGTTTGAGGCTCTCCTCCTCAATAGCACAGTTGTACCCCAGTCTACTCATACTCTGCTTTTAGGCACAAAGAGAATAAATGGATATCAATGTGGATATCCTTTTAAAGGAAACCACAAATAAACCAAAGGTATTGCACACTCATGAGAACAAAGAGGAAGAATAATCCAAGATACTGCTATCAGTGGAATGAGGGAACAAATAGTGAGGAAACTAGAGAAAGGATCATGCCAAGGAGCTTACATGGTTTCAGTAGAAGACAAACCCTTCTACACCCTATCTCTCTGCAGATAGTTACTATGCTGATAAAAGAACAAAATACTGGGTGCATGATAGGGAGAAGGGCGATGACATGCACATAATGGGATACCTATAAAGAAAAGAGAAGTTTTACTTTAAAAGCTTAGAGAGAGAGTGGGAATCAAATATATATTAAGGATGTGAAAGTAGTGGGAAAACTAAAAGCAATATTGAGAAATAATTAAGTGAGCAAGTAGACAAATTAACTCAGGTTTTGTTTTCTGCAGCCCCAACCAGGTATCAGCTGAAAAAAGAAGATGGGATGGATACTCTGGCCAGTGAATGAGAACGAATTATCTTAGATTGTCATAAATTAGTTACATAAAGGAGTTCAGGGTACTCTGAAAAGCATGCAATGAGTTTATGTTTGCCCCCAAATGAAGCAAGAAAGAGGACATAAATAAAAATTGTATAAGGTATGCAATGATGCAAAAGTGGATTAGTAAAAGAAACCTTCCAACTCTACTGCATTGGCTAAACCAAGGACTGTGACAAATACTGCAAAGAGATAACCCAGATGAACTGTCACAAACTAAAGAAGGGTATCATTGTATCATCAGTATCTCTTTGCCATAATTAGCTTATTTCCTGGATAGGTGGATGCTCTTCCACCTAAAAAGGAATACAACTACTGAAACTGTAACAATGTTGTAATGGAAAATTGTTCATAGGTATGGTACAGCAGCTGAGACAGGATGAGATTAAACAGTGGGGCCGGGTGGGAGTAGGGAGGTTCTAAGTGAAGTAACTCAAGCCTTAATAAGTAACCTAGGGATTGAGAAAGGACTGTATATACCCTACCACCTGCAATCCTGCAGACTGGTAGAGATAAATGAGCCAGACTATTAAAAATATACTAATGAAAATTGTAGGACAATATCCAAAATGATGGGCTGAAAAGTTAACCTTGCCATTAGTAGCTTTAAGAAGCAGTGGCAGATTAGACACTGGTTTAGAACTCCACCATATTTTGTTTGGACAGCCTGTCCCTTAGTGGCCCTTGGTCTAAGACTCTAAAATACTTTGGTAGGATAAAGAAGGAAACAATGCTACGTAGAAGAAGCAACATGAGAAAAATGGGTAAAATGAGGAAGTAAGGATCCAATTCATACATGGCTCATGAAATAAGGGGCCAAGTAATGTATTTGAAATCAGATAAAGAGGAACAAGCCTTAGAGATAAAATGAAAGGGGACCTATTACATTACTAATGAGACAAATTTTCTAAGATTAAATAGATGAGGGCAATAGTAAATACAAATGGGTTCATGTTTCTCAGATGTCCCCCTAAGGGGCCAAAAAATTCTGGAGTCTGTCATGAATTTGTCAAGAACACAGACATAGAAAACGCCCCAAAGAGGAACTTCTGGTGCCTGTGCAGCCTGAGCCCCCACACTCACAGCGCACTCCAGCACAACCTCATCTCCCACAAGCAGTGGGGTGCAGCCTGCCTGGTGTTTACCTCCCACCTGGCGGCAGCAGGTCTGTTTATATGCTTGCATACTAATGGAGTTGGTTTATGCTCTGAGTTTTGCTTATTTTCTATTTTTGTGGGACAACAGATTTTACTACAGCTCCTCAAGCAATAGCTGACAGAGTCAGGGACCAGCGATGCAAACTCTGAGGCAAGGCAGAGGAACTGATGTCTCCTGCAATTGCAAAGATTTCTAAACTAGCTTTTCACTCCATATTAATGACTTCAGTGTTTTTACAAATTGCATTAATTTCAAATATTTAACACAGCAGATAATGACTGTAAAGTGCTTTGGAGACCTAAAGATGATCACCTTTAGACCTTTATGGTTCTGGAGGCCAGACCAGAAAGTGAATGCCTCCACAGAGACTCCCTGCTCAGTCCTGATCAGGAGCCTGGCATTGCTGCAAGGTTTGAAGCATCCTTGCTGCAGTCATGGGCAACAACCCAGGAGCTGGAGACTACCAAAGGAGAGGACAAACAGTAACCTGCAGACCAGTAAAGTGGCCTTGCTATTGTTAACAAGGCTATAATCTGTGCATTAACTATACAGGGTTCATTGTTACATCTTGCCTGTTCAGAGCTTTTTTTTTTTATTTATTTTAGTCTGTTTTGCTGGAGGCCCCAATAATATTTTCATGGCTAGATAGCTAACCTATGGCCTAGCCTGCCTTAGTCTTGTGTAGCTTGCTCCAGCTACTTAATCTAATAGCAGTAACTGAAGAACCCAAATGAAAAATTGTTACAGCTCTTAAGGGAGCCTTGAGAGTTACAGCTCATGATCTGGATACACCCAGATTGGGAAATCATAACTGAAACTTTGGAAAAAATGCTTTAAAATTCAATAACTGAATGAACTCAGTAGTTTTATTCGTTTACAGGAAAATCCGAGGAGGGGGAACAACTTGAGGAAAAGCAGCTAGCTCTGGTGTTGAGCTGCTGATTTCAGTAATGGCCTTTTAAGCAAATTAGGAGGAATTTAGGAGGGACGGTCAAATAAGAAAGGAAACAGAAAGGGGGGATTGAGGCAGATGGGAGACTAAATGCTGTTTGTAGCTAAAGAGTTAAAATTTGAGAGAACTGAGGGTTAAACATATATATGTGAAGGTCTGAAATGGGATAAAGTGTAATGGATTGTAAACTACTTCGACTGAGTCATAGTAGAAGTAACAGGAGAGTAATGTTAGCCATGTTAATAGACAAATCTTAACTGCTAAGCCTTGCAGTTCTTTAAAGAGGAAATTATAAAAAATTATATATCGTGAGTAAGCATGGTAAAAGTCTACACAGAATGTTATAAATGATCATGCAAACAACTCTGTGTAATTCTCCCCTTCACTGTCCCCCACAGCTGTTTAGCTGCCTCCACACAGTCCCAAGCCCAGCTCTGATACTGCACAGCTGCATAACCTTGGGCCAAACTTCTGAGCAAACCGCTAAGTTATGAGACAGCCTGTGAGAAGATAAGAAGGGCAAAAGCAGGGGGAGGAAAACTGAGAGCTTTGGGTCAGATCAAGCCATTAATATCTACAGTGAAAACTGGATAAAACTGGGTTTGAGCATCCTAACTGTATGTTTACCTTCCTCGGAAATGGCCAGCAATAGCATTAGTCACACACCTGAGCTATATCAGGTGATAGTGATACTAGGATAACTAAGAATGAGACTGTGTAATAGACTGGAAAAGTGAAAGCATGTCAAATTCTCCCAAGGATGGGCAAACTTGGGACACCAGTGGTCCCACTCAGTCTGCAACAACCAATAAACTTAAGACACTCAGAGGCTGCCAAGGTTGCCCACGGCCACCAGCATGAAGGAGCATCAATAGCTGTGACTGCCACCTCCTGTGAAGGATGGCAGCTGGGCTCTTCAGCACTGAATGCTATGGGAGCTTTTAAAAGAGGGCTTGAAGGGGGTGTCCATGCTCTGCTCTGGAGTGGCCAGGGCTTGTTCTGTGGTGTTTGTGCTGGGGAGGATGCAGGTAGATTGGGGCTGCTCTATGCCAGATAGAAAACTCATGGCTTAGATCAGTTTAGAGGTTCAAGGAAGCAACAATGCTAACTGCAGCCACGTGGAGTGGCACAGCTCAGGGATTTGTGCCTAAGCATCCCCCTTTGCAAGGAGCTGAGGGGAGACTGGGGGCTGAAATTTCACACCTCATAGATTTGGTTCAGGTTCTAGAGCAGCACTGCATTTCCAAAATGTAGGAGGCTATGAGGCAGGAGTTGGTAGGACTGAGGGACATTCATGAAGTTGCTATAGGAGTTGCTTTGGGGCTGAAAAAAAGCAGATTAATTTATTCTCTGACGTTGGAAAAAAAAAAAAAGAAACAAAAAACCTTTTTTCTTTCTTTCTTTCTTTTTTTAAATAAAGAAGGTCTTCTCCTTTTCCCTGCACTCAGAAGCCTAGCATACAGCTCTTGATTTCAACTTTTTAGCTTGGCCATACTTTTTGTCTCTGCTAAGCCTCTTCCAGCAGTTGATAGAAAAGCTACCCAAAAAGCCAGCAGGCCTTGGGTCCATCCGGCCACCCTCCTCCAAGCTGGCCCTATATACAAAAGTGAAAAGCTGTTGGGGTCGCGTGGCGACAGGCAGCAGTGCAAATGTTTGGAGAAGACAGGTAGGAATTATCAGCTGGGAACTAGGTGAAGGCAGAGTGGGCGCATTTGGGGCTGAAAGGGAAGAAGGGACGGATATAGCTCAGTTCTTGTATTAACTGATAACATTGAGCGCATTAATCAGCGAGTGAAGCTCATCCCTTACGCTCTCCAGGGAGTGACAGATCATCTGAGGGCTGTCCAGGAGCTCAATGCTGTGGGTGTAGGGCTCATATTTCACTGAGAAGGGCCGCTTGATGTGTGCTGCGTAGCTCCTGCAAGAAAAGGGTGCAGACAGCTGGGTACAAGAGATGGCTTCTGAGTCTCCCTCCTACCCACCACCATTTACCCAGGAAGATCACAACAGGTTAACACCCCATTGAGTCAGAGCTTCCAGGTTAGCAAAAAAACTCTAGTTTCCCACCTTTCCAGCTCCACAGGACTATAGCAGTAGTTGAGATTCCTTTTTTTCATCAAGAAAAACCATGACTTTGCCTGTGAGTTTCTGTGAGCTGAACACATGGGCTTCTACCGAAGTGGAGGGTACACTGAACTGGTTACCTCCATGTCCATTGCCAAGCCTCCTCTACTTGAACTTCTTTTTCACAAAATGCCGAGAAGATTTAGAAGCTAATTGCAAGGAAAGCCTGTGGTATTATAGTATTATATTACTAAATCCTTTCTCACATTCATTTATTGACTAATCTCCGCTTGGGGAGGGGGGCACTAGCTGTGTTAAGGATAGATTTGACAGGTAGTGGCTCAGACCTGAGCTAGAGGATGAGAATAACATCACCAGAGCCTTGTGCTTGAGCAAAGCTGCACTACTGTACCCAAAGCCAACTGCAGCCTAGATCTCAGTGATGAACTTGACGTTACTGATATCTCTCAAGAGTAAGACCTTGTTGGTACTTTGCTAATGAAGAGGTATGTGGTCAAGTGAAAGCAAATCAAGGGTAAGGTTTCCCCAAAGTTTCCCACATTCACTTCCAACCCTAAGATTTGTATACTTGACAAGGTAGGGTTTTTTCACTTTGGAGCTGTGTAAATATGGAGCCGGGAGTCAATATTTAGGTACTCATGGCTACAATTTCATGCTGGAAAAGCTGGGAAGATGAGGGACAAACAGCACTACCAACAGGCATTCTCCTCGCCTCTGCAGAGGCTTCACCCTTTCGCTTCTGAATTGCTTAGCTTAGGCTACCCCCTTGTGGCTACCGCGAGTCTGCTCTGGCACAGGGCTCGGAGGAACGCAGCCCTTTCCCAGGCGGAGTCAGATGTTCCTCTAGCGAGTACTTCATGCCTAGTCCGAATTGCAGGGTGTTGGGGGAAAACACAACAGATAGGGCCAAGGGGCAATATGTTCCAGGGCACAGGCTAACGCTGGCAGCGAGCTGCCATGCTTGCAGGAAAACAACAAAAAAGGTGCAAATGAAGGGGTTTTCTGCATACTCGCATTGTTCATCTCTTGAAAGATGTGGTTTATCTCAGTTCTACCAAGCAAGGTCCAGCTCACCTCTCTTATTAATGCCATCAGCTGCTAATGGATAGAAACATGCCCTCCAAAATGGGTGTGCTCACTGGACACTTTTTGAAACATATAAAAATGACATGGCTGCTTGAAAGGGCACTGGGAGAGTGTGCCCTTTCTGAGAAGAGAGGCTTTTCTTGTGGGATAACACTGATAGTCAGGTCCATGGTGGCAGCTGCCAGTAATGCAAAAGATACAGATGCTTTAATGTTTTCACTTCACAGAGAAACATCTCTGTGGTCTCTGAACTCTTTAAAGAGCATCATTTACAGTCGCAGTCAATCTTGTCACAGGCAAGACCCTCTAGCCTAATCTTGCCTGTGTATGTAGTGTATTTTTTTCTTTTTAAATGCAAGGAAATGACTCATTAGGCAGAAGTTGGAGTTTTTTTAAAGCAACCTAGTGTGTGTGAGGACGGGTTCCCCAGGTGCTTGCTTTTCAGCAGCTGGACTCCAGGTTATATGAACAGTGCAAGTGAGGGTAATAAAAGAAGAAGTTGAAATATAGCAGTCATCACCACGTTATTTATATTAAATAATCCTCTTGCAGGAACTGCAAAGTCATGTACATCATGTTCACCTCATCCTGTCTCCTTCATAAGCTAAGATAAAAATGGTAAAGGCAAAGTTTTTCTCTGTCAATAAAGTGTTAAAGAACTGAGCTTTTCTCCTGTGGGCAATTCTCAGTATGACCAAGAAAATGCTCCTCTGAAAGATGTCTGTGGCTAGAGGTGGTCCTTACTATCCTGTTCATAGTCCCACGGGATGAGGAAACCCATTTACACTGGTGGGATGCTGTCTGGTGTCCACTAACCCTAGGAAGCAAAAGTTCCTTTTTTCCTCTGGATGAATCTTTCATGTCAAGGAAATCTTTTTTGTTTGTGTATGAGCTACTAATGATGCCTGGGTTTTGTTGTTTTTCTGCGTTTGTTTTTTTTTTCCTGTCAGTTTGGGTTTTTTCCTGGTTGAATAATAAATGGGTGAGTTGCAGAGCAACTGCTCAGAAAGACAAACATCCTATTGCATCCAAAATTCAGAGAATGCCACCGTTTTGAGCAGCTCTTCACCATTTTCCGAAAACTTTCCCCCAGAGAGCAAACTTTTACATGATGCAGAAGCCCGTGTTTCAGAAGGACACATGCTGGCAAGGTGCTCCCGTGAAGGACAGCAAGCACCTGATCTGTATCACTTGGCCCTTCTGCAGCAAGGAAGCAGAGGGGATCCTAGTGGGTGGTTTGGGTCTCCAATTTCTGGACCACCAGCCCTCTGTTACATTGCTTGGCTTCCCCTTGCAATTGGAGATAGTCTGTAACTCCTGCCAATGAGAACTAGGCACACCAGCTAGATGTGTTCCTTCTCTTGCTCCCTCAGTCTTGTCCCCAAGAATGCCTTCCATTCCATCCCACTCCTCCACACCCATGACCTCGAGTCCAGCATATTTTGTAGAGGCTGTTTGACAAATCCAAGGGATTGAAGCTGGACCCTGTGGGAACTGGAGGATCACTTTACTTTGAAAGACCTGACAACAGTTTCCAGAGAACTTCTGAGAACTTGAACTGAAAACAGACATAATGCCAACTCCTATTTCAATATATTATATCTTTGTTTCCTTTTTGAGTCTCTCTCACCGCTCAGTCCTACCTCAATTTACTTTTGGCATCACTGAAGCTTTCAGACACAAAATAAACAGGCTGGTAGTTCTGGTCCTGGTAGGGCTGAACAGCAGCAGCGTCAGGGTCAAAATCCCGCACCTCTGGTTCATCTGACAGTGAGTGCTAAAAAATGCAGCAGAAAAATGGCAGCATGAAACAAAGGGGATTGGACATCACATACAGGATTAAAAAAGGTGGAGAACAGATTGGATAAAGTCATTGGAAAGATGATGTTTTGCTCTATAGGGTCTAGAGCAGAGAGGCAGATTATGGTGGGACTTACTATGAGCTCCCCATAGGAAGACAGTAGCCCAGCTCCATAGGCTTTGACTATTCCGTTCTGTCTGCAGAGCCCAAACTCCACTGTAAACCAGTAAAGCTGTGAAAAGAAAAGGAAAAATTCCTGGGGGATACAGCTCCTCATCTTCATCTCCCTGTCACTTCTGAGCCCTTGCATTACGGTCAGGGGCTGGGGCTATTTAAAGGAACAAGTGCCTGACACTTCATCCCCTCTCCATACCCTGCATCCTTTGATGACAGAGAAAAATGCTAAACTAAGTTGCTGCTACACCAGATGGAGTCTGCATTCCTAGGCTTGTTCCCTGTGCACCCAGCTGCTGTGCAATGCTACTGTTTGGCGCCCTTGGAGCAGGACAGGTCACCTTGCTAAGGGAGACCCAAAGGAAGTGGATGTCATTTAATCCCATCCCAAAGAGTTCCAACAGTGCTGCTGTTAGAAATATGATGCTTGGTGATAATACTGGTGTGCAAGAAAATTGGGTTAATGTGGAAGCAAGCTCTGCTGTTAAACTGATCTCTGCTCTGCACAGTCAACATGAAAAGAGCAGGGCTGGGGCAGCTCAGGTGGGGGCTCTGAGCCTGCAAATCTTGAAACATCAGGCTGAACCTGTCCCTTTGATACCACAAAAGTGCTGCTGGAGGGGTTGGGCCTCTCATCCAGCAAAGAGGAAAACTTACCGTTGCTAGTTTCTCAATTTCTTCATCCGTTGCTCCCAGAGACGCAAGCCCAATGTCCTAGGAAGAGAAGGGAAAGGGCAAATATCAGATTTGGTCTGCAGGCCTCACCCTTACACATTGATCGCTTTGTTTTATTGCCTTGAGACAACTGATACTGCTGCCCTGTAGTGCCATGCATCTGACGGGACTTCATTGTGCTCAGGTTATAAACACTTTTCTGCAGAGTCAGTATTAGGGTTCTCAGTGCATCACTAGGACTCCAGAACATCATGTTCAATAAGTACAAGAAAAGTTTAGGGAGTGACACTGGGGTCTTGGTTGCCACCTTGTGTCCTGCTCTCTTGGGAGCAAGAAAGCAGAAGATCAGCTTACCTGAGAGAACTGGGCAAATGTCTTGTCAGCCAGCATCGGGACATGCCCCAGCAGCTCATGACAGCAATCCCTGCCAATGTGAGGGTGGAAAGGGGGAAAACACAGTCAGCAGCAGGCAGAGTGTGTCCACAGGGGAGCAAGGTTAATTGCTGGCCAGGTGAGACATCCAGGCAGGGAAGGCCATTGGGGCCTGGCAGTACTCACGGCTCAGGGGAGTGCATGGGTGAGGATGCGTGACGGATGTACTGTGTGCACTGGAAGACACGGAAGGCCAGACTGGCGAGGAAGTCCCGTGCTGACAGCAAACCAGCCACTGGCCGAAGCTGGAAGCCAGTCCTCTCTGAAACAGCAGATACCATCTCTGTGAGGTGCATGACCCATGGGCTGTGCCGATGTCCCATGGTACCAACTCTGGAAATTAAAGGACTTCTTTTCTGCCAAACCTAATTTGTTTGCTCCTACTAGGGAACAGCTTCTGCTCTTTAGGTGCTCAGTAGGATCATTTGGCTGGACCCTCAGATTCAGCCCACTGTGTTTAGCTACAGTCCCCACTACTTGGGCTCTACCTCTGTCCTCTGTGGGCAATGCAGAACCCACCAGCTCTCCTCCAAAATCTGAGCTCACATACTCCTCCTTTGCATTCAGGCTTCCCATCTGTAGCTGCCACCACCATCCTGGAGTCCTGGAAGACCCTGAACCTGGGTGCCCCAGGCTTGTACCCACCTTTCAGGAAGCGGGAAACCTCCTCCAGCTGAGGAATGTTGTTCTCGTTGTAGCCACAGAATTTCTCCAGCAGGCTGAAAGCTTCAAGGTACTCCTTGCAGGCATGGGTGGGGTACAAGCTTTTCAGGGTGCTGTACACCTCCTTCCTTCAGGACAAGAGGTGGCAGACATTCAGTGGCTTGATGTGTCTAGTCCTTTCCTGTCACATGGTTATGCACTATCAGGGACCCAGGCCCCTTGTCCTTTTGCCTTTCTCCACCTCTAAGTCTATATCTCTGCGCATTGATAGAGGTGTGTAAACATACAGACACACATTCAAATGAGCCTGCAAAGGCAGCAGCTATATCTGCACAGACCTACTTCTGACTTGAAGGTCAGAAGATTGTATAAAAGAATTAAAATATTCCCAGTAGGTTAACTCCTGAAGTTCCACTGTGAGACAGTCAATAGAGGAGATGACCTTGTTGAGAAGCCTGTGTACTCAGCTCATATGATTTGGCCTTGCTTTCAGAAACACTCCTGCAGCAACACTATTGGAAAAAACCATGTTCAAAGGAAGTGTTTTCCTAAGAGAGACCAGTGAGATACCATGCAGATATTCACCACTGGCCTCTTCTTTCTGCAGCTATGACAACTGTTTTCTGTTTGGAGGCTACTACTAAGTCAGGAACCTTCAAGAAGTGGGACTCCAGATTATCTACCTCACTCTCTGGGGAGGCTCCTTTGGAGTAAACTCCTGGGGGCTGCAGCGTGAAAGTGCTGTGGATGCAGCCCCAAGAAAGGTGGAGACAGAGCATCACTGTTTTGGAGGTAGCCTGGCTCTCCCGGATGCAGCTCTACTGTAAAATGTCATTCAATGAGTTATTGGCTTTCATAACAAGCTGTTAAGTAGGATGCTTGCACTCCTGACACATTTTTCAAGAGGTCACACCTAACTGCTTGGATTTTGATTCTCAGCTTCCAGTGGTGAAGCCAATAAATGTCAGTGATTAAATCAGCACTCACCAGGTAGCAATCTCCTCCGCTGTGTACTCCACATGAGGGATCGGGTCCCCACTGCAAGGCAAATGCACTGTTACTGACCAGAGCACAAGCCAGACTCCTCTTCCCTTTGAGAAGGAAGCACTTTGGAGAAGCTCTGCATGATGTTCATCAATCTTCTTTAAACCAAACAAGGGGGTGACAGGAAAGACAAAGCCTTAGTACTGGGTCATTTGTACAGGTGCAGCAAGTACACAGACATGAAAAAAAGTGTTAGTCTAGTTAGAGATTATAAATTATCAAGGGATGAACAAGAGTTTAGCAGGCATAGCATTTACCAGAAAAAAAGTAGAAATTGAAACTTTGTGTGAAAATAAATTCATTTTGTGTGCCTGAAGTTCAGGTAGTGGACGACTCCAAAAATGAACCAGTGACTGGGAAATATAAACAGCTAATAAGGAAAGCTAAATATATTTGAACTGAAGAAAAATATATTTGCAGTAAGATTAAGGATGGCAAGAGTGAAAAATCTCAACATTGATGTAAGGAGGCACTAAAAAAGACTGAAAATTTTGCTTTTTCTCATCATAGTTAGCAATTGTATTTCCTAAATCTTTCTGTTCTGTACTTGAACAAGTGACATATTCATATATTACCATGTAAAAGCATAGTTCCTTTTCCATTAGCAGCCTGAGACGATGCTACACAGTGACTCATAAATACTAACCTGCAGGTGAGATGTAAGAGAAGACAACATAAATTGGTGCATCATCTTAGGACGGTATTTATCCCTGTGTCATTTGGGACTCTTTTGCTGGCACAGTGACTTTCTGTGCATTTAGCATTTGTACAGGATAAAAACTTCAGTGTTCGTATTCTGGGCATCAGATCAGCAAAGAACATGAAACTTAACAGCAGAAAACCATGTTGGGATCACACCAGTTGCAGGGGTAGCTCAAGATGGTGACCCATATAATTTCTGTGGTGTCTTTTCAGCACAGCTCACTACAGTGAGCACAGCTCGTCTACACTTAAAGTCGTGTTCAGAGAGAGAACACTACAGTGTAAGGCACTGTCACTGAATAGGATCTAGGGAATATTTTACAAACCTAACTGGGTATTAGAGCTCTGTTTGATGTTGTAGTGAAAAGGCTGAGTGCTATCACTGCATGTATCAGAATAGAAGTATTAAGTAGGAGACATAGCCTTAAATCTATATAAGACAATGATGAGAACGTTACTGGAATCTATTTAATTTATCAGAAAGACTTAGGAGGTGAACCATTTAGTCTATAAATATCCTCACAGCAAAAAAAAAATCTGATAGCAGTGTTTTATCTCGCAGATCAAAGGCATGTATGATCCACTGGGTAAAAGCTAAAGTTATTGAAGTTCAGTTTAGAAATAAAACCCACATTTTTTTTCACAGCCAAGATAATGAACTATTGGAACAAATGTTCTGGGCATGTGGTAGCTTTTCCAGTAGCTGAAACACTGAAGTCAAAACTAAATGCCATTCTAAAAGAGATGCTGCATTTAAAATTAAATTTGAGGTCTGATGCATGTGGCTTTTTTATGCAGAAGGTTTGTTCTTATTATATCTTTATCAATGTAGGAATTAATGGCAGCAGATATTTTTTAATTAAAAAGGGACTGGAATGCATAAAGAGAAGAGAAACACAAAATGAGCTGCAAAGGCTGAGTGGGGAGACAAAACATAAAAGAAGTGTCATACAGGTAGTACAATGACTTCCCACCAGGTTCATTGACATGTCATTATTCCTGCATGAATGTTAGGAAAGGACTTACTGCTTGTAGTGAAAAGCAATCTCTGCTATTGATTTCCTTCTCTGGCGATATACTTGGTCAGAGTAGCCCTGTGATAACAAATAGGAACAGAGACAGGATTTTTAATCAGTTACTAAAATTTCTCACCCAAGGAAGTTCACCACTGACTGGAGAAACTTCTCTCAAGGTGGCAATCGCACTACAGCTGCCTGCCTGATCGGCTGCACTAACAGGTGTTGTCCAACCTGTGGTGCTTTTGTGGGACAGCTCAGGAGTTCAATGTGAGGGTGCCCCACACAGACTAACTCACCGGATGATCCAGATCCAAGTCAGGGTCAAACTTGGTTACCAAATGGTGGCACTTGTCCAATTCACAGATTTTTCTGGGAAACCAGTGAACTGTGGGGAGAGATAAAGTGACAATCTGCCTGTAGGAGCAAATATGGAGCATCCCGTAATGAGAAGGGGTTGTGAGGCTGAGTCAGATACGTCTGTTCTGGTGTACCAAATGCACACACACAACAAACAGCACATGGCACAGCTGTGCCTTTTGGGCAGTAGTTCCACAATCTAAATGTTCTTGTCCTAGAGTCATGTCTAATGTCATGATCTGCATCTCATGGCTTCCCTGCCTATTTCTCAGCAGAGTATTTTTTGACAAAAATTAAGGAGATGAAAATTGGATTTTACTGAGAGATTCTAGACTTCACAATAAAAACAGAACCAGAAATCCTACTGGTTGTACATCATTAGAGATCTGTAGTAATATTTTACAAAAAGAATCACCCTATCCTCAGAACAGGATGGTATGGGAAGTGTCTTGTAGATTAGTGCTGGATCTGTACAGAGTTCCTGACACATAGGTAGGAAACTATTTTGTATTTATAATATAAAACATTGGAGTAGGGATGCAAAGTTCATTAGGAGAAGTGTGAACAAAGCATGAAATTCAATCTCTTATGTCTCTTTTTTCAATCTGTTACCACAGGACTGGAATATGAACAGTGGAGTCTGTTGAGAAATGGACAAGGAGGGAAGTGGCTTTCAGGATTCAGGTGTCTCAGAGGCAGTCTTTTCTGGTTTACTGAAACTCAGCATACAATAGCCCTTTCCCTTTACTGGGAACAACAAAGTATCGACCCAGTTTCTACAGGGAGAGCTCAGCCTCTCTGCACAAGCGAAACAGGTTGTAAGTTCCTTACATTTGTCTTCTTTAGTGGTCCTCACGTCTTCTGCTACCCTCTTGATGGAGCTAATGAAAGTATTGAGGTCAGAGCTGTGGACTTCACAGCGCACAAAGTATTCCAGTTCAGCAGTCCCTTCACGGGGCTTTCGGCTAAGCCTGGTCTCCAGGTGGTGAATTTTAGCTTCAAATGTCTTTTGGGACATGGAAAGGAAGAACAAAAGCATTAAGCAACACTTGACACACCTGCAGGTGCTACCTAAAGATACACAGAATCATAGAATGATTCGAGTTGGAAGTAACCTTAAACATCAAGTAGTTTGAAACCTTCTTCCAAGGACAGGGACAACTTTCACTGGAACTGGTTACTCAGAGCTCCATCCAACCCAGCCTTTAAGACTCCCAGGGATGAAACATCCACAACTTCTCTGGGCAGCCTGTTTCAGCACCGCAGTACCCTCACAGTAATTTTTTTCCCCTAATATCTAATCTAAACCTACTCGCTGTAAGCTTGAAGACATACATCCTTGTCCTAATACTAAATACTCTTGTAAATAGTCCCCCTCCATCTTTTGTCTACGCCCACAAAGGGCTGCAATCAGGTCACCTCAAAGACTTCCCTTTTCCAGGCTTAACAAACCCAGTATGGGATGGATTCCTTCTTTTGTGATTTGTGCATCCTCTCTCCCTCCCCTACAAATGCACTTACCTATTAATTCCACAGTTTTTCCTTCCGCACAGAAAGCCACTTGGGCTGGTCAATAGTTACCAACAGAAGACTTCCACAATGGCAAAAAAGACCATATCAAGACAGAAAGTTGATGTGGCAAAGTGCCACTTGTCATGGCCCACTTTCCTTTCACGTCCCACCCAAGACCACGGTGGGGTTTGGAGGGGTGTGGTGGGGGGCGAAGGGGCTGCCCGGGAGCGGCCGGCGGCGCGGCGCTGGCCGTGGTGCTGAACGGCGGGGATGGCATGACACGCCGGCAGCAGTGTGAGTTTGGGCTCACTGTCAGAAATTATGTCATTTGGGCTCCTTATCGGAACTGGTCTCCCTCATGGAATAAGAAGGAGAAAGAAATGGAGTCTACAGTCTTCCAAAGGGCCCCGGTAGATTTATGGATAATTTCTTTAGTTCAGTGAAAACTGGCAGTACAAGCCCAAGTCCCCAGGCAATGACCCAACCTTTCCAAAGTCCCTGCAAGACCTTTTATAGAGGAAAGGACATAATTTCTTTCATTAATCAGAGGCAAAAAGATGAGAAGGAACAGATGTAATGTCACAGGTAAATTAAATTTAGGACTGTGTTTTTTAGTGTACCTACCAACTTCACTATTACATTGTCCCCTGAACAATCGATACCTTTGCATTAATCTGACAGCTGTGATTGCATTACCTATGCTTTAGCTGCATGTAACACATACAGAAGAGTGAAAACAGCTTCCCTGAAGCCTGGTTCATGATGAGGCAAATGTCATTATGCCCGTCTGCTTTCATATCATGTACCTGCATTGCCAGAGGGATCTGGGAAATGAATCTTTCTCTGTTGGGGCTTGACATGCTTGTCTTTTTATTATATTTAAAGCACTCTCTGTGACAAGCTCAAAGAGCTTTTTTTGCTCCAGGAAGAAACAAACAATATTTGAACAGAAGCTGCCCCAGCTTCTCTCTTGATGTTTTGAAATTGTTTAAATTACAAAGTTTAAATGCAGTGTAACATAAAATATACCAAGTACAAGACCCCACACATCTTAAGTTTCATACCCACTGAGCAGCCTGTTGAATGTTACCCTGGTGGATTTTTCATGCTTTATCTGGCACCTATGCACTTCTGGGAAGGAGACCCCAATCATGGCAACACCAAGGGTTTTGTCTGTAAAGTTTTTCACAGAGATTCTTTCAGTCTTCAGACAAGAAAAATATATTTCCCAAAAAAACAGCTTTTCTTGCAACAGTCTTCTTAGAGGAGATGCAAGATATTTTGTAATTGCTGAAGATCTTCAACATTTTTAATAAGAGTATCAGAGGTAATACTACATGGGTAATGAATAAGTAGAATGCCCTAAATTTCAGAAAAATACTTATCCTTCAAAGGATAAGTATACTTTTTGTATGTTTACAGCTCTTAAGTAGAGAGTTTACTGTGCAGTGTATAAAGCCCCAAACAACCTGTTGTGACTAGAATTGCTGTGATCAGGACATTGGACTAGAGACCTCCAGAGGCCCCTTACAAGCCCCATAACTGATTAATAGGAACAAATTGTCCTCTCCTTTCACTGCTGAAGGCAATGAAATTAAACTACCATAGATAAAGCATATCTCAGAACCTCAGTTTGCAAAATAATTTTTAATCATTCTCAATGAAAATGCACTATATAAATGCAAGCTGTCATGTTTGATTACTGTTTAAATAGGCAGCAACTATTTCCAATGGAAAGACCACCAGTCTTTCCATTCATGGTACCAAGATCCTATATAATGCAACATTATATTGCTGACTAAAGGGAAAAAGCTCGGTTACCAGTTTTCCTTGGTAGTAAAGGCACATACAGGAAACATCTCTTGGGAGGTATCCAACAGAACTTTTAACATGTGAATCAAATTAATCCTCGAAGTAGAGAGGTAATTTTGAAATCAAGATACCAGTTTTACACCCACGGTGAAATTGTTACTGTGACTATTTGACCAAGGACCAGCGTGTCAATGCCATTCAGAGTCTGTCAAAGCCTTGGTCCACAAGTAAGGCGAGTTTGGTCTGTAGACAGGCAGGGTATATAGCTTGCTTTGAATGTGGGATCAGAGCCCTGCACATGAAGCTGAACTGCTGAGCAGTTGAGGGGGTTGTCAGAATATGCTATAAGCCACAAGGGTGTGGACTGGTGGCATGCAACTGTGTGGTCGGATCCAATAATTAAGCAAAATTAAGCCCAGAGTTTAACAGCACTGTAAGACAGGTATTTCTTATTCTTAGTGATGGCAAGTGAGAGCACACTGGGGCATGAGCAAAGCATGACTATGGGGTCATCAGACCGATCATTTGCAGTAGGCAGACCTAGTCTGATTCTTCTTTATTAGGCTAAAGTGACACTTCTGTCAGTGTTCCTTGAGTAGCATACAACAGGTTAGGTACTCACCTCAAATACCTTAAGTACACGGGACAGCGGTGAAGTCTTGGCTCCCTTGAGCATGAAAAACAGGTTCAGCATGGCTCTTCCATCTTTCTCCTCAAATACAATGGTCTCTGTAGACTCTGCAGCATCAGTAGCTGCAGCTGCAGCTTCTCTTTCCTTCCTGGCATCTTCAATGAGGCTTTGACGTCTTCCAATGAACCGTGGAGACTGAAGGCAGAACAGAAGGGGAGATCAGAGACATCCCTGGTAGCTGGATGAGATGTTACTGGTATGTCTCAACAGAGGAAGCAGGAAAAAGCTGAACTGACTTGCCTGGCTTTGTAAAGGAAGATCTGGTGATTAGGCCTGAGGTTTCAGAATCTACCTTTCAGAAGTGTGGGTCTCTAGGCAAAAATCTCTATAAAATATCTTTTTAGCATCACTGGAGAGTGGGCTTCTCCCCTCCTCTTCCCTAGCAACAATTTTCAATATCCTTCAAAAAACAAAAATCAGAAACAATCCTATGCAGTTTTCAGGTGTCTGATGAACTCAAGTGGAGGGGCATTAGACAAACCTGAAGTCATCTGAGAAAAGATGCATTCTGAGGGACAGCTGTAGTCTATGGCTGTGGCCTGGCCAGGAAACATGAACTGTTTGCAAGTGTATTAGCAAGGCAGCTTAGCTAAACTGCTCCCAGGATCCAATATGACAATTTCTTGTGACATTATGTGGATGCTTGCCCATTGAAGTGTAATTGGAACCACATCCATATACCTCAGAAAAGAAATTCCTCCCACCGATCTATGGATTTGTTTTGTCCCAACAACCTCCTGCAGATTCTTGTTACTTGGAACTGAACCTAAAATGCTGCAACTCTGTGCCTGAGGTCACGTTAGGTCACTCATTTTTATTTATAGTGAACTACAAACTTTCAATCACCACTGTTTCTTTTGTTATACAAATAGCTCATATACCAACTTATTTGT
This sequence comes from Sclerurus mexicanus, assembly GCA_013396755.1. Lineage (NCBI taxonomy): Eukaryota > Metazoa > Chordata > Aves > Passeriformes > Furnariidae > Sclerurus > Sclerurus mexicanus. The sequence continues at coordinate 587,375 of VWZF01001448.1, read as the reverse complement.
TCTTTGTCTTTTTACAACCAGTTTTCCATTTAGAGGCAGCTCAACTGGTTCCAATTTTTTGTGTTCAATACCCAAACCAGATGACAAAACCCCAGAACTTGCTAAAATAAACCTGGATAAGCACTGAAGAAGGACTCAGAGTGGGACTGGCTGCTGTTTTCCCTTTGACTATGTTGAAAATATTCAGAAAAGAGAAAGTTACTAACCAAGTAGTGCTTTCCCTACCTTGTGAAAATTAAGAGAGTGCTTTGCTTTTAAAAAGACAGTCTGATTGATTACTAAGATCATTTTCTCTCTGACTGTCAAAGCCCACTATCAGTAACTCATGTTTCCTAGCAGTGTAAAGCTAGGTGTAAAGCGATGCTCTAACAGTGTAAAGCTAACATTTTAAATGCAGCCTCAAAAATGCAGAACATCAAGGGACCAGCTGATGCACTTCTATCTGGTCCTTTTCTAGTAAAGTTACCCCTCTGAAATTATGTTTGCTGATCCACACTTTATTCCTTATGGCACAGAAAATCACCTTCAAACAAAAAAGCATTTATTGCTGCTTGTCTAAACTGGTAGTATTCATGCCCAAAGAGAGCAGACATCTAACAAGTTACCTCAGCCATAACTTAAAATGTTGTGAGCATGTGCTCAGCCTTAAATGTGTTTTTTTGCATCACTACAGTGTTTAAAGTCAAGCTGCTGTTTATCTTAAAGTGCCTGGAATAAGCAGGGCAAACAGCCCTGTGCCAGGCATAGAAAATGGTTTCCACAGCGACCCCAAGCCAACCAGTGCTGTTATCTAAGGATGCTTTGTCATACTCTGCCCTGAGGCACAGAGGTGCAGCAGGATTTCATTTCTGGGGTGGAGAAGGGGAGAGGAGGGAAATTATGCCCCCATATCTAGGCTGTAAATCACGTTAAAATCCAGCTTGGGGGGAGCTTAAGAGGTGAGACTTGTGTGGCTGGAAAGCTGCACCAGGAGAGGCAGCCTCAACCAGTCAGACACACGTGCTGACACTGTGCGTGGCCCCTGGCAGGCGGGAGTGGGGAACTTCAGGCCCTGTCGAGAAGCCCTGTAAGTTCCTTAGCTCCATGATGGTTTGTTTTAGGTGGCTAAATTAAACAAACAAACAAACAAACGAAACCAAGAAACACCAGAAAAAGGCTGAATTTTGCTTGGGAGAAGAGGGCTGGCAGGGGTCTGCCTGCCTGCTGCCTCCTCTGCCAGGTGGAAGCAGCCTGGCTGCACACTCCCCATCTCATCTTCCTCTCCTCTGCTCCTCACATTTATGCTCATTGGGGTATTACATCCTTTTGCTGGAAATTAGGAATGAGGCATATGTAATAGCCAAACTGATCTCATGATAAATGCCTTTCTTTCTTCCAAAAGCACCATTATATGGTATTTCCGAATTACCTTGCAGACTAGCTCCCTGAGTGCATATCTGGGTACAGTGAGAACTGTAATTTGATTTTGCAAAGCATTTATTTGCCTAACCAGGGCCTGAGTTTGATACAGTCATTCACCTCTTCTGGACGGTTTGTTTGTGTCTCTTATGAAAGTTTTGTGCATTTTTCCTTCCTTGAATTTGCTGAAACTCAGAGTGCCCAGCCTGAGTAGCGTAATTAAAACACTGTGTTCTGAGTTACTTTGTTTTGGTTTTTGACCCCTGGCTCACTATTTGCAGCAAGCAAGAAGGATTGTAAAGACTATTTCCCTCCCCTCAACGTGGGGACAGTAACATCCCACCCCTGCCTTCCCTGAACGCCCTTTCCTGCTGGTTTGGCTCCAGTGGCTGTCTCCTGCCTAGCTCTGTTTGTGTACTCTGTAACCAAACCCAGCTCTAGCTCCAGCTCCAGTCCCAGGGTCTCTTGCAAAAACTCTTAGCAGCAAAAAAACCCCTAATACATAACAAAAGATTTTTCCATGGTGTGAGTTTGATGTTTGGCTGGCCCAGCTGAGACACATAAAATACCTGCTGGTGTAGACAAGTTCTGGGATTGCAAAGGTCTGCTTTCCCCCCACCCTCGGTCTGCACAGTTTCCCCTGGAGTACAGTGCTGGTTCCTGGGGAACCTCCTACCTACTGGAGGTGATGTGATGATGGGCAAGGGCTGTGTGGCTGATTATCCATAGTCACACTGACAACACGAGGGACATGCAATGTCACATACAAATGCAGAATCATGCCTCTTGCCTGGTGGAAGCCAGCAAAATAAGTGATAGAGTTGTGGAGATCTGTCCTAAGTGAGAGCAAAGGGTAAAGCTTTTCATGCATCCTGCTCTCAAAATGATCCTCACAGGGCAAAGTTTTAATTTTAGTTTGGTTTTTTTTTGTCTGAAAATTTCCATTCAAAGAAGGGACACAAACACAAGCTGAAGTTTTATATACCACCCAGGCTGGAGGAGTTGCTCACCCCAAGTAGGTTGTCACACTCCTCTCAGCCCATCTGTTGAACCTGAATTCCTATGGCCCCTTTGTACAGTGGCCCATTTCCCATAAAACATGAAGCAGCACCCCAGAGAGTGTAATAGCCAAACACTCTTCCTTTCTCTAGACGGCAACAAGCATCTCAATTACTGATTTTACAAGCTGCCTGAAAAATACCAGGTTTTCAAGAACCACTTGTGTTCATTATTTTGCTGGAATGAAAATGACTGTTAGAGAGAAGTCTTCCCTGATTTCCATTTATTAGAGACAGCAACCTTATTTCCTTGTTTCCTAAATGTGTCCCTTCCTTCCCAGCAAACTCCACTCTCCAAAATGCCTTTCTTTCAATGTAGTGGCTGATTTTAGCAAGGGAGAGCATGGCATGGGGTTAAGAGAAGGGTGAGTGAAAAAGGCAGCAAGAATAAGGGAGGGAAATGGGGAGCTCTGTAACTGACCTGCTGGAGTCATGCTGCAAGTATCTGCCAAACACCTCTGCTACCTAACCCATCTCTATACCTGAGTTTCCTCCTTCTGAGCATCCCCACGGGGTTCCCTCCTGGTGCACCCATCACCACTGGCTGTTCTGGCTCCTGCAGTGTCACCTGCACCCTGCACAAATCTCAGACCCACATACTGGGAGTCTTTAGGCTCATCCTGCCCGACAAGGCTTTGGGGTTAGTAGGTGAAATGTCCCTATCTTTACAGATCAATGGGTTGGCCAGAATTGGCTTTCTAAAGGCACTTGACAGCTCAGTGGGAAGTTTTCCTCTCCTTTCCCTGACACATTCAGATCTGGTGAGTGCAGAAGCATTCCCCAGGCTAAACACAGGGCTGAGACCACATCAGAGAGGACTGGGAACAGAAATGGGGGAAGGACGCTTTGGGAGATAAACTGTGGACACAGCAGCAATGAACAAACTACTTAAACTGCCTGTGCTTTGTGCACTGTCTGAAATTAACAACCCCACTTTTTATTATGCTAGAGCAGGTGAAATCTCTGCAGTATAATGTCTTGAAAACAGGAGATCATTAAGACTTTCAAATTGCCTTTCACACTGGGGATTCCTTGCTATTCTTGCCTTAGGTCTGTGGGTTATTCACCTCACTTTTGGCTAAGGCAGTGAGGGTTGCATTAGTTCAAGTTTTCACCCCCTTAAATGTTTGAATTTCATGTGTACCAATATATAGAGAGAACTGTTCGAGTAATTTCCCTTTGCCAGCCTAGAGCCCAGAGGTGCCCATGTCGGAGAACTCCTACAAAGGCAGTGTTGATCCATCTATCCCTGCCTGCCTCTGCCTATAGCTATGGGAGGTACTGTGGGTTTTGGAGGAGGAGGGAAAGAAGTGGGGTAGAGTTGTCTTACCATGATGGCCTCAGCTTGCTTGGAGTCCAGCTCTGACACCGCCCTGCGGAAGCCTTTGGCTGCAGAGGTGGAGATGTTCGGGGTTGGCATCTTTGCTCTTCCACGAGCTCTGCTGTCTGCTTTCCAGCTCCTTGCCAGCTTTTTATAGGGCAGGGCTGACGTCAAGACTCTTTCAAATCTTCTCTTCCCCTGCCACCTCCCCATCACCACCTCCCTCCTTTCTCCCCCTCGGGCTGAGAGGAGGAGGGGATATGAAGGAGAGAAACGTGTCTGTCCCATTAAATCTAATCGCTACAAAGATTGCAGACACCCTGCCTACACAGATGAGACAACCCCCTACCTGTTTGCCTGCATCCAAAAGATTTCTACTCTAATTTACCCCTCCCTCCCATTTCTGGATGGAGTTCATTCTCATTACATGTTTCAGTTCCACACATTTTCTTCCCCAGCCTGGGAGTTTCATGAAAGGATTTTCATCTGTGAAAGGATGAAATAAAAGAAAGAGAGAGATTTAGCCCTCTCCTTTTTCCCCCTTGTTTGCCTTGTCATCGAGGCAGTAAAGTAATAGGAAAATAACACTGATTCCCCCAAGACAACTGCAGGACTGGATGCTGTTCTCACATATGCACATCCCAGTGCCCAGCTTCTGACAATGCTGTGCATTTCAGGGCTCCCCCACCACCTCAGATCTTGATTTGGCCATGCAACTCTGACAGCAGGACAGCTGAATCTTAGTCTTTAAAGACGAAAAAGGTTTTTAGAGGAAATAACCTGGAAAAACCCGCTCAGTCCTGCTTTTCTAAAGACTTTGCTCCTCTTGCAGTAATTCCTAACAGGTTGAATGCCCACGTACAACAGGGGCCATGACAGTGGGTCACAGCTCAGGACCCATCCTGGGACTCTGTTTTGCTGAAAGTAAAACTGGAATTTTTCTCTTATCGGATTTGCAGCAGCTGCTCCAACCAAACAAGCGCTGTGGGAATGCATGGCCGTGTTTTGTGTGAGCCACCATCCCCCTGGTGACAGGCCACTGACTGGCACAAATCCCTGTGGCAGGGAAGCTTGTGGCATTTCACCAGCTGACTTCCAGAGAGCTCACCCCCAAACCTGCTGACCGCAGCACTGACATTTGGTTAGGGTTGGTGGCTCATCCTTCACGTGTCAGGCAGCTGAGTTCATTCCAGCATGCCAATGAATTTTGCAGTGCCAAAAGCCCTGGTGTGTCAACAACTCATTGACCTCCTTGGGGATGCAAAGTTTTTGATGTTTGCCATTGCCTGCATGCACCAGGGAGAAGGCAGCATGACCAACACAGCCAGCCCCACCAAGGCAGCTTGGGAAGATGATTGGTAGAAGCTGAAGCAAGCAGTTGGCAACAGCTATACATTGGTGCAGCAGTGAGCCAAAACTGATTTTAAGTCATGTGGAGCATGTTATCTTATTGTGGGTGCTGAGGAAGCTTTGCTGTTTGGTACAATGGAAACCAGAGGAAGGAGTTAAGCAGCCATCAGGGCTTCTCTCTCCCCAGCTCCTGTGTCCTCCCACATGGTATCACCCCACACACAGAGACCAGCCCTAGCTTTTGCTTTAATTTCATCCCTAATCCCCTCTGAGTCTCCTGAACTGTCCATTTGCCCTCTGGTAAACTCTGGATGCTCAAAATGCAAGACAAAACTCCACCAAACTGATGGAGGGTAATGCTGCCTGGTGTTGCAGGATCTTCTTGGAAAACATTTTGAGGGCAGGTCTTGAGACACCCTACTGCCCAGCAGCTGGTCAAGGAGCAGCATTGCAGGCTCAGTCTCCTCCTAGCTGCTGGAGTGGCCTTGGGCACTCTCTTACTGGGGGATGTGAATTAGTACAATCCTATGGCTGGTTTATTTTTGTGCTGCTGACTGAGGTGAACCATGGTAGCTGGACAGGTTTGGGCAACACAGCTCTGAGATACCGGCACTCAGTCCCGTGCTGCTGCCTTATCCAGGTGTCTGATCATGCTTGCTGCCACTGTACCTTTTCATAGCCCTTTAGAGACCATTTTTTTTCCAGCAGGTGCACAGAAGACCTTCATCATTGCTTCCTGATGCCCCTGAGAGACTGCTGTCACCTTAGGAGTGACAGTTGTCTTTGACAGCCAGGCTCCCTCACTTGATGAGGATTTGATTGCATCCTGGTTAAAGGGAACAAACAGTTTTGTGGATAACTGTATGTCAACAATCATTCTAAACACAGCCCAGCTCCCACTGCAGTTAATCTTTCTGTGAAACCTTAGATTAGAATCTCATGCAGGTTGCCACTCATGTGCTCTCATGTTTCCACACTCTGTCTTGACTATTTTGAAGCAAGGCTTACTCAAGAATCTTGTAGACAGTACTTTTTTAGCAGTATGATTCTCTTTCCCATGCTGGAACATTTCTGCCTTATCCCAATCACAGCCAAAGTGTGAAGAATGATGCTTATCCCAGACAATCCCGCAGAAGTGAATCACAGAAATTCACCCTGATTTTCACCCCAGAAGAAATCTAGTCCTCTTCAGAAACAAAGAGAAAAAATTCTTGGATTTTTTTTTCATGGATTTTTAAGTTTATCTTCAGTACCCTTTCTAATACTGGGGGAATTAAAGCTAAGCAATAAGTGAGTGGATGGTCAGAAACAGCTCCTTCAAACAAGCAGGTGTCTCTCCTAGGTTTCACCACTGTCTTGCCATAGGGAGACTGAATCCACTGTGGTATTAGTGCTTCCTAGTATGTAGGAAGTAGACCTCTTATGGAAACATATGAGTTAAAAGTAAACTAAGGTCATACTGGTCATCTGAAGATAATATATGAAGACTGGCAGGAAGAAGAATCAGCTTCAAAAGAGGCCACAAAAACAAAGCTTACATATCTCTCATGTTAGGCATCAGTGAAGAGACCTCAGTTGGGGTCCTGTAACTCCATTAATGCCAGCAAAGTTAACATAGAAAGAAAGCAAAGGAGAGGGCTCTTGCAGATATTGCCTGTTTGCTTCACTGAAGAAGTTTCCTGTGCAGTCTTATAGCTATGCAAGACCATGTCCTGCAGTGGTGGTGTTAGACAATTTAGGATGGAGCTGCAAAGGTATTAAGAGCAGAAAGCAGTAGTTAAGGATTAATACTCCAGAAATGCTTAGTTAAAACTATTCAGCAACTTTGGTAGCATGATACACTATTAAAATGTGAGCACTGTCAATGAAAGGCCTTGCCAAGACTAGGCCAACTTCACTGGGATTTAACTTGGGAAGGAAAAAGGGACTTGGGTAGGAGGAGAGTTACAAGAATTGCATTGGCATATATATGTATATATATCAAAACCAGTTTAAATTGTGGATGAATTCTTCTGGCTTGCACTACCTCTAAAACTGCATGTAGTCTAAAGAATTTGAGCATTTTTTGTTTGAGGCTTTCAGTTCAGTTTTAGAACAGAGACAAATTTCAAATTATTTGATTAATTTAATCTCTTTTCCTTCATGCTTTTCTTACCTTGAAATCAAAAAAAGAAATCTTTTTGCTAGACCTATTATTTTTGGTAACTGACTTAGTTTAAAGGTCTCTTTAGAGCAGTATTTGCCCGCAATGATAAACCTAAAATCCACCGTCAAAGCAATTTCCACTTATCCAAATTGTAACCAATTTGCTGAAAGGATAGCCCTAAAATGTCAGTTCATGTAAAGAATTGAGAAAATTTAAAAATAATAAATACGTGGACAGAACAAGTCACTCAGCCTTCCTGCAGGCTGCAACCTATTCAGAGATCACATATAAAGCTCTTCTGAAAAACAGAGGTTTTAAAATGTGACAACATCAGACAAATTTTCAAGATTATTGTATGAATAGACAGAATTTCTTTTAATATATTTTCTGTTTTCCTTTCGTATCATTACATATTGTTTCTACCCTTGTGAAATCCAGCCCTTAATATTTAAGCTCATCAGTTCTTCTACTTAGTTATCTCATTCCAAAGCCCTTGATTTTTAATCCCTTGTCTTCATACTGATGACAAATCAGTCATACAACTCTTTTCTTCTCTAAGACCTGCTAATCTGCCACCCCCATCCCTGTCTGGTGATGCGTTATAGGGAAGCAAGGCCTATGGCATGGAGGTTCCATGTAGCCAAAGTCCCGCTTTCCATGCAACTGTTGGTAAAACTTCCAGATTGTCATGAGGGATAGTAAGAATTTCTCTCTCTGATAAGAGTGGAAAATCAGATTGGTTCTCCTGTCCTGAAGGAGTTAACACAGAAGGTGAGCTGGGAGAAGCCATGTGGCAGCAGGTTCTCCTTCTGGGCAGGAAGGTGGGCAGTAGGCGGGTGTCCTTCAGAGCAGTTATCAGCACAGCTGCAGAAGGACAGGCAATACTTTTCCCAATTAGTCCAGTGCAAAGCCGTTCAATGTATTTTCCACCTGTGTCCTTCCCAGGCAAAGTCCTGCCTTTTTGGACACCATCCACAGTTTGGACTTTTCCATCTCTTCATGCATCTACATCTCTATAAACCAACTGTTTGGGTGCATGTTTAAGTTCTGCTTATATCAGACGACTTCTGTGGGGGTGTAAGCCTATTTGGTTAAGCCAAGCCAGGCTTGTCTCAGCCTATGTTTGACTAATTACCAGATTTGCTAATGAGAAAGAGGAGCCTTTAGGAAGCTGTATGAGGAAATAAAGAGATGGATAGGTCTTCATCACTGCTTTGTTTCGCACACTCCAACCACATGACCATCCTTGAATATGTGTGGGTGCCATGTGTATCCAGCTGTGTGTTTTAAGGGATTAATCTGACATAAAGAAGAAACAGCAAACACTGTTGGAAACTGTTTTGTTGCACTAGCTCCCAGACAGAAAAGCCCCAAAACTGGAATGCTCTGACTGTGCTTCCCTCAAGGGTGAAGCAGACCCAAAAAGAATCCAGAAATGGTGTGGAAGTTTAAAGCACTGCTGGTCCTCTGGAGGCTCATTTCACCTGCCACTGGATGCAGTATTGGTGGTGCAGAGAGAAAAACAAAATATTAGTGTCTTTGGCTGGATCCATGTGGTCTGTTTGTGCATCCTCAAGCACTGTTCACAATAATCAGGTATGGGGACCAAGATGAAACCCCCATCTGCCAAACTACTGTCCTTCATTGTGGGAATCAAAGAGATCGTCCTGAAACAGCCTGCAGTCTTAATGCACATTCCAGGGGGAATCGGTGGGAAAGGTGCTTGCAGCTTGGCAACGGTGGGGGTCTCTCTGGTGGCCCAGGGAGCTGCAAGGACAGGGTTTGCACTCTGAGAGTGTTGGACTAAGGCCTGAAGAAAGGGACAGTGTATTCTGATGTGAGGGTGAGTTGCCATTTCCCCTCACAACCAAGGCAACCCTGACAGCCATGTGGGGTATCCAGGCCCCCTTACTGCTCTTTCTTCCACCTACCTGCTCTCTCTCCCTCTTCCCCTCCACAGCACAAATAATTACAGTCTGCCATAATTTTGAAGCAATTATAGGGGGGTTAGCCAGCTCCATCAAGAGATGTTTTTTTCTCTTTTCCCTTCACAGCTCCATTCAACATCCCCAAGTGCCACAAAGGAGTGTAATAACCCATAATGACACCCCAGACCTTCACATCATTGCAGCCTCCTAGGACTGGGGCAGCAGCAGGAGGAAAAAAAGAGATAATTAAAATCTTCACCTCCCTCTTAACTTCACAGCCTCCTATTATCTAGAAAAGACAGACTTCTGTGCTCACACTCTCAGGATTGATGAGCCCTGGGGAAGGGTGGCTGCAAGCAGTAGAGATGTGCTAGCTCTTCAGTCAGGGCAGTGAGATGTCTGGTGCCACTTTGGGAGAAAGCCTCTTCCATTCCCTCCATGGCAGAGGCAGCCACTGGGGTGTGATGAGTCCCAGTGCAGGAGTTGTTCTTCCAAAGCAAAATCAAAACAGCCATGAATTAAAAAAAAAAGAGGCAAAACATACACTTTCCTAGAGAAGATGGAGTAGGGCTTTGCAACCTTCCCCAATGACTTTTTGCCTCAGTATGTACCAGTGCATTTTTCACAATGTAGTGTACAGGATAGATCTACACAGTTGCAAAACAATGGCTTAAGGATCAAGGCCAATACCCTCAGCAGCTAAATGCAAACACCTGTGTCAGAGATTTCACATTTCAGAAGGCCAGATTAGCCTTTAGCTAAACCTGAGAATATTCCTATAACTCACAAAAAATGTACTTACCCCCCCACTCCCCCCAGTTTTGAAGCGAGAGGCTGGCTAGTCTCACAACCCTGTTTTCATTTCCACATTCAGATACAAATTTTGTACTCATGCTGCTCACATTTTGCCTTAAAACCCATTGAATTTTCATTCACTGGTCAACAATGAAAATGGAATTCTGGAAAGCTTTTACAGCAATCAAGTTTTCAGAGGAAAAAAACCTGATTTCCAGCAAAATAGTGAATTGTTTGGGGAAAAGGGTTTTCAGAGGGAACAGATGGAGGGGAAAAACAGCATTTCCCCAGGAACTGAGAATTTAGCCCTGAGTTTTCAGAAGTGAAACCAGCAGCAATCCCTCCTTCTTTCAAGAAGTGGACCTGGAACAGGCGAGTGAAAATTCAGAAATATTGTATTGATGATTCACCTGCTGCTGCATAATCCAAAACAATCATCTTGTCTCAGATCAATGGGGAAGCACTTAGGAGCAATTTTCTCTTTGGAAATGTGGGCAGCAAGCAAAGGGTCAAGAGCAAGTAGCGAAATAAAATGCACCATCTCTTGGAACGTGCCATCTTGTGGTGTTGTAAAATTAACTGCTGACACCTTTGGCCCATTGTATTTCACCTTGTGGACAATTTCGTTAACAAGATCATTGGGAAATGTCACCTTTGTGCAGAAAGGTAGACTATGCGTATTGCAACAGGTCTTCTCCTCCACCACCAGGCTGTACTACCAAATATTTTACTCACAGTTCCTGGAGTTGGCTTTCTTTAAAAAAAAACATTAATTAAATGCAGCCTTTTGAGAAGGAAAGGAAGATTGAAGAGGATTCTAGGAGCTCCTGAAGAGGTGGAGAAACCTTCAAGAAACATGATTATCATAGGGATATCTGGCACATAATTTTTGAACATTGAGTTTGACAGTGAATTTGCTTTTCTCAGAAAAAAAAAAAAGAAAAAGATTGTGCAGGTAAACAATGGCCTGAAAATATCAGAAACATTATGACAAGAAGAATCAAATGTCCACTGCTAATCCTATTGCCAACACAAACACAGAAAACATGGACTGTCTTTCTGACAGCTCACCTCATGGCCGTGGGCAAGTCATTTGACTCAGTGCTTTGTTTCCTGCCTTCTGCCACTAGGCTGGTAATTGCTGTAACCTTCAGCTGTGAAGAACCAGTTAATAGTGGGCAACAGATGCAGAAATTGATAGAAATATTTGGCTCTCACCTCCTTTTGTTTCTCTCACCTGTAGTCCAGTTGTCCATCAGGTCTTTGCATTGCTGAATACAAGTGAAAAAGGGACTCATGCTACTGCTTGTTTTTCTCCAGACCCTTGGAGGTCCCAGCACTAAGAGATTTGCAGTGACCTCGATCCTCCATCTCTTGGTGTAGATGAAAAGAGAATGTTAAGGGGAATTTTCTGGACAAGTTCATTAAGTCTCAGTCCTGCTGTATTAAGTTATTCTTGAAAGTGGGCTTTGGGGAACTTAGTCTTTTCACTGATAGTGAACATGGTCTCTGACATGTTTCACCCTCTTGCTCATTCATCTATGCCGTGGAGTAAGACAGAATTTATGTAGTTCATAGCGGCATCAGAAAGGAGAAAGACAAGCCTTGGTGAGGATTCCAAACCAAGTTCCCATTGCTCTTTCAGAAGAACTGGAAACACTTCACTGTGTGTTGGTGTGATCTTAACATGGCCAAAGCTGATGTGACCAGAATGGACTTGGCCCCTCAGTCACCTGTGCCTGTTAGGACCTGCACTGTAAAGCTGCACAGTGCAGCTGCGATGGGGCTTGACCTGCTCTTTGTCCATTCCCCTGAGTGTTGTTTTCCCTTCAGCTTCCTGGCCACCCAACCCTTGCTGCTCTAGCTGTGGAAGCAAATGGTACTAGAAGAAACCAAGGGGTTTCCATCAGTGCTTTGTCAGTGTTTTCCCAATGCATGCCTTTTTAATGAACATGTAACTTCTTTGACATAGATACATCTTCTCTCCCCTCCTTTTACCCCCTTTCTCATCTTCTGTAACAGCAGCTCCAGGTCAGCAAGGTGGATCAGCAAAATGCAGCTCAGTGCTACTTCCAAATGAACAGAAAATTGTCCACCTCTTACCCACTCATTCCTTCTCTCCTCAGGCATTGGAAGATTAAAACCATCCACCTGTCAAACAAAAGGTCTGATGTGATTTTAGCATTAGGAGTCACACAGAGGGTCTCAGACCTATGAAAATGTCACCATATTGACTTCATACAAATGTTTATTCATCGCTTTGTTTATACATGGGAAGACATTTTGCATTCACCATTGAACGGATGAGATTTATTGTGGAGATACAACCAGTTCTGTAATGGAAATTATCACCATCATTTCAGAGTGAAGTCAATGTTTTCCTACTGATTCCCATCTGCCAGGGATCTCATCTGTTATTCCTAACAGGTAGTCATCAAGCAAATAAATACATGGAAAAGAGCATGAGAAAATATTTTTCTCTCCTTTTAAGAAGATGAATGTAAATTTATCACCCATGGCAAGGTTCATTCCACCGAGCAGGCTTAAGAGGATGACTCATCAAAGCCCTGTACTTCTCTTCTGGATCTTCAAGGTGTATCAACAATGTTTTATTGATTCACAGCCATGGAAAGTAAAGAAAGAAAAGAGTGTGGGATCTATACTGGTACAATATGCCTGACTTCAGTACATCTGCCATTAAGCTACTGGGATGATGCAATGGAAAAGCAGGATCTATGAGACTACTTTTCCTATCCTCCCTAATGGTAGGACTGTCTGCTACACATAAGTATCCTTATGGATCCTTAGATCCATACAGATCTCAGTGAAGAAGAGAACAAAAAGATAATAGCTGAAAGTGAGGCAAAGAAGAGAAGTTCAAGTCAGCAGTAGGGTATACAATTTTACTAGTGATGGTAAGCAAGACAAATGGGTATTGGGACTGCCATGTTCCCCTTTGCCTGAAGTGTCCTAACCAGAACAGGCACCTCACCTGACGATTGTTTCTGCCAGTCATAGAGACAGGAAAGGGTAAAATTAATGGGGGATGGCACAGCCCACACTCTGTGCAGGAGGAGATATGGTTGTAACGATCCATAGCCACAAAGCACACACCTGGAGCAGGAATACCTACTGTCCTCAGTCAGGAAGCCCCAGGAAGGCAAGGTAGACCCCTACCAACACTTGTCAGCACAGCATGGCTGAGGTCCTTCTACCTTGCACCCAGCCAAGACTGATCTTGGAAACCTCAGAGAGACTGAAGTCTAAGAGGGACTGAGGTTTCTCTGGTCTTGGAAACTTCAGTGAGAAAAGACAGGTAAGAATACATCATCCCTGCAAAGGAAGTCTTTAGCCTTTCATTGTGTAACAGCTAGGAAAATTCATCTCTCTGCATCACTTAATGTGGTGAAATTACATGGTTTGAGTGCTCATCCCTTCCCCCCTCCCCTGTTGATGCTCGATCACGAGGTTTAATAGTACTTTCACTTATTTAATTTACATCAGGGACGTGCAAGATGGCAATGAGGTGGAATGGTCCAGGAGGAAAAGCACTACAGAGAAGAGGCTAAAAACTCCATGGATCTTCACTGTTCCTGTCTTCAAAAGCTCACCAGAAGCAAATAAATGTTTTTCTAGGTGGAGTCAGGATGTGATTTTTTCCTCTTTCTCATGTTGCTTCCCTGCCTCTCCTGTGGGCTTGCCTTCCCCCACCTCCCCATTCCCTTTCTCCCTACCTACTTCTGACCTGAACAGCAGCAGCAGCCCAACCATAGCCTGAAGGGATTTGCCTTGTGCCTTTAGCAGGATGGAGTTCAGTTTCCCTTATCTGTCCCTGGTAGGGCCATGTGTTTTTTCTCTGGTCCCCCTCCCTGCAGATGCGTGGTTCAGGGCAACAAGAGACAAGGGGTCCTTGTAAGTGCCTTATGATAATTGCAGAGCAGCAACTGCTCTGAAAATCTAAATTCCTCCCTGACATTTCCAGTCTAAAGCTCCCACTGACTCAGCTGCTGCTTGTGATATTTAAACAAGGATTATCTCCTTTTTTATTCTTTTCTCTTTTGATAACGGGATGGCAGAAGGTTATTTTAACACTTTCCTATGGTTGGTTTGGCTGTTACAGATTCCATACTCTTCAGGACTGTAATCAAATCTCCACTTCCCAAGTCATACATCCTGCATAACTGGGATGAACAAAGGCTTCTGTGATAAGAAAACAAGGATCTTTCCCTGGATTGACATCTTTTCCAAATTTTCCATCAGCATGAGCTTTAGCAGACTGCAAAATGTACTGCTTTGGATGTAAAAGGACTCATTCCATTGGCTTCAGCACAACTGCACCTGACAACTTTCCAGGTCCCCAAGTATTCCATCATGCTGTAATTTTCTGTGCACTACATTTTGTAGGGATGCTGAGTAGTACCTCAACAAAGGAAACTTAAAGAAAGCTCAGGGCACTTTTTGACCCCAAGAGACACAAGTGCAGCATCATTAAGGGAGAACATGCACTAACGAGAGCTCTCCATCAATTCAGAAATTACGTGGCAGACAAGGCACAGCACAAAAAGCAAGTAATACCCCATCAAACTTCACATTTCAGTGTTTCAAAAGGGTGTCCAAAATGCAGAAAGTTGGTCCCCCTCATGACAACACAAAAGAGATACCCAGCCCCAAGTCTTGGATTATCCCAAGCAAGCCCTCCATGTCCTAAAGGATGGCCTGGGACACACAGGCTCCAGAAGGCTGCCATGGGGATCACAAAATGCTGCAGCCTACTCTCCAGCACCCAGAAATGGGAGTGGGATCAATATGCCTGATAACCTCTTATTATGACACGCACTGAACCCGATCAGCCCTTTCATTGCCCTGCCATTAGCCAGCCATTTATTCCTGAAATTGGCCAAGGAGTTGGTGAGGATGGGGTGAGGGGGAGCCAAGGGGAGTGAGGGGGCCTAGACTGGGATGCAATCCCAGCAGCATGTGCAGGACCAGCGTCTTCCCATTACACCAGTGTTTTTCAAATGACTGAGTAAAATATGAGCAGTCATCTCTGCTTTTCAAAGAGAATAAAGAGTTAGAACGTGGTAATGGTGCTTTCCCACACCCCATCATGGAGGTTAGGGTGGGGTGGACTGGACAAATTTAAGCAGTGCAGACGTGTCTTAAAACATGGAGAAGGTGGGCACATAGCCACAGGCTGCACCCAGTAGAAGTTTAGGATGGGAGCATGGGGTCTGCCTTTGCACACAGGTGTCCCTAGCACTGACAATAGCAGTGGGAAGTGGCAGGGGCCTGGACATCTCACCATGTTCCCTATCACACTGCCACAGTCAGGCAAAGCAAACATCCCTAAATGGAGATGCTCCTGCTGCACTGCCGATAAGCAGCACAGTGTGGGTGCAGGGACAGCTGCCTGTTTTTCCCCATGCCTCATGACACAGGGCTGGTTTTCAGCCCTGACACAGTTCCTGGAGAAGGCCTCCATTAAGCTCCTGTTTGATCAGAACCAGCACTGTTTGGACTGCATCCCCGCTGGGGAAGGACGACACCTTTGGGCATCTTAAATGAGCAAATGGTGCAGAGGTGGTGTGGCTCCACTGTCTGTTTTGGGAGCTGTAATCAGAGAAGCATCCGCCTAGTGCCAGACCTTTCTTCTATGGACTCAGGGACATCCTCCGGGGCAGGGACAACACAGGTTGTGCCACACCTGGGATGAGCAGAACACCCGGTCTCCTCCTTATGGAAGTCCCCCGCAGTTTAGACACCTGTTTCCACTCATAGAGTGTCTGCACAGCAATTGCAGCTGCCAGGCAGCAGAGACCAAGGATGAAATTAACACTGCTCCCTGGTTTACTTCTTGAGAATAAAGATATGGAAAAAGAGTGTGCTCTTCTCTCCCAGCACAACTGCCAGGGAGCAAGGAACAGGGTATAGCTGTGCACTGGCTGTGCACAAGACCTCCTCTTCTGGCACTACTGTCTCACCTAGAGAGCAGCAGGCGGCTGCCAAAACATGGTCACAGCAGTGAACCTTAGGCACAGAGATAATGGGGGCTTGGGCACAAGGGTCAGTGAGACCAGTTACCCTTAGAACATCCTTCTTAGCTCCTTCTTTTCACAAATAAACATCTTCAATTGGCCCAGATCTAATTGAAAGACCTTCTGTGCAAGCAGCTCTTACAGCATGTTTGGAGATAGATGAATGAGAAGATGTTTAGAGCTTCTCTATCAGGGAAGCTTCAGCAAATGACAATGCAAAGTCCTGCTCCTGCAGGGGAATAAAACCACACACCACCACATACTGGGGACCAACTGACTGGAAAGTAACTTTGCATACAAGGCCCTAGGGGTACTGGAGGACTCAGCCGAACTGAGCTGCTCTGCCTGAGTGGGGAACTGGACCAGGCAATCTTGAGANAGTTGATCTTTAAGGTCCCTTCCAAGCCAAACCATTGTATGATTCTATGAAATGCCCCAGGGCATAGCTTGTGCTTGCAGAAATATTTTCAGAGGGAAAATAACCCAAGGAATGATCTTCTTACTTGAGCAATGACAGACTTCTAAAATACAATACCAACTATTGCTAATCCTATGGCAGTCTCCTGAGAATGAAGTGATCTTCAGTTTGTGACAATCCTCAGTCTCTGAGGAATTGTAATCTGAATTCTGTTTAATCAAAACTTCTGCAAAATTCATTTCTTCCCTTCTGCTCCACTCCCTTCACCCCTCCTCCTTTCCTCTTCAAGGCACCTCATGCCATTGCTGGGCTCTGCTTTTTTCTGATCAATGTGTATCAGCAGGGAAATGGGGGCACACAGATGACAAGTTGTGCAAGAAGGCAGTTGGGTGATGATTTGCAGCACTGTCTCCTGTGGATGCTTTGAAATTCCTCCATGAGCCAAAAATGAAGGATATGCTCTTTCGCACTGAGCAGATCCCATCACAGCAGCCTGGCTCCCTTCCCTCCCTTGGTGCAGGTGGCTTTGAGGGACTGAGTCATGACAGTCAGCAGTTCAGGCTCTTAGGAGGTGGGCGCCCATGTCTATGTTTCAGACACCCCTTCATCCCTTCTTGTTGCTCTCACAGCTAATTCCCCTGAGTAAGGCTGTTGCTATTTCAACACTGATTGAGCACTGCCCTGAGGAGGTCAGCTACCTTATCCTTGATGAACCACCGGGGAGCAGCCCTGACCTGGGGCACATCCCCAAAGGACACAGCCTTGAGACATGCCCATGCTATCTCTCCTCCACTGATGCTTCCAGCCCTTTGCAACCCACCCTTTCACCCTCTGAATCCCAAGAAAAAGCAGCCTTTGCCCAGAACAGGGATATTAATGGTTTCTGCTCTCTTTGGGACTTTGTGGCTGAAGCAGCTCTCTCTGCCAGCACAGAGGAACTGTATGGTGCTTTGTAAACACACTGGGCAGATACAAACACCCAAGAGAGCACATTTTCTGCCAGGACGCTGGCAGAGGTGCCAGGGCTACTACTGGCTTCAAAGTTTGGGGATTTTTTCATGCTTCAAAGTATTCAAGGCTCTCTTAAGGTTTTGGATTTCAATCCCAGACGTCAGATCTAGACAAGCACCCAGTCTGATCCCACACTATTGCTACCACTGCAGGATTAGTACCCTTCTCACTCACTGATGCACTTCTCAGCCCTTGCTATGGTGCCACACAGGCCTGTTCCTAGCTGTTTGCTGCATTTTCCAGTTTCAGTCTAAGTGTTTGAAGGATTGCAGGAATCCCCACTGTAATTTTTGGCAAACACAGTCTCACCAGGCTGTGGCAGGCACAGGCTACTTGTCTGCCTCTTTGCATTTTCCCTGCTGGAGCTATGGGGGGAATGCAGCTCATTCCGTGAGAAGCAGGGAGGTGAGTTGGGAAGGAGGGATGGGAATCAAGAAAGGAAGAACTATACTATTTGCCACAAATGAGATGGTGTCACAGGTTTTGCCAAGTAGAGGGCCTGGAAGTCCTTTGTCACACACCCAGGAGATGGCACAAACAGTCCCCTCTTGGCATCAGCTCCAGCTGATGAATGTGCACCTCCTCAGGGAAGACTGGATGGGGCTCCTTGCCAAACTATTACCCCACACTCCTCCTGCCCCAGCACCAGCTCCTTTCTTTTACCTTCTCTAAGGCAAAGAGCTTAGGCACTGAAACAGAAGAGGCTGGGGTCTAAAGATAGCCATTGCCCTTGCTCTGCTCTTGCTGTATGCTTTTGCACATAGAGTATCTCTATTCCAGCAGTGCTTTCCTGGGATGACCGGAAAGAGACCAGAATAAACAGGTTTAGAAACTCTCAGGCAAGCATGGACAAGGTCATCTTATCTGTGACTTGTTCAGGGAAGTGGGAATCAGAATCTGAAAGGAGGAATGTGTTCATTAAGCTGTGTTCAACAAATTTTTGCCAAACTGGCACCTGTAATCAATCAGAAGTGCAGCCAGCATATTTCCAATTCAAGGAAGATGTACACCACTGGCTATGGAGCCTGTAGGGTAAAGCCTGTCCTATCCCATGTGTTTGGCCATCTCTCCTCTAATACATCCCTTGAAGGCAGATTCTAGGTAGCCCTTAATAATAGTAATAGCATTAATTACGATAATGAAGAGTGAACAGGACCAGTTCACTTCAGAGCTGGAGAGGTGGACAAAGTTTTCAGGTCCACAGAGGAGATGTGGGTTACAAGTAAAAGAAGTGAAAGGCAGCAGAGGCTGCAGCGATGCTGCATGATGCAGAACTGTGGGCAGTTAGGGGGCCCAAGCAATTGTCCCAGCCCTGTTGCTGACCCGACCAGGGATGCAATTCAGCTACAATTTATACAATTTACACAGCCAGATGAATGTGCATCTTGCAGAGCTAGAGGCTGGGATCTGCCACCAGGCAAATTCCTGTCCCCTGAGGGACAGGATTATTAATCTAACCACCAACCCTGCAAACTCATCCTAGATCTCGGGAGTTTTTAACAGGCAACTGCCTCTAGCAGGTCTCCCACAGCACTGGGACACTACCTTTCTTATCACCTCTTGCTGCTGTTTATACCAAGCAACATGCTCATTCTGATCATCTGTTCCTGCTTACAGTAAGGTAAGCCCATGTAATGGGCTGAAAACCCAAAGGTGTCTTTGCAAGGCTGGAGAGCATTAAACATCACTGCTGCCACAGCCAGGGGATGGGACTTTGACAGGCAGGTGCAATAAGACCTCTTGTTTCAGAGATGCCCCTTTGCAGAGACTGCTCTGCAGAGGAGAGTTACAGCTGAAAGAAGGGGAGGGTGAGAGCAGGAGGAAGGTTAGGGAGCTACAAATCCCACCAAATCCCCCCCAGGCACTGCAGCAGCTCCCTTTAAATCCCTGAGAGTCCTCTTTCTGCAGCATATAAATGGTTAGCATGGGCATCACTGGTGTGGGAAGCTCTGCTTCCCATCAGCTCCGGATGTCCTTCTCCTGCTTCCATTCAGTCACAAGGGTTCCTGCGTATATACAAAGCAGTGGGGTGGGAGGTCCTCTGCTGCCCTGCCAGCCACTTATTTACACAAAAGAGAAGGGCAGCGTGGCCACTCCCTTACCTGCTTTCCATCTATAAAGAGGCAATTTATTCACCATTTAAAAATATCTATTTGGTGGGATTTCCCTGGCACTTGCAAAGGAAAGCTGAGTGTTACTTCTGGAGATTGCTCAAGCAGATGCTGTGCATAAAAAGTGTGTTCTAGTTTAAAATAGTATCCTGCTCCCTTGTCCACAGGCTTATTGGGAAGGGCTCATCCTTCCAGGTGCTCTGGCAGACATTTGAGCTTCAAGAATTTCTGCTGGTAATGTACAGCTTGGACCAGAGCAAAACTAGCTGGAAGAGCACAGGGATACCAGGGGTTGGGTACCTCTCCTTGGGGATTCTGGTGATTTTGCTGGCCAAACAGAAAATCGTGTTACTGAAACCATTTTAGCTTTCTCTTCCACACCATCACTTCAGCCCTTTGTCCCACTTCAGAGAGCTGCTGAGAACAGCAAAGATTTAAGAATATTTAGTTTTTGCTTCCTTGGACCTAGATCTGAGCTAAACCAAAAGTCACAAGGGGGTTTCCTTGAAGACTGTCATTCTTTTCTTCTCCAAATACTCTCCCTGCTCCTTCACAGGGATCTTATTGCAAATAAATTGCAACTGTAGCACCAGCTCTACGAGCCTCTGAAAGGAAGATGAAAGGGGAGATGGATTCATCCTCCAGAAAGGATAAAACCATCTCAGCGCGTCTTTCAGGCTGTAAACAGTTAAGTGTTGAGAGCTGGAAAGCAGCTTGAAGACTTGCCTAGAGAGCAGCACAGGCACAAAATATGATTAAAAGAGCAAAATGACAGCTTGGCACTGGAGGGCTTCAGAAGCTAGAAGAAATTACTACCAAAAAAAAAAAAAGTATATAGATCCATGAAGAAGTTCCCGCAATGGCTGGGAGTGAAACCTTGACCCTCTGGCAGATGGGGGGGTTCCCAACTGTCATCTGCACCCTGCTGCCCCTCCCTGCTCTGTCTCTGTTTTCCTCCCTCTAGCCAGGTACAGAGGATGCCCTCTAAAGGACCACAGGGGACAGAGAGCTTTGCAGTTCCTTGGCTGTGCTGAGAAATGACAATTGGAGACAGAAGGAGAAGGGGAAATGTCAGGGTGTCACCCTCCTGGGATCTGGGGACCCATCAGCCAAGAGTGGGGGTACAGGCAGTGGGGAGAGCTCAAGCAGCATGGCAGCTTTCTCTCTGCTCTTTCCACAGCCACAGTTTTAAAGAGCAGCTGGGATGCCAAGTCAGTGTGTGCATGGCATAACGCACACAAGGATGGCTGAGCCAACCCAAGGACATCCATTTACAACACTTCCCTTCCTGCCACACCATCTCTTAGTTAGGAAAGAGCATAGAAGGGGACTTTATGGAGTTGTGCTGGAACTAGGAGAGAGATCAGGTCAATGTTCAGCCTCTGGAGTTCCTGTTAGGAATCCCTGGGGTGTTTCCCACTCAACTCCCCATGCCCTGAGCACCAAAACTACCCTGGGATTAGGCACACCCATTACTTTCCTGACGCCACTCATCTTTGCACCATAAACCAGTGGAAACATCATGTTCTCTTGTAAAATTGTATATTAAATCCCATGGAAGGGTTCCTAACAGTTTTGAGAAGACAAAGTACAGAATGGGTGCCAATAGAGTGTAACAAATACCTCTTGTGTGTTCTCAGTAGTTACTCTTGTCCCAAAAAGCTGCTTTTTCTCCTTCTCCCTCACAGGCAGCACAGGCAGTTCCCAAACCACTGGTAATTTGCTAAAATCAGCTGGGTGCTTGAACACTGCTCTTCCTGGGGCATCTATTAGAGGATGTTTTGGACCCGAAAGAAGTCCTTCCCATTACAGCGTCTTTAAGGTATATTGCCCAATCTGCAGTTCAGTTAGGAACTCACAAGCAACTTTTCCGAGTTCTCCAAGGCTTTTCTCATCTGCTTCTTTTGCAGATTGCTCTGGGGTTGCTGGAGCAGGCATGGTGGTGTATGTTGCACAGAGATGCTTTGACACTCAGCTGCTTCTTGCTGGCCCTGCCAGGGCAGCTCTGTACTATGGTGGTGGATGCTGCAGCCTAAAGTTGGGGGTGCCCTCATGTGCTTCAGCCCCCATAGTGAGGAGACAAGGGCACAAGCACAGTGGTTCCTCAGGCCATGGGCCAGCCAAAAAGCAGTTTTGCTTCCTTTCACCCTCCATAGGCTGCTGGTTGTGCAAGGAACTCAGGACATGGCAGGGAAAAGATCTTATGCCCAGGGTCAAGAGTTTTCCTCCCTGCCTCCCAGGGCATGTTTTCCCCTTGATCCTGTCAAAACCTCTCATCTCACAGCCCCACTGGTTGCCCACAGCATTCCTGTGCCAACATATCAGTTTGAGTAATGAACCCAAGACCCGCTTGTGTCTTTTATCTTCCAGCCTCATTTCCACCATGGTGGTGGAAATGGCACAGAGATCTCACCAGCAGCATCTCCACAGGGGTTTAAGGCTGAGTTTAAGGCTACTGAACTTTGGGAATGGTTGGGCTGTTTCAGGTTGGTGCTCAGGGAGGGGAACACAGTTTTCCCCCTCAGATGGTTGGCAGCTGGATGCTCAAGCATTCTCCAACCAGTGCATGAATCCTGGCCCTGGGCTGCTCTGATCAGGGTGAGATACAGTCTCGCCTAGGGCAATGTGTTTTCAAGCCTCTGCCTGCCAGGTACAGGCTTCACAGAGGTGCCGGAGAAGTGAGGTGGGAGGGGAGAGTGTGTTTGGTTTTCTTCTGAGCCAGCTCCAACTTTGGAAAAGTTGTGTCTGCATTTCAAGCCTGAAAGCATCTCCTCCCCTTCTCCAGGGGCCTGGAGTGCCCCTGCATTAACCTCTCCCATGTAAGGTACCCCCCCCTAGGTTTTGAAACTTTAATGTCATAACCTGTTTGTCCTGTTTAAAGTGCAGGGTAGGGCTGGGGAGCTGACAGATCCTGAGCAAGCTGAGCCTCCAGCTACCCTTCATCCTCATGGCTCAGCAAGGGAGAAAGGGGGAAAAATAACCCTTAGAGCCTCTACATTTTTGTCTCGGGGTGGGTTTTTTCCCCCCCTTCAAAAACAGCAATAAGATGGCATTTGGATGCAGGTCCTAGCTCAGTGATGTGTTCAGCAGCATGTTCATCTGGAGAGTTTGCCCCCAAACCTCAGCCTATGTGTTAAGGCTGCTCACAGTGATCCCTGAGATGAAAAGGCTCCTTCCTTATCTTCAGAATCAGGCCAGCAATTCTCATCCTGACCCATGTCAGCAACTTCTGCACACAAAGCCATGGGGTTGCGAGTGCTCTGGAGTACCTGCACCCCAGCTGCTCAGCACCAGCACACCTGGCTGGGCAGAAGCACAGGCCAGTGGTCAGGGCTGGATATCAAAAATCCCCCCCTTGCTTCATCATCTGTCTGCATGCCCCTGCCACTGCTCATCCTCAGAGAGACCCCACTAAAGAGCTTACAGCATGTGAGTTTTTGGGCTCACACAGACTGCCATCAGTGGCAACACAGCAGGTGCATAGACACACCATGTTCCTTTGCTGGAGTGATGGCTGAGCATTGCTGCTGTAGCCAAACATACCCTGGAAACACACACTGTTTCCACAAACCATGTATTTATACCCTGATGCAGGCATGGCATGCTTAATGAAAGAGGTAGGCTAAGATGCTCTTGGTATCCATAAGATAAACAGTCAAAAGAGAGATAAATCACATTTCTCATGTCAGCAGTGTTGTGCCCAGCACATGTCTTTACCGGGTTTTCTATTACTCAGGATCTCTGAGATGCTTGACGCAACTTGTCACTTTAAAAAAGATGGGGATTCAGAACTTTCTTAATAAAACAGAATTTCAATCTGTTTAAGGCATGACAGTAACATTGACATAGCCAAGATTACTTTCAAGTACTTGAGTCCTACATATCTAATAGATTTGTAGAAATAGGGGATTTATATTTTGTTCTGTTCTTTAATGATGAAGATAGTGGCTGTGTATTGGTTTGTGCCTGCATGTGTTAAAGTCTGTGCCAGGCTTAAAGATTAATGCAGTCAGGAGTGGTGCATTAGTGCAGCACTGCACCCCTGATGGTGTCTGGGCTCCCAGGCTGCAGGACTTGGTAAGCCCACAGATGAGGTCAAGTGTAATTCTCTGCCCATTTGCTGATCAAGATCTGACCTGAACCTGGTGTGAATAAGATGTTTGAGCAGTTGGCCAGAAAATACTTTAAAACCCACTTGAAGTGGCAGTGGGCAGTTACATGGTACCACACCTTGTTTTCTTCTGTGAGTTCCTATGACTCCTTTTGGAAATGTGTTTTTAGCCCAAGTACAGATATGAAAGTCCTTTGGCACGCACGCAGGCACGTAGAGATATAAAGCCATAGGACCTGGCACCTCCTGGGGAGGCAACATGCAAGGCTTGGTGGCTCAACACATACTCAAAATGGTGCCAAGTGCCTTCGCCTTTTGATAGTGGCAAACAGAAAGCCGAGCCCCCAAACCACCTGACAGGAAACATCTGCAATCACTGAATCATAAAGCAAGCCAGTCATGTTTTATCCCTTTTCTTTTTTCTTTTTTTTTTTTTGTTTTTATGACAAAAATAAAGTGATAAGTTCACTTTGAAACTCATTCTTGACTTTAGCACCTAGGAACTTAAAACAAACTGGTTTCTGCCCCCCCTCCGATATCTCTGCTTGCAGGTGGCAGAGGCAGGCTCAGCCTGATAAGATTACTGATAGGGGGGCAATACTGCACCAAGCAAATGTGCTCATTAAGCAGGAATCTTAAGAAGCTGGGGGATATTTGCCTAATGCCCTCCTTCTCCTCCCCAGTGTTCGAGGGGGCCAGGCAGTGGCTGGTCAAACAGGAGAGGGAGCAGAGGGGCTGCGGGCAGAGTCAGGCTGCCCAGGCAATGGCCAAAACTCAAGCAGGCAAAAGGGTAGCAGGATTCAACTGGTCTCTTGTCATTAATATTTCAGCCCAGGCTAGATTTGGGTCCCAAAAGGTCTTCAGGACTGGTCTGGTGAGCAGCTATATCAGACTGGGTTTGGCACTGCAGAGTACCTCCCAATTTAGGGTCATCATTTTTTATGCAGAGCAATAACTTGCCCTTGGATTAGCACATGATAAATGTCTTAGTCATGCAGAGCAGAGATAGGGAACAGGCCTGCAACAAGCACAGCTCTGTTCCACCTTTATTTGAAGACCAACTGCTAAGCAACCCATTTTTGTTGGCCTTTTCAGTGGTTTAGCAGTTGCACTAGGCATGTTTCACTCTTGCCTTTTTCTTTTCAGGAGAGAATAAAACTGTCACTGTGAAAGGAAATAAGTTCCTCAAAATGATTTCTCTGTTTTCTGCTTTTTGGCCAAGTATTTTCATATACTTGCTTTCAGAATTCCCTTTTTCCTTATTTATTGTTAATTAAATAACAGCAACTGCTGTTTGCTGGGGTAGAAATAAGAGAGGGAGGCACAAAATCATGCATACCATGAATGTGGTGTCCTCTCCTTCCTTACTCTGCTTCTTTCCTCCCCGATGGAACAGGTGAGACAGCCAAGGACCCCAGGGCTCAGGGTCTGCTCCACCTTCTTCAGTTTGGAGTTGAAGTTTTATATGTCATTGGTGAGATGTAGTCCTAAAGAGCATAACTGTGGAAGGTTTCAGTCAAGCTAAGAGGATCACAGGGAAAATAGCACCAGGTTAGAGAGGGCACAGATTTGGGAAACTCATAGTCCATGAAAGAGGATTTCTCATGTCTATGTGAGTTTATTTGCCACCCAGAAGCAGTAACACCACCAAGAAAGAAACACCTGGAAATTTAAAGTGGGACTGCCATAATTTGGTATGTTTATAACTTGATTATGTTTCTCAGTTTGACTCTAAACTTCCTTTGGGAACTTACCCAGTCTCCACAGTTTCACCCCTCTCCATGCAGCATGTCCTCTCTCTGGAACAGCCTTCTCTCACTACAGCTCATCTGTCAGCTCCATTGCAATTACTTAGGGCAAAAGATAACATGCAAACATGCTGTTAATATTCAAAGGGCCCTGCAATAACAGCTCACATAACCACTCTATAACAAAGCAGGGGAACCACAGATCACAGCCTGGGCATTGCCAAGCCCTGTGACTTGCCCGGGGAAGTGATACCAGATGTAAACACAAAGGCTGCATGATCTCTTTTGCATGTTAACCGAGCAGCCTGATTAATCACGGACACAGGGACACTGGCTTGGTTTCAGTGAGCCTCCTGATTTGCTTCCGTGGCCCATAGTGGGAGATGTTTCACTTCTGTCTCCCTGGACCTGGGAAGCTTATTTCTGTAGTGATTCAGGTACTTCTCCTTCACCCACACAATAAAAACTAACAAGATTTCCCCCATCACTGATCTCTTACTGAAATGCACTGTTTGGTGCTTTGCAAAACTCACTTCCACCAGCAAGATATGGCCTGAGTGGACAGGAGAGGGACTTTCACAGAACCCTTCCCAAAATAGTGACACCTCTTTATATGCCATGCTGAGGAGTCCACAACTGAGTTGCAAAGTGAAAGGGCAAGATGTCATCTAACATGATAAAGCACAGTCCTGCAAAGATACGAAGCAAACAGGCAAGATGTATGGAAACAGAGAGTGAAAGTGAAGCATAGGAAAAGGCATTGGTGTGGCCTGGAGAGATGAAGGACGGGATTGAGGTGGCCAGGGAAGCACAGGACAGGATAGGAAGTTCAGGAAGGAATGACTGGTGCAGACCAACTCCCTCCCTTGCTGGAGCCTTGATTTCAGCCTGCATTTATGCAGGCTGGTGAGGGAAGTGATGTATCTCCTGCAGCAGCACAGATGTGGCAGAGAGCCCTGCAGAGGTAGACCCTTTTTGCTGAAAAGATCATGGTGTGCTGGTCATAAAGAGGGTATCAGTTGGGCCCTTACAGAAAACATACAAAAAACCACCCCAAGTGAAACTCACTGACATTCCAGAAATAACAAATCTGCATCCCTCAGTGTCTAAATCACAGAAGCGGGAGCTCAAGCTGGAACATGCTAGCTGGTTTCTGCCCTGTGCCGCATTTTAGCCAACTCTCCAAAGCAAACTGAAAGCCCCAGCTCCTCCTCTCAGGGAGCTGAACAGCCAGCAATAAAGACACCCTAAATTACTGCAAGCAGAAGTCTTGCTCAAGGCTGTGCAGTGCCTCAGCAGGGATCCATGTAAAGCAGCCGGCGTGAGAGGACGTGACACGACCTGCCGCAGGAATTGTACTGAAACTCAGAGCATGTCAGAGCAGGAGAGCATCGGGGCAATGACTGATGAAGATTAGCCCAGATAGCAAGGAGGAATGGTATGTCAAAGAAGGAGGGGGGAAACGATATGGCTACAGGGAAGGGAAGGCAGGGTGGAGCCAGCGATTCGGGCTGGTGCCCTGCCAAGGTACATATATGTTAATTGAGCAATCTTGTTCCTCCACTTCCCTGGCAGGCAACAAAAGACTTGCACACCTCTGTGAAAAGGGTGCATGAGGATTGCTGCACCAGCAGCATGAAGCTGGTCCTCAGCAGACGGGTGCCCCCTGCCTTGGGATGGGCCAGGGTTCACCACAAGTGCTGCTGAACCATAGGGGAGCTGCTTGGAATGAAATAAAGTAAAATATAATAAAATAATAAACAAAAAAAAGGCTGGCAAGCCAATGGCAGGTGTATATGAGGATTTGCAGACACTTATGGAGGACAGAGGCAGAAGGGCCCCCAGGGGTTTCTGGGTTGCTGAAGATGAGGAAGCTGGCCAAGCACTCCTGCTGCAGCAAGGAGAGGTTGGCTGCTGCCTTGGCAAGGATGACCACTTCACCCAGACACCTCTACATGGAAGACAGCAGAGCTGTGTTGCCACTGCCCACGTCGCCATTGTTCAGGAGAACCCTGCCACCCTCTTCCCCAGGGGCCCTCAGCCCCAGAGCTGCTGCCTCCACATATTAGCTTGGCTCTCCAGTCCATTGTTGGCACCAAGCAATGAGTATAACTGTGATTTCATGGCATAGAAGGTGAACTCAGGAACATGCCCTCTCTAAATAGCTGTGCTCTGCTTCTCCAGCAGGCTCCATGATGAACTCTGCCATAAGGAATATTACCGCCCTGTTGCAGCTTGGCTCACCAGACTGCAATGCTCCGCTTCTGTATCCTTCTCTGTAGGTTGGCTGCTGATATATAAAAGCAAAGCTGCTTGAATATCCCAAGAAAGGAAGGAAAAGAAAGATGGGAAGGGAAGGGAAAAAGGAAAAAGGAAAAAGGAAAAAGGAAAAAGGAAAAAGGAAAAAGGAAAAAGGAAAAAGGAAAAAGGAAAAAGGAAAAAGGAAAAAGGAAATGGATTGCCCAGAGAGGTTGTGGAGTTTCCCTCACTGGAAGTATTCAACAGAGGTCTGGACACAATTCTGTGCAATATGCTCTAGGACAACCCTGCTTGAACAGAGAGGTTGGAGCACATGACCCCACTGGTGGTCCCTTCCAACCTTACCCAGTCCATGATTCTGTGAAAGCCTAGGCAAGGCTAGAGATTCATGATCTAATGTTAGGGTTTTATCAAGACCATCATAGGCCATTGCAATCAATGATGCTCACCCCCTACAAATCATCTGAACAGCCACCTGGGCTCATAAGCCAGCATATAAAAGCTAGTGGGGGAACGTTTTCTTGCCTTCATAACTTCTGTGTCCTCTCACATACTCAAGTCTGCCTTTTAAGGTCTTTCTTCCTAATTAATGTAGCTTGATCAGGTCTTTGCATGGCCCCTAAAGGTTCTGAGTTCCTGGCAGGAGGGTTTCAGAGCAGCCCAACACCTCTCTATCACAGAGCTGAAGTGCTGGTGCCCTTTGGGACTCAGGCTGTTCTCCCAGAAGAAAGACTGAAGAAGAAAGACTGAAGAAGAAAGAAGAATGTCCCCTAGGGATGGTTGAGGTCTAGGGCTGTCCTTGAGAGCTGTCATGGCACATGAGCCACATTGTTCATTCTCCCTTATGGAGGTTTTATTGCTGCTATTATTAGGTTTGTTTTCTTATGGCAAATCCTGATGGCACCACTCGGATGCTCAGAAACTCCACTCCTCTGAGCCAGTGAACAAAAGGGTATTAATTTGCTGTGTTGCCTGCCCACAGCCCACACATCACAGTTGATCCTTTCTGATGGAAACCTAGGGCTGGGGGCCATGGAGCAACCTGGGGCAAGTCCTTTTGTCAGGAAGCAATGCTGCCTGCAAGAGTAGTGGGGCTGGGGCCAGCCAGTGGGTTAGTTAGCACAGAATGAATCCCTGGAGCCACTGCTGCTCTGTCAGGGAAACATGCTACAAAGCATGAATTAATCCCAAGTAGAAGGGGTTCATGAGGCAGCTCCCTTTCCATCCTCCCAGGGATTTCTGCTGGTGTCTGCAAGCTGTAATCAGTTCTTAAGAGCACTTATCAAATAGGAAGCACTTGTACCTCTTCACACAAGTATATATTCCAGACAAGAGGTATGCAGAGCTCTGGGAGCCTTGCTGCTTTCCGTCCTGCTGGGGAGCACTGGGATAGTTTCCAAGGAGAGGCTGCATCAGGCTCAGTTTCCATTCTGTTGCTTGCCCTTGCCTAAGGAGGGCTAAAATACAAATAAGGTGCCTAGAAATAAGACATCTGTAGGTTTGCACTGCTCCATTCCTAGAAACAATGCAAATCTTTGCTGCTGCCTGGCACTGGGGAGGTGAAACGTGTAATGCATGGCAGCAGAGCTGCCCTACACCAAAGAGTGTCCCAGGCTGGAAGCCCTTTGACTGCAAAGAAAGAGTGACAGGTGCCTAGTCCCTTCTCTCTGCCTGTGTGAGTGTGTACTACCACCTCACTTCACACACAGGATGCCAAAAATATATCTCTTTGAGGAACAGGGAAATGAAGACAACAGCGTGAGTTGCATTCACAATAATATGTAACAATCAGTGTGTTACTTTGCTGGGTGGTAAGCCCAGGCTGCATGGGGCCACTGGCATCTTCTCAACTAGCCCAAGTCCTCCCAGAGCAATGTGGGTCCTCCAGGACCACATGCAGGACTCCCACTGTCAAAGCACTGTGATCTGTGACATCCAGGCAATCCAAAATGCAGTTTTTGCACATGCGTTGTAATTCTTGGGGCTGTCAGTAGGTCATCCATAGGTTACAACATAAAGGAGTGGCCACACATTTCAGAAAACAGTATCTTGTCCTTTGAAACAGCAACCGTTAGACATTGCTGACATCCAGCATTTGCATGGATTTGATTATGTGGCAGAGTAGACTGGAGCCTTTCTGTGAGAAGCCAGGAAGAGAACATCTCATTTGCCTCTCCTCTCATTCACTTCCTGCCTTTGTGCAAACTTGCCTTTGACTGATGGTACAGCAAAAGACCTCCTTGGCAAAGTGTAGCCCAGAAGGAGCGAAATCACGGGAAATCACAGGTTTGCCATCAGGTATTTCTTCATCATTTTGTGCTGTGCTCAGACTCCTTGGTGGGGCGTGCAAAAGCAGCGGGCAGGCCAGGTTCACAGGATCTCTGCCCAGCCACCAGCATTTCTACACTTTCTTGACCCAAAAGCAAAATGGTAGTGATGACTTGCCAAGAAATAATTCCATGAATTTTCATAAGCCCACTTTTCTTTCCACTCTTGCCTATCTCCACTATTTGACTGTTGGGAAAGGGACATAAATTAAAGTCTTTCAGATATTTCTGTCACACTGATGGAATTATTTCGCTGTTTGAATGCACAAAGAGAACTGATGGTTTCACATTAATGGGGTGAAATATGCTCTGTTCCTTGAAGACTGAGGCAAGAGCAGAGCCTCTGAGCTCTCTCCTTTCAGTAGTTACAAAACGCCAAGAGGAAGTGGAATTGACCCTTCAATGCAAATTCTGTGATACTGGTAAAACAGGAACACTTCTACCAGAGAGGTTTTAGCTGTAAGCAGGACAGAGGTTTGTTTGCTGCATGGAAAGCATGAATATGGAAAATCAGGTGTAGTGCTTAGGACTCTACTTAGGTCCTACTTTGATTTGACACCAGGTCTGTTCTCACCAAACCCCTGATTTCACAGACACAGTTCTTTTCTCTCTCTCTTGTTTTCAGCTGAGATGAACAACAACAAGTGTTCATAAACCAGAAGGAGTGAAAGGGAGGTGAGAGGACATGCACACTCCTGGGTGGTGAAACAGTATTAACACGAAGGAAAGTCCAAAAGGCACCACTGCAAACCTGATAAGAAGAAAATCACATGTTGGGGACCTGTTTAGGCTTAGAGCTGTTTTTAGCATCGGTGCCATTGTTAGCCCCACATGTCCCATGCACAGAGAAACAGCATGGAGCAGAATGCTAGCAGGTCACAACTGGGGGTGGGAGGGAATGCAGCAGGACAAATGATAACCATCCTCATCCAGGGACCCAAACACACAAGTCATCCATACAGCAAGTGCAACGGAGACACAGACACAGTGAGAGAGCTGTTGTATTTCTCAGTAAAGTAACACTCAGCAAAACTGTACAAAGCTGGACTTTGAAGGGTAACTTTAAGTGGCACCAGCCTTTGGGCAATCAAAGCGTGTACTGTTCAAGAAACACAGGTAGTGTGTGCACAGGGCCCAGTGCTTGCTGCACAGCTCTCTTTCAGGATATGCATGTTTTCTGCCCACATTTGAGGCACCTGTTTTTGAAAATGTGGCCCCAGGGCTTTATTTTATAGCTATCTTCAGTGATAAACACTGAATCCAACCAGTTGAAGAATGCAGTTACACATGTGGCCAACTGTGAGCAGAGCAATAGCTCATGAAGTTTTTCCTACTTCGCAAACAGACATCAACCCTATCATCTCTGTTGGTATGTAAAAAAGCCAAGGAAGGGGAAGGCGGATTGAAGTTCCAAAGGTTGTGCAGAAATCAGAAGTAGAGTAGCACCTGAGTTGCAGATTTTCAGTACCCTAGTGACCTGTGCACAAAGGAGGTCTCAGGAGCCACCCACAGGGCTGGATTTTACACTGGGCACCTGTTGTGGTTTAACCCCAGCTGGCATCTAAACACCACACAGCCACTTGTTCACTCCCCCACCCAGTGGGATGGGAGGAAGAGAACTGGAATGGTAAAAGTGAATAAACTCACAAGAACAGTTTAATAATTAAAACAAAGTATAACAATAATAATGATTATTATAATATTTTAACTATAATAAATTATAATGAAAAGGAAAATAATGAGAGAAATAAACCTAAGATAGACAAGTGATGTAAATGAAAGCAATTGCTCACCACCAACCAACTGATGCCCAGCCAGTCCCTGAGCAATGGTCCCCAGCCAGCTTTTCCCTAGTTTAAATGCTAAGTATGATGCCATGTGGTATGGAATATCCTTTTGGTCAGTTGTCAGCTGTTTTGGCTGTGTTCCCTTCCAACGTCCTGTGCACTCCCAGATGACTTGCTGATGGAGTGGTATGAGGAGCAGGACAGGCCTTGACTCTGTGTAAGCAGCAGTAACTAACACATCTCTGCATTACCAACATCTGTTCAGCACAGATCCAAAATGTAGCCCATACTGATTAATGTGATGAAAATTAACTATCCCAGCCAAAACCAGCACAGCACCAGAGCAAGTATGGGAATCTTTCTGAAACTATCCCATTAGATGGGCTATTAGAGCACATACAGCTCCTCACTGCCTCGTGGACAAGGTTTCATCCATCAAATTGCACCAGCCCAACCAAGCTGCTGGGCCCTTTCCTAAAGTCCCCAGCTCTGTGGAAGGTGGGAGTGGGACTGGTGCTGCACCCAAGTGCACCAGGACACACCTGCCTCTCCCTAAGCCAAACAGGACCCATGTGTATTGGGAAATTTGAATGTGGGGTTAATTGGAGGGAGATTGTTTTAAAAGAATTCCTAAAATTCTAAGTCATATAGGAAACTTTATATATATTTATATGCACACACTCACACGCACAAAAACACAGAGCCAAAGCTGTAGAAGACTTCAGGGCATAAAAAAAAGGTTTAAGGGCTGAAGTATTGACAGATGCCTAAAGGCGGAAACTAGTCAATATGTAAAATTGCAGACTGTAGTCTAGAGTGCTTCTAAAAAGCTAAGTAGGTGCTTAGCTACCATATGGACCCGAATCAGCTACAAAACCCAGCCTTCAGTCAGCATTGCTAATACATGCTTAGCCAATATAACATGTCTGAAGAAACAGTTTGATCTGTGTGATACTCAGTACAATGTTATGGCATCAGTATAGCTCCTTTGAAAAAATCCTCTAAGGACACAGGTAGCATGAGAAGTACAAAACCTATCTGTTTTTGCAGGAAAGACTATTGCAGAAGAAGAAAATGACAGATTATTGTTACCAGTCCTCTGTTATGACAACAAACTGCAACTGGAAGTGACAAATTTCTCTTCTCTGAATAATTCCTGGGTCAGATTTACTCAGACCTCAAATCAGAGAAACAAAAACTCAGCCCCTGGTGAGTTTCCTCCTGTTTCTTTGATTTGCTTCACTTCCACAGCCTTTCACAATTCAAACTGCAGCTCCTGCTCAGCATTGCTCCAAAGAGCTGGCCTGGTAGAGCTGTGTGCTCTGCTTTCAAGTGTTTCCTGTGAAGAAGCTTTATCCACTTTTGCAGTGGGGTGGGAGAAAAGCATGTTTATTCTGGTCTCAGTGTAGTCTAAACTGAATAATAATTTCACTGAGTAGTGCTTAGGATAAATTTGTAAATGCAGTGGACAGGGGTGTTTTGAATATGTAGCTTATGGTATGTGTGCTGTCACTAGGGCTTTCCCATTCTTTTTCCAAAGACAGCTCTCAGGATAGGTCAAGATCTGGGCATTTTGGGGGTTCAGCCTTTGTCCTTCCTTGCAGTGGTTTGCACCAGGCTTGCACCAAGCCACGTTGCACAGGTGAAGCAAATGGCAAACATCTTTGCTGATGATTGGTAGGACCATGTTGGTCCACCATCACTCCAGCAGGACAAGGCTGAAGGAAGGAAGACCACTGGGATGGTAGGACAGGGTTCAGCCTTCCCACCACAAAGCAGAGTCCAGTATGTGACCATGGGGTGACAACTGGCACATCCTCGAGGGACAGCTTACAATACCACATGCTAACATTACCACATGCTAACATTGCAACTTGTCCTCCTCTAACCTGGGACAGAAAGGACCTATGAAGCCTGGAGACACCTGCAAACTCAGGGGAGAAGGAGAGATGAGGGTACACCAAAGGCCACATCCCCCTTGCCTGGGCCAGGGAGGATGAGTGGTTGGGAGGGTCAGTGGTTGGGAAGGCCACTCAAATAAGTTAAAAACACACATGCTCTCACCAGTGTGACTCTTGCTTCCTGGAAGAAGTTTTATTGCCACTGAAATGCTTCATGTTCTGTGAAGCCTTTGCCAGCTGGAATCCTCTCTTTGCACCTGTCTTTTTGTTTACACAAATCCCTTCTCTAATAGAGCTAATCACTCTGCTTTGATAAATCTGCCAGGCCCCCGATAGGAGCTCCCTCCATGCTAAACAAACAGACCATTGTCTCAGCAGGGCCAGCCAGCCTGTTAATGGTTAAACTGGGGGAGGGCAGGATGGGGAAAGAGGCATTAGCCACAGACAGCCTCTTTTCTTTTTCCTTCCCCCAAATCTGCAGGGTTCCCTATCCTTTGCAGGGGCTTGTAATTCTGTGTTGGTGCCTGATCTCAGCTGGAGACCCAGAGCATGGTCTCTGACTGCTCGGGGGTGTGCAATTCACCGTGAAGCATCTAGTGTCAGGATGTGGAGTAGCATGGCCATCTCCAAAAGAGGAGTGATGGGGCGGGGAGAGGCACTTTTAGGATGTATGAAGGAGGACATTCGGTAGGAGAGAAAAAAGTCAGTCTGAGGTCAAAACAGTGAGGTTTAAGAGTGTCCTGAGTAAGAATAGTTGACTATCAAGAGGAGAAAGTTGTAGACAGAAAAAAGAAAGCCTGGGCAACAAAACCTACTTATGAAGCAAGGAAAAGCAAACATTTAACTTCAGCAATGCTTTCCTCTAGCAACTCTCCTCAAGCTTTGGACCTGATCAGTGCTGATACCATGGAGTAATGCAACAGCAACAGCACAGCACATTGTTCCCTGTGCTCTGCTGTACCCACATAACCCTCTTTTAAGGAGGGTGATGCTACTACAAATACAATTTTGACACAGATTTCTCTCCTCTGAGGAAGCACTGTAAGAACTGTTCCCCATCACAGGGCCTTGGCTTGTCGTTTTCCAGCTTGTATTGCCAAACCAGACTTTTTGAACAGACTCTTCTGCATGCATAAGATGAGCAAATGCACTAGTTTTGGTATGCTGTGTCATGGCAATTGAGCAATGCCTGCAAAATTTGGTCAAGCCTCCTAGCTCCAAGGTAGAGCAGCAAACAAATGTTAGTTGTCAGCCCTTTGCTGGTATTGGCTGCATGTGTAGGAAGATCTTTGAATGTAACAGCCAGGAAAGCTCTTCAGCAAGTTGTAAAGTGTTCAGATGAAACCAGTATACCCTTTACACCAGATAACAAATCCATCAGCACCAGCGGATGATTTCTTGATTGCTTTGCTTGGGCCTGCTGTGTGCCTCAGGCAAGCATTATTTGTTTAAGCAAGAAGACAGAAGGTGCCCTGGAGGCAACCTTAGCTACACTCCAAGCACCAGACAAGGATTCAGCCTTGTGTCTCATCTGCAATTGCATGGTGTCCAGCCCACCCACATCCCCACCACTATCACATAACCCTGTGTGCCTTGGTGTCTTTCACAGCTATAAGGGAAGAAATAGGTCCCAGGTTATTGCTGTTTGGAGATGCTGTGCATAACGGGTGCCCTTAGAAACTTGACCTAAAATACATATACTGGTGTGTCAATGCTTTAGGTCCTTGGAGCTGTGCTCATGAGAGGCAGAGAGCTCTTCAGCCAAGGCTGGCACAGATTGAAGGCTAGAAAGGGGTGGAGGGAAATGGCACCAGAGCTGCCACAGCATCATCCTCCCCTGAGCTCCTGCAAGTGCTGGTGCTGCTTGGTGGAGGTGCCACACACTTGAGACCTGGAGATTAATTCCTGGCTGGGAAGGGTGAGATGCCTTATCGGGAGATTGCCAAACAGTATGATTAGAGACTTGTTCATGCACGGTCTAATCCTTCTCCACTGCTTGTGTGGGTGCAGGAGCCTTCCAGAGCTCCTTTATAGCCACCCCCAGAACAGGACAAAACTTGTGCCTGAGGAACTCAGCGATGCAGGAGAGCTGCGAGGTTAGGAGCCTGGCAGCGCCCGGTGAGGGATTACACACGGTACATAGAGAGTCAACAATAGCAAGAACCAAGGGTGACACAAGACACTAAGAGGTTTAAACCACTAAGAGCTTTAGAAAGCATTCGGATCCAGGAATGAAGGAATCACCCAGGAATGAAGCAGGAGTGGAAGGCAGAGCAGATGCAGGGCAGTCAACTGACAGGTTTGGGTGTGAGAACTGGCTTTGCCACAGGACCCACGGCTTCACTTGCATGCCCTGCACCCGTGTCGCAGCCTTGTGCCTCCACAGAGCACTACCACCACGCAGCACCCACTGCCAGGCATCACCCATCACCACAGAGCACCCACCGCCGCACAGCACTGCGCCCGCTCGCCTCTCCAGCCCCTCGGGCGCGGGCACACGGCCGCACACGCGGCAAGGGGAGGGCTTTCTTTTTTTCCCCCTTCTTCCCCAAACAATTAATGTCAATGCGGAGAGGCAGGTGCTCCTGGCGCACTGCCCTCCGTTCTGTTTACAGAACACTCCTTGAAGATTATTTGTGTTGAAATCTTTCAGCTTTTCTCTCTCCTTTTTTTTTTTTCTTCCCTTTTCTCCCTCCCTCCGCCTTGTTAGCATTCTTCCAGCCAGTTTTCGTGCCCCGCGGGCTCTGGGCGACCAGCCCGGCTGCGCCCGCGTAGCGGCGGCAGCCCCAGCAGGGCCGGGGGGAGCGGGGCTGGGCTCCCCCAACACCGCCCTCCCGGTTCTTTGTGACCGCGGGGAGCGGAGCGAGGGGGCCATTGTCCAAGGGCTGCTGCTGACCCCGCCATTTCCATCTGAAAAGCAGCTTTCAAGGGAAAGGGGCACCTCCCGTCCCCTGGCCCCGCCGCGGACCCCCTCCTCCCCGCCGGACTCCTTCCACCTCCGCAGTACGCTCAAGATGCCTGCCCCCTCCTCACACCTCCTGTTCTTCTTCCTCTCCAATTCCTCCAGCTCCCCTCTGCCCCACGCCAGCATCCTTGTCCTCTCCCCCTCCTACTCGGAGAGACCAGTGCAGGTTATCCCGGGTGAAAGAGGGGGGAAGGAGGTGGGAACAAGTGGGGCAGCTCCAGCCAAAGCCCTCGGTGGGATGTGAGATGATCGTCTCTCCTTGGAGCATGAAAAATCCCAGCTGTGGCTCTGCAGAGCCTTTGTTGCCCATCTCAGCCATAGAAATCCTTCAGCAATGTTTATAATGAGATAGCACGGGGTCAATGGAATAAACACGGCCTCTTTTCTTCCAACCCTCTTGAAAGCATGCCTTTTTAATGGTAAAATGCATGAAAAATTAGATAACTGGCTATACCACCTTCCTGATAGCAAAACCAGGGATTTACAAAATAAGAATTACCCAAGTTCCTGCATTAAACCTTTATTGCCTTTCAAATCTGCTCACTTGGGTGCATACTTCTACTCATTGCTCCCACCAGGCACCAGGCAGATGGAGGTGAGGTTTCAGGAGCACCCACACCCTGGCTGGTCTTCACTCTAAGTCTCACTCAGGGACCACAGAAACACCTTCATGGGCTCATGGCGTTTTGGAGTGAGTCACCCAGGTACAACAGACAGACCATGGAGAGCTTTACAGTTGTCTTCTCACCATTTCAAAACAGGAAGCGGCTGAAACAGGTTTGAGGCAGCTTTTGAAGGTTGCAAAAGATGGAGACAAAAGGCAACAGTGCAGTCTTTTTTTTTTTTTTTCCCTAAAGCAAAGAAGTTAGCAACACTGAAATCTCTCATAAAAATTCCCGTTGACTTCATCCTGCCCAAAATTTTGCCCCGCGTGCTGGGGATGGCTCTGCTCAGCAGCAACCCGTGCTCATCCCTGCAGTGCAGAGTGAGGGCTTCTGGCAGCTCCTCATCCGGAGGATCCCATCACTAAATGCCGTGTGAGCATCCCTAACATTCACTCAGAGGAAGAAGGTGGCCTTGAATGGCATCTACATCCACTCAGCATATCCTTTGAGCTCCCAAGCAGTGGTCGTCTGGCTGAACTCTTGTTCCACCCAGTTGCTGAATTTTCGTAAACAATGAAGAATACTCTGGATAAACTGTTGCAACAGTATAGCTTGGCCAAATATTTCTCTGCCTGTAAAATAAGCAAACAAACAAATGTTTAAGTTGATTGGTAGGAAGAAATTGAATATTGTAGAACGAACTCCTGAGGCATTAAGAAACTACATGGAGAAACTGCCCAGCACAAAATGAGACATGCAAGCTTTTACACTTCATAGTGTATAGCCAACACATGAGTGGAACAACTGGGTGTAGTGGCAGCAGAGAAGAGCTTTAACACAGACTGGTGTAATATTTCCAGCTGGTTCTGTAGCAAGAGAGATGTTTAAATCTTCATCTCAAAATGACAGGCCAAATGACTTTCTGTCACTTTGTTATCATCACGTTGTTTTCTCTGCTGCTGGTCCTCACCCAGCAGTCAGCATTTCTGCTGACAAAAATAGGTCTGACTGTGTCGATTTTGATAGCTCTTTGTCCCATTCATCCTACTGAACTGGGATCAACATCTCTGGCAGGTTTATCATGACAGAAATATTCCAAGCAGCCAGGCAGTGAGGGCAAATGCCCCAGGAGTCCCTGGGTAGCTGCCAAGCAGCCAAGACAGCCAGCAAAGAGCTGCCCAGGAAACTGCAAGGGGCTCCTCTGCTTGGCTGAGGCACTCAGCTGGGCTTGCAGGCAGGGAAAGAGCTCTCAAGCCACCAGCAGGTTCCTGGAGCTGCAGTTCCTCCCTGCCAACACCAACAGCACCTGAACATGCAATTTCATGGATCAGATTATTTTCTTCGTTTTTAGCTCTAAGTTTCATTTTTTACCCACCCTGGAACACTGTGTGCCTTTGTGAGGATTTACTGCACAGCTTAGATGCTCCAGGTCACCCCCCTCAGAAAGCCTGGTGCCTCTGAACATCCCTGTGGCAGAGAGAAGACTGCAGAAGCAGCATGCATCTTGTCACGTTGCTCATACAAAGCACGCAGAATTTGCCCTTGCCACCACTACATTTCCCCCAGCAAGAAGACCATAGAACACAGGCACAGCATCCCTCCCCATGCTGGAGACAAGTGCTGCCTGCCTATCACTCTTGTAGCCTTACTTTTGCAATCCTTGCCCTCTTTGCACAGAGAGGTGGGTTTTGAAACAGGGTGGTTGCCATGCAGAAATATTTCTTGCTGAGCAGATAGGTTCATTTTCAGGCCAATATGTTGGTCCTCACTGAGGAAGCATCTGTAACACCTGGAAGAGAGACCAACGACAGTCGTTTCACAACTCCCACCTCCTCAGCTGGCCACAGAAAAGGAAAGGAGCAGCGTGACTGCCCTGATAGTGTTGTACACACACATACACACAGTGGAAAACAATGAGATTCAGCCTCCTCCATAGTGTTGTGTGATAATGCAACAGTGACAGGGACCGTGCCTGCAACTTGGGGTCTTCTTCCCTGCCCAGCGGTGCCAGGGAACGTACATTACAGTGTATGCATCCATCTGTTTGCACATTTACATGGGTCACAGGCGTAGATGTTTTCTGGAAGGACATGCTGTCAATACTGTGAAGTTTTTCAGGAAGCTCCCTCCACCTTTGGCAGGAGCATAAGGTTCCTCCAAGATGCACCCCACAGGCAGAGGCTTTAATCCTGGGATGGGGCAGCTGGGCAAGTCAGATCTATACTTTTGAGGAGCCATCCTGCATCTTCTTCAGGCATTTTCATGCTAGTGTCAGGATGGGGCAAGAGAGGTGCTTGTTGCAAGGCTTTTCACAACCAGGCAAGCAATTGAAGTGTTCCAATAGCGGCTTCCTTTTGAAACAAGAATAAAAGCCAGTGAGCATTTTCAGCTAATCCCTTCCTCAGCACGCACGTTGTTCATGTACATGCACGGCAGGTTGGCTTCCCATGTTAAGCCCCCCCAAAAAAGAAGAAAGCAGGTCAGAAAAACAGTCCCCTAAGGAGCAGTGGAAATTGGTGGATGGGTTTTAGCTGTGCATTTTGTTACTCAAGAAAGGCAGCTTTGCAAAGGACTTTCTAATTCATCATCTGGGCCCAAGACTTCCTTGTAAAAGGCTGTTGGGCTTGTTGCAACATATTCCAGGTGTGTAAGTGATGCCCTGCCTTGTGCCTTTCACGGTGCAGAGCCTGGGGCCTTGAAGCAAGCAGGAAGGAGAAGGGAGGGAGAGGTGCGTGTGTTCAAATTAAATGAAGCAGAAAGAGAAAGCTGGAACCCACAGTGCCTGGGGCACCA
This sequence comes from Sclerurus mexicanus, assembly GCA_013396755.1. Classification (NCBI taxonomy): domain Eukaryota; kingdom Metazoa; phylum Chordata; class Aves; order Passeriformes; family Furnariidae; genus Sclerurus; species Sclerurus mexicanus. Next base: position 547,308 of record VWZF01001448.1, on the reverse strand, counting down.
CTAATTGAACAGGTTGAACCTGATAGCAGTGCAAAGGAGGCAGCAGGAGTGATCCTCCAGCTCCTGGCTGGTGGTGTGGAGCCAGCCATGGTTCAAGAAGCCATGCTTGAAAAACTCAGGTGGTGGGAGGTGGGGGACAAGGCAGCTTATGTGGGGCTGCAGAAAGGAGACTTCAAAAGGAAAAATTAATTCTTCATTAGCAGGAGAAAAGGAGGCAAATGAAAGGCAGAAGGCAGGCATATTCTTACTCTGCTTGCTCCTGAGGTTCCAGCTCTAGGACTCTGTGAGTGTCCCTCGTGCTGAGATCAGCTCCGTTTCACCGGGGCACCTGGGAATGCAGAGGTGTGCAAGGAGTGAGCACAGAAATGCTCAGCAGGCCTGTGCCTGGGTAATCTGGGGGCTTCTCCCCAGCCTTATCCTTCATGTAATCCATCTGATATTACACAGACCATCCATTCTTTCCTCAGCAGTGCCCCAGTTGCAGGGATGTCCAAAAGCCAGCACACAGGGTCAGCTGTATTCTCCCTCTTAGTCTTAGAGGAAACAAAAAGCACCAAAATCCAGTAAAATTCCCATTTTTAGGCTTTTTCTTTTCAAGATAGCCTCACTAGATAGTTGCCTAAAGCTTGCCAGCTCGAGGTACAGGTTCATAACATTTTCTTCCTAGCTTGATGTAAAGAGTCAGCTGAAGGGGGTGGAGGGACCCTGTGGAACCAAGAGGTCCTGGGACAGGCTGGGAGAGAGGGGGAAGGTGGGAGGCATCCAGGCAGCCCCCCAGGGAGGCCAAAGACAGCAGGACTTGCAGGTGCCTGCACAGCCCTGGTGTGTGGTCAGCACTCTCTGTGTCCCTCCACTGTTCTAAGCACACCACAAAGGCTGTTGCCTGCTTTTAAATAGTGGAGTTAAGTGGGAAGATATGGAAAGAGATGGTGAGAAATGCAGGAGCCTTACAAGTCTCCATCACTGCTCAGCAGTACCAGACATGGGCTTGCCTTCTTTTGCAACAGTTGTGAATGCACTTAATTAGTGATGCACAGAAAATTAGAGAGCAGCAGGAGTTTTAGCCTCTGTCATCTCCCAAGCTCTGGGATTGCTATTCAACTCCCAGAGGCTGCAGGAGCTGTCACCTGCCATCATTGCCCAGGGCTACAAGCCACAGGCTGTGGGTCTTCACTCACTGTCTCATGCCCTGCAAGAGACACACATCACTTTCTCACCTGCAAGGTACTCCCTCTCACTACACCTTGTATGGGAACCAGTGGTGATGGGTTGCTGCAGATGAGCATGCCCGCACTGCTGTGATGCCCTCACATCCATTCTTGCTTTCTGCTCCTGTCTTGTCCCTGTTTGGAAAGAGAAAAGGGTGCCTTGGTAGGAGAGAAATGGCTCCTAAATTATGCAATGATTTCACAGCCTAGAAGGTCATCCATCTTTGGTTTGTCCTTTTTTTGTCTTTTACTTTTTCCCCTTCCCTCTTCTCCCTCTCTGTTGCCCCTACATCACAGAACAGTGAAAAATAGCCTGAGGGGAGAAAACGCTGCATTGAGGAGACCTTTGCTACTAAATCCAGTAAAAATAGGTGGTGCAGTAACCCCGTATCCTTTCTGGACCTGGTTCCCAGTCACTATGTGAGTTCTGCAGGTCTCCCCCCACACTGAGTCCCCCCCACTGGCAGCCACATGGCAGACGTGGTCCATCATGGTCCATCCATGGACACACCTCTGATCCCTGCTGCTTAAAACAGGGCAGTTCAGGTACACCCCAAGAAGCAAAGGACAGTTTTGTTGGGGTCTGAGCTGAAAAGCTAGCATGAGCTCATGGTGCTTTTCTGGGTAAGCTTTACAGGGCCTGGACTCTGCCCACCTGGATGGTTGCTCACGGGATAATATAGTGACTCCAGGCTGCTAATTCAGACCTGTAGGCATTACTGCAATATAAACTGCAAATAGTCATAATAATAATTAATAAGCATGTTGAAACAAAACTGTTCTCTTTCTTTAATTAACATCAGTCTTCAGCAGCTTTATCTTGGAGTGAGTGGCTATTTTGTTGGCGCACTGCCTTCACACCATGCCTTGCCCTCTGTGGCTGAGGCAAGCAAGTCTTCACTGTGCAAATGGGAAAGTCTCTTTTTTGCTCAAGCTCCTTCCAAATGACTCTGAACCAGGATCTTGCAGACTGCCTCTCACCTGAGAGTAAGGCTACAATCAAGGAAATAGGAGCCAGAGAAGCCCAGTAGCTATTTTCATCTTGCTGGGAATAGAGTCTGAATACATCCAGAGACAAGCATTAGAGCCAAAGGAAAACAAGAAGTGGAAAGTTTTTGGGTGATCAGGCTCATAAAGTAATCTATGGCTTGAAATAGGGAGCTGGCAGCCCCCTGGAGCAAGGAACACACATTTCTATGCTGCATGTGGTTCCCTGAAGGAGCACAGCACTACAGGTTCAGGAGCAGGGAGTTGGTTACCTGCAGGCTGCAGAACCTTCTCAGGTTACTTCAGGTATACCTGGGGAGCTACAAGCCTTAGGTGCTGAGTACCCATCCATCACCCTGCGGTGACAGCCAGGTTCCTGAAGGCTGTGCAGCACCACTTGGGTAAAGTCTCCAAAGCAGGAGCTCTGCCACTCAGCCACCCCATGCATACGTATTCCCAGCCAGGGACATGGCACTGGCCACACCGAGTGCCAAGCTGAGGCAGCTGGAAGCTGGCAGTGAGTTCCAGCCTTGCTCGCAGTTCCCTCCCACCTCACTTATCATGCAGGCTGAAGGCTCAGCCCTTGACCTCTATAAGCAGATGGGGTGGAAAGGCATCCCCATGGGCTCATATGGCCCCAGTGGAAGCAGGGTGGGCCTTCTCCTGCCCAGTGCTCCAATCTCTGCTGCTTTGAAGGAGCGCATCTGTAATCTTTATGAGGCCTTGGAGATAGGAGCATTCCAGGCACATGCTGAACCACACTGGCCATCTGCTCCCCTCACTCTTTGCTTTCCCCCAAATCCCTTCCCACTGAATGCAATCCAAGCTGTAGCCATTGCTGTCTCAGTGGACATTTATAGGGCTGTACCCGCCAACAGTGAGTCAGGTAAATCCAAAGCCTGGGGCTTCTTCCTAAGGCAATTGGGAAGGAGGTAAAGAAGGAGAGAACAGTGGAAGGATGGCTGTACTGGGAGCCTGGGCAGCACCTGCATCCAAAAGGATGGCAGAACAAACAGATGAGCAAGGCTGGCACTCAGGTGATTCCTGCTTGTTTCAATCTGTCATCACCCTAATGCTTTGTGCCTCCAAGAAATACCCTGCTCTGCTGCAGGGCTTTTGGGTAAGTATGGACCAGAGAGGCCATCAGAGCTGGTGCCAGGGCCCAGGTAAGTGTGTAACTTCAGGGGTCTGGTTGCTGCTGATTCTGAAAGGGACATAAAACATACACAGTGTGTATCATGGAATGCAAAATGGGAGGTATAAGAGAAAATAGAGTGCTCTTGACTTCTGAGCTGCCTGGCTGCATTGGGCTCTTGATCCGAACTTGGAGCTGCAGACTCATTTCCCAGCAGAGCTCAAGCTGGGCAGCACAAAGGGTTTGGGCTTGCCAAAACAGGGTCAGGATGGGGTTGCTGTGGACCAGCATGGTGTGGGCAGGCTCCACCAGTCAGCCAGCCATGTCCTCTCCCCCCGTTGAGATGCAGAAGATAGGGCTGCGGCTCCCTCGCCTGCTTGCGTACACCAGGGATAAAGACATACATGCAGGCTCTTGCAGGATCAGGCTTCCTGATGGGGATCTGCTGTCCTCCTGGCTTTTTTAATGAGCACTTCTTGTAATCGCCCCTGTAAAACTCAAGGTGGGGAGCTGTTACTGATTAACATCCATAGTCTCCAGGGAAAGTGGAACAGGAGATCTAGTGGCAAAATCAGTGTCAGATGAGTTAGAGCACACTATAGTATGGCAGGGGTACACACACCCGCATGTGTGGTGTAAAATGCCATCGCCAACCCACCTCTGCCACCATGTCCTTTAGTGTCTGTGGGTTCTCAAAGTTGTTTGCATCAGCCTGCAAAGCAAGAATGATAGCAGAGGTGCAAAAGTCCTTTTTAGTGATTAATACATCATGTGTACAAAGAAGGTCTGTGGTGAATGGAGGCTGGAGCCGGGATTAATTGCATACCTGAAGTGGAGAGATTTATGTAAGGAAACAGACTTGGCAGGCTGCCCTGCTCTGGGCTGTGTTTACCTGCCTGCGCCTCCACACCTGTCGTGCTGCAGCAGCAAAACATTATTTAATAACATTTGAAGGGAGATCTTAATAGTCATGTGCCCTCCCTACCTCGCCCCACCCCCCTGGGTGCTGAGGTGAAGCTCAGCTTTGCTTTTCCAGCATTTCTGGCAGGCTCTTTGGGGGACCAGTCAGTCCACTCCCCAGCAGAGCTCACCTGCAAGGGGCAGCCCCATGGCACCCTTCAAGCACCCACAATCTGGGATGAGGAGGGATGGGATTGCTGAAGAAGATGAAACAGGTTAATGCTGATGAAACATCCGCCCCTGAACTGATGGTAACCAAATTAGTACCCCCCAAATCCACGAGCAAAGCAGACTTTCCTCCTCCTGAACTTGAAAAAACTGGCTGGACACACAAACATTTGCATGCACACAGGACTGCATGTATATGTGTGTGTATATATATATGTATGAACAACAGATTTCAAAATGTTCATAATGTCCATTCAAATAAGAGACAAATATTGGGTAAAATCCCCTTTCAGAAATGCTTGAGTATGAGGCGGTTTCTTGAAAGGGATTTGGCTATTAATTGAAGTTGGCTTGTTAATTTGCATCCTTATCTGCAAGGGACAAAAGTTAAAAGGGCCCCATGAGCCTTTAATGGGAGCACGTGCAGCTTTATTTCTTACCAGCAAAGCCTCATGATGATTATAAGCAAATGAGGGAGCACTCAGGACTGTTGGAAGAGGGAAAGCAGAAATGTATCCCACCTGCTGGAGCATAATCTCCCTCACCAGAGTTTCCTCCTGGTATTACAAGCCCTGGGTTGGTATCTAGTCAGCCTCTACTTAAGATGTTGGCTGTTTCACATCCTACCTTGCTGCTGCAGCTGGTGTGTGACCCATTGGATGCTGGCCCTGAACTCATAGTCTTGCCTGTCTAAGAAATAGCAACCCCAGCAATGAGCCACCACCACACAGGCAGGCAAGCAAACCCTCTCAACCAGAGGTGTAAACTTTGGCCTTGAACATCTTCAAATCAAAAACACCCTGTGTCAACACAGAGCATAGCAGTGAAATGCTGTGTGTTAAGTGCAGGTGTAGTTCAAGTGGCCTCCTTGGCTTTTCTTCCTCAGCCTGCTGCAATGTGCCAAACCGCAGTGCAAGGTGCACCACGGTGCATCAGGACAAGCCACACTGGTGTTTGCAAGGATGTCAATCTGGTTCAGCAGAGCAAGCCCAGATATAAGCACTTGGCACAGGCAGAAATCAGAGCATCTTCCCTTTTCACCCTTCTTCAGTAGTAGGGATGAACAATCCCAGTTGAAGCCATGAAAATGACATTATAATAAACTAAGAAATCATTGCCATCACTTCTTGAAAGCAAGGACTGTACTCTGTTCCATGTTGGTACAGCACTAAAAAAGCCAGAGTTTGCTACTCAGACAGGAGAGAAAACAAGGAGAGGTCAAGTGAAGCTGTCCCCTATGGTAACTGCCCCACGGTTTTATACTTTCTCTTCTCACTCAAGGCAGGCCATCCAACTCCTTTTGGCACCATTGTTGTTACTAGCCCTGACTGTCCCAATCCTGGTTCCCTCCTGCATTATTGAAGGAAAACACTGGGGTTTGGGTTTCTTTTTACCCCTTCAAACAAAGTTCAAAGGAGCGATTGAGACCTCACCATTTCAATATGAAAGGACCAGGGGACCTGTTTTCCAGAGCCCACCTCCAGTACATACACATCCCACCTCATTTCACCCTGATAATCTCAGTGGGGGGCTCTGGAGGGGGATGGCCAGCAAGAGCAGGGACAAGGTTCTCCAAGGTTAATTGCAAACTGCCTGCCACATTCATCGCAGTAGTGCCTGATTGATGGGCACCATTAATCACTGCCCAGAGAGGCTGGAGGTAAGGAAGAAGCACGGGGTGGGGGAGGAGGGCAGAGTTGTGGGGACAGGGAAAGGGTGCCAGGACATGAGCAGTGACACAAGACCAAGGAGGGTTGAGAGATATAGAACAGCCACATCTGCTCACCTGCAGAAAAATATGTATGATAGAGCTTCTTTAAGGAAGAGAAGTTGCTTTAAAGAACTATTTGTCCTTTCACTCCTTGTTCCATACATACATGCCCTCCTGCAATGCAAAGGGCAGGAGCGGAGGCAGATGGAAGATCTCTCCAGCGTTTTAAAATTGCTCTCGGCTTCCAATGTGGGATAAGGATTGAGGATTCTGGCAAGGAGGAGGGCTCAAGACAAGGTAGGAGTGGGCTTGTCTTGAAGACATAAGGCAATTCATAAAGTTTCCATCTTCTTTATGGACTGAAATCACTCTGAGGTTTTTACAGAAATAATTGAAGGCAGCAAAAGCCACACAAGTGAGGTCAGATGAGGAGCTTGTGTGACTCCATTTAGAGACAAGATACCAGCATGTGCATTTTCTATCATTCCTGACAATTTAATATATTTTTTCCTTTCGTACTGATCCTAGCTGTTGCTCACATTTCTAAACAGGATGAGGCTCTGTCTGTAGTTATGAAATTTGCATCAGTGTTGCCTATCTGGCTACAAATGATAGTTGGGGCTTGCAGCAGGTCTTCACGCACTACGATGGAACCTGCTGCATTAAGGAATCCAGCTGTGCCTTTCACTGCAGAGGTATGTGCCTGGCTCAGGCAGCTGTCCCAGGAGGCTTGGGATAATATGCTTGTCCCAGTGCAGCTGCTTCTGACATGGGCTGTGGAACAACTCATGTTATTAAATGATGTGACATTTCTCAATTTTCTTCTTCCTCCCACCTTCTTGCTTTGGACACAGGAGTTAGTGCCTCAAGAACATGTGCACACACCAGTCCTTCTCCCAAGCCTCTTTTCCAAAGCAATGAGAAGGAAAGTGTGGTTTCTAATAGGAATAGCCTTCAAGTTCACTTTTAAAATTGTTTCACATTTAACAGATGTGACATTTTAAATATTTCTCTTGCGATGTCAAAGGCAATAGCATTTGAAACTTGTATGACTGCTAGGACATGAAAAACAGAACACCCAATGCTGGATGCATTTAGTGTCATTTAAAGATGAAGGGCTGATGTCCAGTGTACAAGGCTGTGGACTTCTTCAGTCTGACCCATGTTGTAGGTCAGGTATAGTGACCTCCAGCAAATGAAGTGGGGTCCATTTCTGATACTGCCTCATAGTATAGACACAATGCAAAGGCCACTGGAATCTACAGCAACCTGGACTTCAGTGAAATTTAGGATGAATAGGTATTATTTCAGAGATAATTTTTTGGATGGGGGAAAGTGCCTCAGCCTTCATGAACACTCAGGTCTATAGGGCAAGAGGCAACTCCTCTACCCGTGACCACCTAAAGCGGGCTACGACTGACGCATCTACTCACCACGGACCCACCTATGGATGTTGGGAGGGTCAGGCATCACCCCCGGGCAGCTGATCCCATGTCAAGTAGACATCCTACAGCAAGCAGAATGAATTGCTTTCAGAAAATGCCTCTGTCTTCGTGGGCCGCTAAAGTAGATGACTAGTCAAATGACTAACTTAAGGTAGACACCACACTCCGAGATGGCTGAAGGGAGATATTTGGGCTGGATTTTTATCCCCTCCCACTACACCCAACAGTGCCTCTTTCATCAGAGACTGTTGACTTTTAAATGGAGTTTCTGCAACATCCACTGACAAAGAAGAAATCATCAGGAAAAGTGCTTTTGTTTGATTTTTACATTATTCTTTCCATAACTAAGCCTTGTCAGGCTTTGTGGACAGGGGTTTTTTTTAAAGTATAGCCATTTGTGATCCTCTAGCAGGGCTCTGTAAATCAGGAATTATGCTGAATTAACTTACCCTATGACAGCTATCTCCTCCCAACAGCATGTCTTGCTTTCTCTGCTCCTGGCCATGACTGCATTTAGTTCTTTCACAAAGAGCATCTCTTAGCATAAGAGTTTTCCCCAAAGAGTTAATCACGGATAGCTACATTTCTTTAAATGTTTATTTTAGTTTGAATTACATTCCCCGTGTAGACTAGCATTGTAAGAGATATAAGTCCCAGTTAAAGTAAGTGCCATCGTTGCTTAGTTGCAGTGGGTCTGGACAGTTCCAGCATGGTTCACGTATCTTGAGGGTCTACAGAAAAATTCAGCTCCATCAGGAACCTGCACTTGGGACTGCTCGCTGGCTTAGGCTGCCTGGGTGAATCAACATCTTTTGTCATCACCACCCGACTTTTACTTCTGGATCTTACTACTGCCTAATGAAACCTGGCTGTTGATCTTGCATAAACAGGGATGAGGGTGGGCTGGGCATCTTGGAGCAGATGGCTTCTTTGTGTGAGGGTAGGCATGGTCCTTGGGTCTGGAAACATCTCTAAGTCAGGGTTGTTTTGTCATCCTGGCTGCATGTTTCAACGGCAACATTATTGTTAAACAGCTTTGTGTTTACCTTGTGTACAGAAAAGATAAAATCAGCATTTATATGCAAACATGAACCAACAAGGAATTTCAAAATCCTGCCATTTCACTCCTCTGAGAAGAAGAGCCAGGGTTATTGTGTAACCAGAAACATCTGAAAGCTGGGGATTTTCTGGGTCTAAATTCAATTTAGATTATAAGAGGCTAATTTGGGATCTGACTGTATCACCCTGGGCAGCCAAACTAAGATCTGAAACACATGGAAACTAGGACTTTGGGGTGGAGAATTCTCCATTTTGGACAACCTGGGACACTGTGTGGATCTGAGCTCTCCCATTACAAATAAAGATGATGAAGTAATATGAACCAGGTTTTCAGACAGGCAGAGCCACCCAAGCCCTTTCTGATATTCCCGTCTTCACTGGGGGACAGGGGGTGTTCATGTGTCCACCCTGGCTCTGCTTTTCCAGGGCAACTAGTGTGCACAGCTGGAGCAGAGCTTGGCACAGGCGCATCCGCTTGAATGTCAAGGCCTGAAAGCATAAAACATGCAAAATAAAGGTTTTTACTGGGATTGCACAGCTGAAGTGCTGTATCATTCTTCTGTGCAGTTTGTGAGGGCTCAGGAACATGTTAGGCTGGTGGGACCGGGAAATAGGGGACTCACAGCAGAGCGCTGCTCATGATTTTCTAAAAGAAAATATCGCTGTAAAAACTTCAGGGCACAGATGTTTTCCTTCTCTTGAAGGTCCTGATGGCTGTTAAGTGTCCTAGAGGAAAAGGCTGGCTCCATTTAACACAGAGCTTTAGCCCTAGGCATGCTTTCTTGGTGGTGGTGAGTGGATCAGAGCCATGAGCCTCTCTGTCGTCTAGCCCAGCTACACCAGGCACAGGGCAACATTTCTAAATACCTCCAGTGCCTTCAAAAGTTATATGCAAGGAGAGCCCAGGGCAACACATAGTTGCTTTCAAGAGGAAAATAACATATGAGAAACATTTGTGAACATGCTCACCTTCCTCACCCTGTCCAAAGCCATCATCAGTCCTAATGCAGATTCATCTTCCCATGGCTCACTGGGGCTAGTGGGACTGCAAAAGGAAGCACCTGCCCAAGGGGCCAGTACTCTGCTTCCCAGCTTCCACTCTCCCTCGGGATTTATTTACCCGAAGGCACAGGCATAAATGGGGATAAGGAGGTAGAAAAGGTCATCTGAGTGGTGGCCACAAAAGGGGACATTGTGCCTCCAGGGAGGGGGTGGAAAGGCCCGAGGAGACGGAGATGGGGCATTTTGATGAAGTCTGGATAAAAGCCTGGAGTGAAGGGAAGGGAAAGGAAGAGAGGAGGGGGAGGGGTCGACACCAAAACCCGAAAGGCAACAAAACCCTTCCCAGCTGGGACAAAAGTCAGGATGGTCCCTTTATTTAGATGGATAGAGCCAGGCACAATGTGAGGCAGCCGGGGGCCACTCTGCCCCTGTCCCTCACTAAGCCTTTCAAACCCTTCCTCCCCCTCTCCTCTCCTCCCTCTTCAGCCTCTCACTTTCTTCCATATTTTCCATTTTCTTTTTTTCCTTTGCTCCCCATGCTCCACCTCCCACTTCCAGCTTTCTCCCATGGTGAAAGCACCGAGAAAGAAAGTGCGGTGATATATGATGCAAAGTTAATTTTAAGCAGAGGTATAAAGGGGAAGACCAAAGGCAGTGGAGAAAAATGGGCTTGTGGGGGGGACCCTGTGAGGAGAAGCCCTTCCTACACGCAAGCCATGACATCTGTGTTTCAGCAGTTTTCTGGTCCCTGAGCTGTGTGGTGCAAATCCTATGGCAGGGCTGAATCTGAGGAAGAGAGTGCTCAGGGCTGTTAACACCAGACAGATCCTGCCCTCTGAGATGCTTTAGAGCATAAAGTTGGAGCATCAAGGCTACCCCCATGGCTGGAGGAACTTGGGGGCAAGCTGTCCCACACATCCATACCTCAACAGATGCACCAGCTGTTATTTCTTCCAACCTGCTGTTTTTCAGCTGACCACCTGACTTTTTCTCATACAGACTTACTAGCATTTTGTTAAGACAGAAGCAGAGCCCAGAATTTTTCTGGTAGCTTCAATGTCACCAGTGTATATTTTTGTATCTGTAATTCAGAGGTGCCTCAAAATTTCCAGAAAAGTGAAACTTTAAACCAAGTTGACCCAAAGTGGAGTCTCTGCTTAAGCAGATGGTCTGCTGTAGGTTTTGACCATGAAGAACTTTGGCAATCTAAATAAAATGTTCAACATTTTGGAATGAAATTCCATTCAACAACTCCCAAAATGGACTATTTTGTAACACTAATGCTGCACTTTTAAAATCCGTCCTATTAACTGCACCTGCTTTTTTACTGAGAAAAAAAAAAAAGAAAAGCTGTATGGAAAAAAATCTCAATTCAGACAATAAATTATCAGGGAAAAGAAAGCAGAAACAAATTCTCCACTTAGATTATTTTCAATAAATAACTTCACCAGCTCTGACAAAATAATAACTTCTATAATGTTCAGCTGAGAACTTTTTGGAAATTTGTAACTTGCTTTGTCGTGCACTAACAAGCAATGCTTCAAGTGAGTTATTTCAACTCTGCAACAGAAGTCTCAACTCACTTCTCTTACTAAACTAGAACAAAACAAATCTATATGGGCCCAAATAAATTAACACAAGAAATTCACTTTGCGCCTAATTCTTCTGGATGATAACAATTTGCTGGAAAAGAGCTATACAGCTATTTATATTGCTTGTGTCCAGGCCAGCATGCATCACAAACCATGTCCTGGCTATGCAGAACCTCGCTCTGGAGCTGACGCTAATCCAGGCACACAGCATGGCTTTCTGGCAGGATGAAGTAGCCTACACTGAGCATCTTCATCGTGCCTAAGCTGCTCCTTGCTGTCTCTGTCCCGAGTGCCCTCCGCAGTGGCTGAAGAGAATGGCTGCAAGTCCTGGATATTGTATCCCATACAAGGCAGTGGTGCACCAATGTGGTGATGATGCTACTTTATCAGGTCAAGGCTGATAGTGGTGAAAAGTTGGGATGGCAAGGCAGCAGCACAGTGTAGACAGCTGTACGGTTTACTCACAAGGAATGGTCCCAAATCCTGTCCACTCAAATGCAGCAGAAGAAAACAACTTGCAGGCAGCCTGTCTGGCCTCCTGCCCTGGTCTGTGTCCCCAGTAGCCCCAGAAGCCCACTTCCTATGCACCCTCTCCAGCTCTCTGCTGCTTCCCTGCATGATTTCTGCAATGTGTACACGAAGTGCAGCCAGTGTCCTATATCCCAGATCCCACCAAAGGTCCTGTCCATGTAGCTCAGGCCCAACAATCCATGGGATGTGCAAAACATGACACTGCTCTTGCTTTCTCCAGCAGAACAGGGGTTGGTTATGATTTTTGCTAGGCCTGAAAGAGTGCTCAGAGGTCCTTTTAGCAAGTTGCATGCTTCTCTTTAACAGCAAGACTTGCCTGCCAGCAACCATTAGCTCTCTTCAGCATCATAAACAGTCAAATTCAGCTTATACCACGTCTGAACTTGGCTTAGGCACTAGTTTTTCTGCCAGTACACCACTGTTTTCAACTCTAGTCAGCACTGTTTTGAAGTTATTACTGTCTGGTGGTTGGGGTTTTTTTTTGGTGGTGTATGCATCCTAAATGAGCTTTGTGGTCTACCCACTTCAAAAGCCTCTCTTCTCTCACCTCTCTTTACTGGCTGTCCTCTAGCAAGACGAAAGACCAAAGGGTATAAACTATCTCAGCAGCACTCCAGGTCCATGCAGCATACAGGGATGCAGGCATGCAGGCCACTGAAGAGAGGCTTAGCAGGAATCAGGCAAGGAGACAGTGCAGAGCTGTGCCAGAGTCCACCCAGACCTGGTCCCCATCCTTGCCTCCATTCAAATCAGACCCAAAGACAGTGTGTGCTGCAAACTTCAAGCTGCTTAAAGCACATCTCACCTCTCCATTGCCCACTTTGCTCAGATGCCAGGTGTTTCTTGAGTGAGAAGAAGTAGAAGACACAGAGGCACCCTTGGCACAGAATCACATGCAGGTGTTTCACTGAGAGGACCAGTTGCTTCCAGTGACACCAGATGGCTTCCCTTCAATACAAGTGAGCCCATGGTGAAGCCAGGTTTGTGCCAGGGATGTGGGAGTCAGCAGCCTGCGCAGAGCACTTTGCAGGTACTCTGCTGGTAAAAGGATCATGGTATTTACTAATACTTCTAAGCTAGATTTTTATTTACCCAGTGGGTTTCACCTGCTCTTTCTGTGTATGGTTCTGCTAAAGTGATTGTTGCTCCTTTGTGGAGCCTTGAAGGAATTGTATGCAGGAAACAGAGTGAAAGAGAAAATGTGTTAGAGTATTGCAACACTTCCTACTAGTGTTTAACATCCTGACAAAATTCATCTTTTTTACAAAAAAACCTTCAAGTGCTTCACTCAAGGCAATGATATTTGCTGTGTTATAAAAGTGTCAACATTTCACTTACAAATTGGTCATTCTTTTGGCAGTGACTAACAGAAAATTCCCCTTGGGGCTATCATGCCTCTTTGTTGGTTTTTCTTCCCTTTAAAAGAACAACAAACGCAAAAAAACCAAACAACTTAAAAAGCAAGCACAATTTACTGGGTCTGGCGACTGGGTAACTGTTGTACTGCAGGCTTTAAGTGCCAGGGCTGAGGCCAGGAGATGAAAGGAGATCAAGAAAGGAGAGAACTGAGGCTTCTCCAGCAGCAAGGTGGATGCTCACAGGTCAAAGCCTGAAGCACTGCCCTGATCCCTGCAGCCAAACAATTGCTTTACCACAAGTTTCTCCTTTTCTGATGTATATAAGTCTGATGTTATTAACTTCTACCCATAAACAAAAGCATTAATAGAGGGGGGTGGGAGTGTCACAGACTAATACTTGAAGTCATTTCTTGGTGCTTCTTGCTCTGATTTAATACACTCTGCTTTCCACTGCTGGCCACTTTCTTACACTTGCTTCTCCTTTTAATTTCTTTGTATCTCTGCATGACTGTTTATTTCTCATGTCTTGTACAACAACACTGATAACTTGTGCAGATAGTGTCTGCCTTGTCTTGGGTTTTTCCTGCTCATCATGTGTGGATGCTGGTGTTGGAGCCTACCACCTGGCTGGGGTTTCTTTGAGGATCTCTCTCCTGCCTTACCTGTATGTAGCATGGCCATGATAGGACTTGTGGGGCTCAATTGATTTATTCTTTTGCCACCTGGTTGTGCCCTTGGACAAAATAGAGGTGACAACAGGAGTGAGGGAGCAGGCAGTACTCGGCAGAAAATGAGGATTTAGTCATCCTGATCTGAACAATGATCTTTGTCTGATTGTAGGCTCTCAAGAACAGGAGAGACTCTGAATTTAAAATACAGCAGAAATTTCAATCGCTGGTGTTTTTGCAACACTTTCCCTAAGCTAAGGATGCTGATGCTCCCTTTCAATTTTCCCATCTTGATGATGGTGACAGCAGAGGTGCAAACCAGCCCTTCTCACTAGGAAGTGCCTTAACTGCATTACCTCGCTCATTCTTGTACTACCTTTACCATCATCTGAGTAGATCTTTAATATGGTGGAAGAGAGCAGTTGGATATGATAGAAAGACTGAACATCTGTAAGTTTAAGGCCCCTCCATGTCCTCAGACTCAGCTACGGGAGCATCCATTAATTTCTCCAAAGAGCAAGCCCCAGGGCCTGGCTTCAAAAGACCTGTGGTGAGGTCCCAAGGGTACTCTGAAAGCACCTGGTAGAGCTCCTCTGTTCGTGTGTGCCAGGGTGTGCACAAAGCTGAAAAGGACCTGGGGGTTCATGGTGTCCCTGGAATTCTAAGTCATTTATTATACTGCCTGATAGCCTCTTAAGGGTGTGACATTAACCTGTGATTACAGCTGGTGTTGCTTTAATGTTATTAGTCCCATTACTCTCAGGTATGCCTTTGGCTAGTGCTTTGTTGATGGTAGTTTCTGGGAAGAAAATCGAACCCTTGCTGGCCAATGCCCAAACTGGGCAAAGCCAGGCCAGCTCTGCGGACCATCAGCTGTGCAAGGGGCTGCCTTTCACTCTTAACTACACACCCTCCCAGGCTCCTGGCCCACATCCAATCGAGATAAGAAATGACTGAAAATTGTTACTGTTAGCCAGCTATTCTGTGACCTGCATGAAAAGAGTGAAATGACCTCGGGACTAGTCTCGGCACACAGCCGTCTGCCCACAAACCGTGGCAGGCGAAAAACCTTGGTACACACACCAAAGGCTGGCAGGACAAGTATCTTCTTGGCGGCGGCTCCTTGCAGACAGGGAGGGAGGTAGCAGGAAACTGATCTGCAGGACCGTGCCTCGCTGCCTGCCCTGCTTGGTCCCTAACAAGATCTTTACGAGGTGTTAATGTAAAAGTCGGTTGCTATACACTGAAACCAATCGTGGGCTACTCTCTGCAAGACAATCTGTGGTGAAGCAGGTATTTGCTGGTGATACCTTGTGGTGGCAGGAACACGAGAAAGCCCTTTTCTCTTGGGCTCTCCTAGAGGGTTCTGTGGTGCTGGGATTCTGCTGAAGCCACTCTCCGTGCAAGGAGGACCAGCAATGCCATCCTACCATGGAGATGCTGCAGAGCACCCTCGTGGCCTGCTTCCTAGGTCTTCTCCATGGTGCACAAGCCTTCAAGCAGGCTGCATAGGCTTTTACTTCAAAATTATTTTTAATAGCATATGAAGAAATTTGGAAGGAGTGTAGCCACGGAACAGAACCTGAGGTTGCCCATGAGGGGTGGCATCATCATTTAAACAGTTCTGGGCATTAATGCATGGAACTATTTTTACCATGTGCTGGGCTTTATGTGCTTTGGATAACAAGAAAAGCTTCAGTCTGAGTAACAAAAAAATGCCAAGGAGGGGACTGTTCTTGAAACTTGAAGGGTTCTTTCAGCCCAGGAGTGGGGGCAGCTAATGCTGACACCATCCTGCAACTATTTTCTGCTTCATCAGACATGTCTGTGACCTGTGAAATGCTGCTTAGAAAAATAGGGACCCATCGGTGGATATAGATATAAGATAAGAGGTTTATAGAAATGTGCTTTGCAGCTGCACATTGACAAACCTTTGCCTCCTGGTGTCCTCAGCCTTTTTTTTTTTTTTTTTGGCTTAACTCTCAGAATTCCTCAGCATATTTTTTCTTTCTGAATCTGACTATCTCAGTCTCCTGCAGCCCTGTACCTTAGGGCTGGGTTTGTGTCTTGCTGCGAAGCTGGAGTTTCCATTTTAGGCACTGAGTTTCTAGTTACACATCTAAAGAGAAATAATATGCTCATTGGAGGTATTCCCCATCCCTGCCACAAGAATTTTGGGTAGCAGTTTAGGCAGGCACCCAGGCTTCCTGGAAGCCCTCGTGACAGCTCTTAGCTGATGGCAGCTAATGCAGACACTGAGGGTCTCATCATCACGTGTAGGTGGCTTCCCCAGGCAAGAGAAGCACCTAGCTGAGAAGACAGGTCTGCTCTTACTCTTGCAAGTGACTCTCCTAGTCAAAGGGCTTTTATCTCCAAGTCCACTGGCACTATTTTGTATAAATGCATCAGAGAGATCTAGGTGTGAGTTTTTAGGGTCAGAAGTCTTCTCAACAGGGTCCATGCAGTCTTCTTCCACTGAATAGGAGTAAGCTGGGCTGGCTGAAGGTGCCGGCTGGCTGAAGGTGCCTGCTGTCTCTGCCACTGCCAAAGAACCTACCTTGCATCCTCCTTAATGATTTCTTTAAAGGGCAGAATGATTCAATACCCTTCTCTCTGGTGTAGCAGCTTGGCCTGAGAATCTGCTAGACTTGTCACTATGACCATAGTTGGGGAAAGGAGTCCCTCCATCAACCTTGTGTTTTTAAAACAGGCATACATCCTTCTCACTGCACCTTCTTTCCCTACATCTGTTTAGAAGACTCATGACTACTGTGAAGGGTTTTTTTAAAGTAAATTGTATTTTCCTGATTTCCCCGTTTAGTTTCTACTGAAACGCTGGCCAACAATATTAAGGTAACTTGTGATGCTGACTAAGTTCCTTCCCTCCCTCCCCAAATATTAATCTTGCTTAAGTGAAAACTGTTTACAGCTAATTTCTTGCCAATACAGTTACAGTTGATGCTGCTTCAATGTTGCTGCAACAGTATCTTGGGTGATCAGATGAACATGGTAACAATGCTGGGAGTTACTTGACTGACAGCCAAATATTGCTTTCAGAAAGACTAAAATGATCAGTGCTCCTAAGGAAGGAAAACAAACACTCTGCCAAGCAGTTAGTAACATGCTCTAAACAAATGGATTCTGCCATAGTGGGACACGTGCAGATGAATGCAGCAGTCCTGATTTCTAAACTGTTTGGAAAAGATGACGTTGTGTTAGGCTGAGAATAAGTATGTAGGAATCTGCATGTGTTCATGCCTGACTGATTTTTTGGAGGTCATCAGTGAGGCTAAAGCCCCTAAACCCGCCCTGGGGAAAGGTACCACATTACTCCCCCACTCCACCAGCCCCATCTCTGCTGCTAAGCACAGCTGATCTCTTAATGCCCACCTCAGCTCATAGCTCTTGCTCCTACCTGTGGGACTGTTGAAGAGCCATAAAGGGTAAAATCTTTGCAAGCAATTTATTATGCACTTAATTCCCAGTGCCTTTTAAATGGACTGTTTATTAGAGCAACTTTCATTAGGGGATGAACTTGAAGCACAGTAACTATTGCTTTTGATTGCAGGCTCCTAAATGCTACTTGCCGTTAGAGCCTTCATTTTCTCTTGTTTTGGGGATTTTTTTTTCCTCTTCAAATGGAATCATGTACGTAGAATACTCTTTCAGATCTGGATTACAGAGCATCCACTGCAATTACTGAATCTGGGATTGCTAAGTGATACTCCTGAAAAATTCTACCTTCGCAGTACTAAGACAGCAGAGATTACACACAGAGTCCTGTAAAGCAGGTCAATTTTAATAACCCTTTCTGCTTTGTGTTCATTCAGGATATTCTCCGGGCCATCCCATTTTGCTCCATTCAACTCATAACATTCACTAGAGCTACTTACGAGAATTAACAGTCTGTGCCATAGTTTTTCATGCCATCATCACTGTGTTTTGTTTCACAGCAGTCTTACCTTAAAGACACACAGTCTTAAGCAGATCTTCAGCATGAGCCCAAAGGTAATGGACAGAGCTTATGAGTCTCTGACAATTGTTTCTAAGGAGCAATTTATGCTTGCTTATTGCCTTTAGATAAAGAATATATGTACATGCAACTGAAGTTAGAGTAGGACAGAGTGGGACACTCTTGGTTATGTGTGGTTTTTGAATGACAACACTATTCTTGGAGATGCTGCTCCCCTGAATAAAAGCATCCCAACCTACCTTCTGAGAGCAGGTGCCAAGACAAACAAACTTCAGATACCCACTTCCCCTTTACCTTCCCATGACTCTCCCATCAGTGTAGGCAAGGGCAACACAGCCTCCTGCACCAGCACCTTCTGCATGTTCAGGAAAGGAGTTATCAGCTCTGAACCTGCCCTGTCTCCCACACAGATCTGCAGCTCCCCATACATCATCTATGCAGTACTTGCTCCAAGTGCTGAGTTCATAAAATTTGAATGGGGGAAAAAAAAAAAAGGTAAGCTTGGAGATTGTTATGCTGCTCCTTATTCCCTTCTGCACATGAAACCTGGTCCAGGAGAACTGCCTCTCTGTGCTGTCGTTCATTATTCTCCTTTCCTACCCCTTCAGGCAACAGTTAGTTAGTTACCTTGGGCATTTTTGACAAATACATGCATCTTAAAGTCCTGAAGCCATTTATAAATAGATTTTTATTTATAAAGTCAATTTACATAAAATATGATACTCTCTTAAAAACTGCATATGTACAACTTAAGAAACCCTAGCAAGTGCATACAAAAATGCCTTCAATACATTTACTTTTTTTAAAAAAACTTCTTTTTAAAGAGGTGGACCTTCACAGCAGGCAAACTCAGACATCACGTTGAAATATAACATAACTTTACAGTCTTTTACTGAAGTGTTTGGAGAAAATAATAATAATAAAAAAACCCAAACAAAGACCTTTTTATCTACACTGTGTATGTTCCCAAAACATTCTAGCTGGCAGTGTTCAAGAAAAAAAGTGAATAGGACTTGCTAAAAATAGAACCATCTTTTCACCCCTTTCCTCTAAGGTTTCTTGTACAAAAATACGTCTTCATACACCAGTGTCCCCACAGGCAGTTCAAGTTACATATAAAATAGAATCTGACATGATAGAAAACTCCCTCCCCCTCCAGAAACAAGGAAGCATCAAGTGTTTTTGATTTCTTCTTTTCCTTTCCACCCCTCCAAAGCAACACTAGACAGCAGCGGCGGGGGGAAGCGGGTTCGCTCGGGCATCCTCTCTCTCCGTCCGTCGGCAGCTCCCGGCGTGCAGGAGGGGACGCTGCCCCGGCGCGGGGAGCGGGGCCCCGCAGTGAGTTACACCATTGCACTTTCCACGACCCGAAGACGACGGGTGAACCCGGCGAGAACAGCAGCCAGCGGGGTCCCGCCGGGGAGGAGAGCAGTACTTCCAGGGGGGACGCTGGCTGCTGCGGAGACCGCGGGCGCCGAGGTGCTGCGGGCTGAGCGCGGCTGCGGAGAGATGTGAGGAGAGCCCCCGTGGGTCCGTGCCCCGCCGCCCCGAGCGCCGGAGGGGGAAAAAGCGGCCCACCCTGCCCTCCGGCTGCCCCCTCACCTCCCGCCGGGTCAGTAGCTCCCCAGCCAGCTGGTGAAGTCCAGCAGCTCCCGCTCCTCGGAGCTGAGCGCCGCGTCGTAGCCGCTCTCCTCGGAGGAGCACGGCGAGCCGGGCACAGAGGAGGCGAAGGAGGGCGAAGCGGAGGAGTAGCCGNNGGGGGAAGCGGAGGAGTCGCCGCCGCCCCCGCCGCCGCCTACCTCTCCGACGGCCACCCGCCCGCGGCCGTCGGGAAAAGAGGCGGCGGCGTCGTGCTCGTCGAGGAGCCGCTGCAGGGCGCGGATGTACTCGACGGCGGAGCGGAGAGTCTCCACCTTGCTCATCTTCTTGCTGGCGGCGCCGTGGGGGACGTGCTGGCGGAGGGCGGCGAAGCCCAGGTTGACGAGGCGCACGCGGTTCCGCTCCCGCTCGTTCCGGCGGGCCACGGCGGCCGCCGCCGCCGCCCCGGTGCCCGGCAGGGCGGCGAAGGCCAGGCGGCGCTTGCAGCGCAGCAGCTCGGGGGAGGCGGGCCGCCG
>VWZF01001448.1:481618-527384 GCA_013396755.1 Sclerurus mexicanus | reverse complement strand
TCCCTATCCCTATCCCTATCCCTATCCCTGTCCCTATCCCTGTCCTCGTCTCCATCCCTGTCCCCGTCCCTGCCGCTCGGGGTGCGCTTCCTACACCACCACCACCACCCCCCCTCGGCCCCCCCCACTGCAACTCTCCCCTCAAATCACGGCCTCTGCCCCTGTAGTTTTTAACATTTTATTTTCATTTAGTTGTTCTTATTACTCGGGGCGAAGGAGGGGCTCCCCGCTCCCCTCCCCGCCTCCTCCACACACCGCAGCGGACACGCAGGAGCAGACGGGATTCCCCGTGCCCTCCCCGAGGTAGAGGCCCGGGTCCTGTGCCTTCAGATATGCCACGAACCCGCCCCCTCCCAAAATCGGGTACCTTACGGGTGACAGTGGCCCGACAGCGCGACTGCCCCCAGGGCTTTCGCCGCAGAGCGGTGAGTGCTGATCGGTGTTTGTCTGACAGAGGCAAAGAGGCTCTGCTTTGTTTGATCCACAGAAAAAGTATAATAACAAAAATTTACAGCAGTGGAGTGAGTCATCTTGCCAAGGCCGCTCTCCACAGGCCGGCTTTTTGGGCTTCAATGGGAGTTTCAAGGATAAAGGCACGGAGAGGAGAAGGAAAATGTAAACTTAGTGGCTCAGGGGTTGCACACCAGCTTCCCTCTGCCATGCCAAGGAGTCCCTCTTGGCTCTCCATCAAGCAAGCCTTGCTTCCAGCTCTGGTGGGAAGAGCAGCAGGGTAAGGTACTTTTGGATAGCTGAATTGAATGTGTAGGAAAAAGGAGCTTCCTCTTGGAGTCCTAGAGGCTTGTGTGAAGAAATAACTTGCACGGTGTTTTGCTAAATAAACGGGGTGGATGGAGAGGGGATACATGAACACACTGCCCAGGGGCTCCATCCACTGTCAGCTTCAGCACAGCTTCAGGATGTGCTGTCCTCAGGACTTTGCTCCTGCCCAGCCTTAAAAAACCAAAAGAAACAATCCAGCCATGTGATGTTAAAACAGACTCTCTCACTGGCTTCAGTGGGACCAGCCATGTTCCCTGTGCCAGCTGCCAAGCTGGTGCTGGTGTGGCCCCTCAGCATGACAGTCAGCAGGAGGTGAAGGGTGCTCATCCACTGAGGGGTTAGATCAGCTGCTAATTAGAGTAACTGAAGTGCAAGTTGCCTTCTGCAGGTCTCCCTCCACCCAGAGGCTTGCAGGCAGCAGGTTTGAGGCAATTCAGTTATGGAGCTTCACTTTTGGGGAGGGATCATAACCCCATCTCAGGAAAACGCTCAAAGCTGGTGCTGCTGCCAGCAACTTGGTGGCAGGGATGTATGCATGCCCATGGCAGAGCTGTCATCACATGGACAGGTGCCAGCAAGGCTCTACAGCACGATTCAGGTATCAAAGTAAGGGTCTGTATCCCTCTGGCTACCCTGAACTTCTCTGGTGCTGCTCTTTGGGTGTATCTAAGCCAAAACTGATAATTGAAAGAGCTATCTGTGATTTCTAGATGCAACACAGAGAGGGCTCTTTTGTACCTGTGTGGGGTATTTAGGGAGCAGCAAGGCTCTACCATGTTGAAAGATAAATATTTTTCCTGGGGACCTGTTGCAATGGCAGTGGGTTGAAGGAACCAGCCCCATTGCAGTGTCACAGGCAGCCAGGCTGAAATTCCTGGAAGTGACAGTAAGGAGCCTACAAGCGCTTTGATTTTCTTGCAATCCCACTCAAGCACACATAAGGTTTAGCACCCAAATTCAGTGCCTTTGGAGACGTTCTTGGCTGTGCTATAGGCCTGGGGGAGAACCAATGAGCAGTTGTACAGCTTCTCTGAACAATTTAATCCAAGAGAAGCAGCTCATGGAGTGCAGTGCAGGTGGAAGCATTTTGTCTGGTGGGTTCCCAGCAGAACAGGGGAGCTGCTTGTGCCTATGAACGTGTTTGTGAGCACAAGCATTCACAGGATGCTTGCTCAGCTCAGGCCACGTAAAGTATTTTTCTTCAGCATCCACAAAGCACAGGGGGCTTCCCTTGCACTCACTGTCCACCATAGCTTAGTCAGTAAGGGCATTACCGCAGTGGCGTAATATCGATGCTATTTTATTACCTTGTCTTTAATTTCTGCTGAAAGCCCTTCTCACAGGAAAGGGGAAGCTGCTGTCCTTGAAACTTTTCAAGAGAAAACCTTCTGTATCAAAAAGCCACACTCAAGAGTAATAACTGGATTTTAATCATACAAAAATAACCACAGGGAATTTTTTTCATTAATAACGTGCAGTTCAAACACCAGTAAAGCCAATCTCAAGGGAGAGCGTGCAGCCTCCAGCCACAGTGATTCCACGCTCAGCTCAGGGATGAATTTGACTTGTCCAAACTGGCTTCAGGGCTGTAGATCACGACATGTGTTTCCAGCCAGATGTGGCCATTGGCTCTGGGCACAACACACAGCTTACAAAAGCTTACACTTTTTTAACAGTGCAGTTGGATTCCTGACAGTCTGAAGGAAGCTAGGTGGGTACATCTTGTACTAAGAGAAGTGCAATCTTATTTGAAATCTCTTTATAAAGTTAATGACTATGTAAGATCCAGTAGAACAAGACATCATTAAACACTGTCTGTGTTCACAGTCAACTTCCTGATCATTATCTGGGAAGAGAGAGCATCCAGCAATATGCTACCCATCCCCAGAGAGTGGGAAGAAGAAATTCTCCTCTCCTGGAGCAGGTAAGGCAAACATGGTAAGTGCATGGTTGGTATGGACATCTTGCAGCCATGTGTGGCTTCGGCTCGCGTGCTGCAAAGTGGCCAAACTATTCTCAGAGAGAGGGGAGCTCTGCCGTAAAGAGCCTCTGATCCCTGACACTACATGTTAGTTCTTGCATCTGCCGAGGGTGAGAGCAAAGCGCTGCCCCTGACTCGGCACATGCGTCAGCGGGAAGGCCACAGATGGGGTGCTGGGTCAGTACAAATGTACCTACATTGCAGGCTGCCGACATGAACTTTTATGAGTTTTTTGCCAAAACTTTATGGACCCCAGTGGAAAGCAATAGAGGTCCTGTTGCAATAAGGTGTGAGAGGATGAATGCCAGAAATAAGGGGCAATGGGCAGTTGAGCAGCCTTCTTCTTGGTGAGCAGGTGAGTCCCTGTTTGCCAGGCTGGTCTGTGTTGAGGCTGGTTTCAGCTAGGAGCAGGGCTAGATGGAGCAGGGCTCGTGTAGTGTCTTCAGGTCTATCACCTGCACAGATGGCTCCTGGGCAGTCTACAATTAGATAACATGTGGAAAAGAAAAAATAATTTAGTTTGAGTAGGGGGATGTTCTTCAGAGAAATGAGTATACTTCTTTTACTTTCAGTGAAGAAGAAAAGTTCATTTGAGTTCATTCCTTGAAGGGAACTCCATGTCTTCAGCTTATGCTCTTTTCCAATGTAATCTTTCTTTGAATTGATGAACTATTTTTAATAACTCTTCTGACATTTTATTTGCTCACCTATAATAATTTCAAATTGCCTGGGAATCACTAGAGGATTTCAGACACACATGTTGAAAATAATAAGTAAAACAGTCCTTTGGAGTTATTATGATTTCTCTCTGGTTTTGTCTCTTCCAAGGCAGCCTCCAGCCAGCCTTGTTTCCATTCACAGTGGAGTTGTATGGTGCATCTGAAGCTTGGCAAAGCCCAGCACCTCCCCCTTTTCTCCTCTCCTTCCCTTCTTGAAAAGAGATGGCCCTGGGTTTAAAAGTTGATTTTTAGCTTTGATTGTGTGTATGTGCTATATGAATGCTAAGCAGCCTTTACAATGCATCCTTGTCATGTGCCGGGGAAGGCAGACACAGGCTGTGAGGTCTCCCTGACTTCCCATCATTCCTATGGCTGCAGTGCAGTTTGATATGGACATGTTTTATTTACGAGGAAGCTTTAGGGTGAATACAGCTGTGTTACGGGCAGTAGCTGAGGGAGCAAATGGGCTGAGCCACCGATGCTTGTAAATCTGCCACATTCGGAGCTGCTTTCTACTGTGCAGGAGAGGTATTTTCCCTAATGGTGCTGTAGGCTGGGAAAGGAGGAGGCTCCTGAGAGGCATCAGGGACCTGGCACAGGTGTGTCCTGACTGGATGATGGGTATAGTTCTGGCTCCTGGATAACATCCTCTTTCTTGCCTACAACCCATCCTTTTTCAGGATCATGAGTAGCAGTGCCCCAAAGCCAAGGGGCAAGTTTCTCTTACCTGCTGCCTTGGCAGAATTCAAGCAGCTGAGGCTGGGGTGCTGCTGTTCCATCATTGGTGCCTGCACCAATGGAGTGAGAGGAGAAAAGTGGATGTCAAGAAAGCACTAGCATGAATTCATCCTCTTCTCCTCCATTTCTGTTTAGCATCCCAAGTATATCCCATGCAGTATTAATACATCAACCCCCCTGGTTCTTTCAGGACATCCCTCTGACAGCATGGCCATCATTTCCCCCTAGCTCAGAAGAGGGTGGGAGGTTTATAGCTTTGCAAAAAAATACGACTTGGCTTTGTTCCCTTTTTTAGATCAATCTTTCCCTTCTGGATGAGGTGGCATGTCCTTCTGAGACCTGTGCAGCTGGGGACGCTGGTATATATTTTCATAAGAAATCTGCAAGCTGTCAGAAGGCTAGAAGAAGAGAGCATCTGTCCTCCCTGGACTATCTTCAGACTCACTACCATCTTTCCATGCTCCAACTAATAACCAGAGATAAGGGAGAAAGCCACGGGCAGGGGCTGTGGTCACCTGTGGTTTTTGCATAGCATTTGAGAGTGATAAGTTTTGCTCTTGCAAAGGGGACCAACTGATAAAACCTGGCAGGGTGGGCAGGAGGCTGAGTCTTGCTGGAAAAGCCATAGTCCCATCCAGACCACATGCTGACTGTGAGAACAGTTCCCAGGCATGCCACCAGCCCTGCCTCTCTTCCGACTGGGATGAGGCTAGGGGGGGACACACTTCTCACCAGAGCTCCCTGGGCAGAGAGCTGCTGAGGCAGGTGGGCACCCAGAGGAGGTTTAATCCCATAGAAAGTTGTACAGATTGCCTTGTTGATGAGCACAGGTAAGATGAGCACACAGGCTCCCACTGTGCTCCCTTCAGTAATGCCCTTCCATGTACCAAATGTGCCTCTCTCAATCACAACCCAACCTCTTAATATCCTAGCTCTATTGATACTCCTGTTTTCTTTCGGGTGAGGGACTGACTTTCTTTTTCTGCTTTCTTTTTTGGGTGCTCTTGTTATTTTTCTAATGTTAGAAATCCACATATGCTCTGCTCCAAACAGAAAACTGCATGGGATACATACCTGTATTGGATAGACTAAGACAGAGAAAAGAGAAACAGCAGAAAATCCCTCCACTGCCGAGCCCAGTGGCACAGCAGAGCAGCTAATGGAGGGAGCAGGAGAAAAGGCAGGGCACCAAGCACAGCAGGTGAGAGAAGCATCAGAAGACATGGGCAAGCTACTCAGGAATAGGCATTTTCAAACAAAACAAAGGAAACACCTGTTTAAAACCAGGTGTTTAAAGTTACAGACCTGCTTTCAGAGCTCCCTGAGTCAGTGAAGGTACCTGTTTTTAGGGAGGGAGACAAAAGGAGGTAGAACATATTTTGTGGAAAGACTAGCACCCCTTCCAAGGGGTGTAGATGACGATTTTGTAACTTGTCGGGTAGACCTGAGGTGAGATGCGAGGTTCCTGCAGGGACAGAGAAGATCTTTGTGTAAATGGGGAGGGAACTGCCCTTCAGGAAGCACACGTCGATCATCCCGACCTTCGGGAAGGGGTTCTGCTGGCCTGTGGGGACCTCTAGTGTGAGACCTGGCTTCGCACAGGTCTTGCTGCGGTGGCAGGCGCTCAGGATTGGGGAAGGAACTGGGGTCTAGGGGGAAATAAAGATGGGCTTCATGGTTTTTCTCCTGTCCCTCGCTGTGAAACAGGCTCCGGGTGTGCTCAGGGCAGGTGAGACGGCTGCACCCTTGCTCGCGGTTGGGCTGCCCTAGCTGGTGTTAAACACAGAACTGTTCTCATGCCTTCTTGCAGCCCTTCCAGATTTAACCTGTGACTTCACCTGTTGACCAGCCCTGCTGCCTTTATACCAGTGATTCCTCCCCTTGAAAATGTAGGTGACACCTTTGTCTGTCCCCTAGTACCAGAAGAAATGATGGGCGCTCACAGCTCTGCATGCAGATGCAGTCCTAACTCTGGCAGTGTTTTATCAGGCATTTTCCCCACCTGGCCTGCCCCCAGGCATCCTGCTCCTAAACATGGGTTGCTGGGCATCAGCTGCCTCACCAGCCTGTTGTCCCCTCCCCACTGCCCTCCTTCCCTGCTGTCCGTCTGTTGTTTTTTCTCAGGTGATCTCCGGCTGGTAGCTGGAGAAGGAAGGTCTCTGCACATGGGCACATCAGTTTCTCCTGCTAGGCATCAGGCACCACCCCCCCTAGGGCAGGGACCTGAGAGCCATGGGGACACTTCTTCTTGACAAGGGCCTTGACAGCTCTCAGTGGAGTCTTAGGAGGTTGCAACCAAGATGTTTTGCAAGAAAGCTAATGATGTAGTCAGAAAATCATGACATACTTTTTCCCGTGCACATGGCTTTGTGCAACTCACTTTATCTTGCTTCTCTTTGCTCTACAAATTCATCTTCCTTCCTTTTTCACTCCTCTCCTTTTTCTTTGTCATCTTATTCTAACTGCATTTCCTAATGTGCGATGGCTTTCCTTTTTTACCCCCTTTCTTTGCCATCTGGGAGAGGTAGAACTATTTTTCATTATTCTGTTTCACCTGTTTTCCACCAGTCTTGCTCCAGAACTAAGAATGGTTAAGGCACTCAGTCATTCCGGCTCACTTTGGCCAGGTTGTTCTTGAGGCTTCTTTGTGATTTACTTTTGAGAAATATGCATTCAGGAGACAGCTGGTTTTGAAGACCAGAAGTCACCTGAGTCTTCTGTAGCTGTGGGTCTGTGGAGTCTTCAGTGATAGGAGTGGGGAAAGGACAGAGTTAAAATGTCCATGGACAGTGAGGGTCTCCTGAGCAGGGGGTTATATTTACACATAGACATTTTCCTGAATAAAATACTACCAAACATGGTTTATTCCCTTGTCTGCAAATAAAAGTTTTAGCAGAGACTCGGCCAAAGGTTATTGCCATGTGGTGGTTTTAAACAGGGAGAGAAGACTCTTACACAGATCAGTTTGGGGGGTTTAATCTCTTCTTTAGACAACAGGTTATTTTTTTTCTAAATAACATGTCCCTAAACTTTTCCCCAAGATACTATTTATGCAGATTAAAAAAGAAAAAAAGTTACTGACAATGTTGATTAAGCAAAACTGCATCCCAGTGAAAGTCAAAACCAGGGTATTTTGATACTGACTCTTGATTGAACAGTTTCAAAAATTATTTTTAAGGAGCTATGCTCCAAACTCTGTGAAAGATTGTTTTTCTGCATGCCTTTCCTTCTTTCCTAGCTGGCTATGTGTGAGAGCTGAGAGCAGCTGACTGACAGCTTGTGCAGAAGGTAACTGCCCAAAACAGGATTTAATAATCAGGCAGGAGGAGGTCCATCGGCACGTGGTGGGGACTAGGCTTCCTGAGAGGCCCCGCTGTGGCCATGCCTCCCTTTGGTGGAAACCCAGGCTTTATCAAGAGCTGGAGGGAACAACAGCAACTCTCTCTGGGGACAAGCTGCCATGGGACTGAGGTGCGGGATAAGGACCACCAAGTGCCAGCTGCTGGTGACCAGCCTCTGTGTCATGGTGAGCAGGCAGGTTTGGGGGGATCTCTGCAGAACCAAAGTGAACTCTTGCCTTTCCCATCCCTGCTCAGAGAGGGTCTCGTTTTCCCATGCTGTTTTCCCACGTTCTGTTTTTCGCGGGTGGAGGGCAAGCAAAGCCAACTGCCTGAGTTATCATTGCACCATGGGTGGTTATCACTGGCCACCAGCATCACCCCCTCCTCCACTGATAGACTTCTGGTTTCTCAGGGCTGTCACCGCACTGCAGCTCTTTCACAACTCAGCAGCTGCCTTGAAAGAGAAAGGAAAGGTCGCTGCTGGCAGAATGGGTGGTTTTCAGCAAAAAAGATATTTGCTCCTCTCTCCCTAGGGCAAAAGAGGGTGGATGGACCTGCTGCAGTCATGCTTGTTGCTGGGAGGGTGGTCAGCTGCAGGTGGGACCAGTGAGGAAACTACAAGGCTTTGATGGAAGTGTATGTGAGAGATCCGGGCTCAGCACCACAAAGCAAAAGCAGTTCCAGGGGTCCTTTTTATCAGCTTTTGAATCAAATTCAAGGGGAGTTTCTTGACATCTGCTGTTAGAGCTGATGGGAAATGGTAGAAACTGGAGAACAATTCTCCTGGATGTTTTGGACTTGTATGTTCTTGTTGCCTTCTCACTTCATTGAAAATTGCCAGCTTACTACTACTACAACTACTGCTACTACTAATATTCTGTATTTAGTTCAAAGAGGGTTGAGTGTTTGGAAGGAGTGTAATACCTTATTTTGGGCCACACATGAAATTCATAGTTTGTCCAAATTTCAACATTCCAAGACTATTGGCTGCAGCAGCTGTAAGGTTGTTCTCTCTTCCAAATAACAAAATATTTCATTTGCAGGAAATAAAACAGGATTGGTACCAAGCATGTTTAGAGGAGACTTTAAGGCACAGCCACTGTGAATGGTTAGAATCACATTATTGGTGTTGGGAGGATTTTAGAATTGTGTTTCCCAGAAACCTGAGCTAACTGGTGTTGCACTTAGCAGTTTGCTGGGCATGGGTCAAGATATGCAGTAATGCACAGTATGGAAGGTCAGAAGGTGCCACAAATTAGGTTGGACAAAATGCTATGGTTTGGATGTATTTAGTCTCTGAAACTGTAAGACTCCAGCAAAAGTTATTATAAAATGTCACACAGTGGGGATTATGTTGATATCACAGTCACAGGTGTAGCTGCCCTGTTGTAAAGGCACAAGAAGATGGATCCTTATCTTAGGAGCTAGGAGTGGGCTTACATTTTGTGTTTTCCAGATTCATTACATTAGATTTGAAGCTGGTTTTAACTGTCCCACTGCTGGTGCCTTTGTCCCAGCTCTGCCACCAGTCATGCTGCAGGAGCTCTTCCCTAGAGCCAGGTGCCATTAGATATGTTCCCTCTCCATCACCTGGACTTACTCTGGGCAACATAGAGGGTGATGTACTAGTAGTTGCCCCATGCCTTAGGCACACTTGTGCCTTAGGCATAGTTGGGACAGAAACAGATAGGCCAGCAACATGTTGCAGAGACAAAAGCCAGCACAGATAACTTAGAATAGTACAAGACTCATCTCTTTGAACTCTACAATAGGAAACAGAGCCAAGAGCAGGCTGTGGGACTAGCATTTCAAAGAGCAAAGCAAAGAACATCATCCCTGCCCAAAACTACTATGTGTGTCATCTGCAGAGTGGGGTGGAACTGTGCAGGTGTACTGCAAGAGCATCGATCGTCTGGGTGTTCTTCATGTGGTGGGAATTTAATCCACAGACAATGGCTAAGAGACTACTGGCTGCGCAATGTCACGTGCACTCATTATGCAAGAGAGAAAAAGAGCTTTAGTATTTTTAAGTGTCTGGGGTTTGTTCTTTTATGTACACTGTGGGGTACATGTGGTGGTTTCTGGATGATCAGGCTGTCTGCATTTGCATGGGGCTCAGGATCACTCAAAGCTTTGTGTGCACTCAACAAGAGCTGCTGCCTTGTAAATACCTTCCTAAAACCCTTATTTTCCAGCTGCTGGGGCTATCAATTGCCACGATGAGCACAGTTACTCACTATGGGCACCATTTCACCCTCATCAGCGATACCTCCTTGGATGGCAACTCCTACAGATTCATCCACTACAGAGGTATGTTGTGATCACATCTCAGTGAGACCTTTGGTGATGCCAGGAGTTGCAAAATTCCCTAAAGCAATTGAAGGAAATTCAGAGGAGGAAGGGGCTGGTTTTTGGAGGATGCATTAGGACTAACACAGTCCCACAGGCACCTTTTTCCCCTCTATCAGACCTGCATGCCTGGCACCAAAGGGTGCTGTGGGAGCACAGGGTGCTCAGGTGCTTCTTTGTTTGCACCTGTCCCTCTATTCATCATCTCCCCATCCTCCCCCTGTGCTGAGAGCTCAAGGGGAACTCCTCAGCCACAGACAACCTAAAGTTGCAGGGTGGGAGAGACTGTTACAGAATTTGAAGCAGACCACAGAAAACTGAGGCTGAGAGGAGAAATGCATGGGAACACCTGGGATTTTTTTGAGGAAACGTGAGATATTTTTGCCTCATTCCCTTTCATGAGGCACAAATATAAACTGAGTCTCAGGTACAAAGCTAGAGCAAAGATAGCCCAGACACTAAAATACCCTGCTCACCTCTGCTGCACTTGTATCTGCTGGTTCTTCCAAGCTGTACTCTGGGCTTAAACATGCTCATACCCTTTCTAGATCCTGGTTCTCATTTTCAGTTTAACAAGTCAGGTGTAAAAACTAAGTTAGTCCAAAGCTAAAGTACAGTCCTCCCTGCACTGACTGCAGCCTTGCAGGCTCTCCTACCTCAGCCACCCCTCTCCAGCAACGCTTCCACATGCCTTGCTTGCAGGCATTACCTCTGCATGGTGAGGGTAGCAAAGCCCTTTGCAGCACTGCGGTCCCTGAGCCCTCCCTCAGGGTACCAGATGTGATCCTGCCTTAGCCAGGAGGAAACCAGAGGGCAAGTGTTGCACCAGATTAGCATTGCCCGGAGTCCCGATAAGGACTGTGGGACAGCTTCTGCGCACCAGCACTCCCCATTCAGGGGGATCCTTATCAGAGTGCTGAAATAATTGGCAGCTTGTGGTCTGTGGGGTGGACCAACACCCTTTTAGGGTGCTTCACTCTGCTGGAGCTGTGGGAACCACTCAGAGGTTTACAGCCCTGATAGACAAGCAAAGCATACACAGATGTGGGATACTGAATAAATTACTGAACAATTTCAGTTCTGTAACCTGGACATTTTGGGACAGCTCCCCAAAATGCCGTTTTTGGCCCCTCTCTGGGTGAAAGCATCAGACTAGGCCCCTGCTAGCACTCAGCATGTGACTGCAACTCCCATGTTTGACTTCCTTCCAGCTTTCTACTTTGGGATCTGCCTCAGCATGACCCTCATCCTGGCAGCCCTGCTGAGCTCTGCTGCCACTGTGCGTGAATCCCAGTGCCTCACCGCCATGGTGCGTATCTGGAGGGACTGGCTGGGAGGGGCCCTTTGTCACCTTGGGCTGGTGCCCTAAAAGTGTGGTGCTGGGGGCTGTTTTGCCTTATGCCTGGGAGCATGCACACCTGGGGAAGGAGGCCCTGCTGTTCCACCCTGTGCTGCAAAGGGACGTTTTTGTAAAAGCATGACCTTTCAGAGCTCTTTAGGCTTAGGATTGCATCCTTTTGCACCTTGTTTCTTGCCAAGGTCCTGTGTATGCAGTTTTCAGAGGGAAGGTGCTTATCTGCCAAAGCCACTACAGTGATGACAGTTCCCAGGGTATTTTTTTTCCTCACCAAGTCAACAGTGAGGGAAATTGTGGGGAAACTTTAGCAGTGTGATTTTGAGTCCCACGTTGCTCCTCTGACTTGTGACAGCAAAAGTAGCCTCCTTTCTTCCACCCTCACTGCAAACACCCACCACAGTGGTGGTGTGAGGAATACAAAGCATGGCAGTAGGCATGGGGGATTGGGGCTGGACCCTCAGTTTCAGTCTACAAGGAGAGGATGGAGAGGTAGAACAAGAGCTGAAATTCTCCCTTTCTCTTCTCCATCATCCACAGTGAAGTGTGTGTTTGGGCCTAGACCACATCAACAGTAGTAAGCTGGACTGTGAGCTCAGCTCTGTTTTAAAACATGGCCTGCACACAGGGATTTGTCAGCAAAGAGCAGCTGCCAGCCTCAGGGCTGGAGGGATGTGTGGAAAGGTGCTGCTTAGTGCATGTTTTCCCATGCTAAGTGAAGGGCAAGAGTTAACAGGCTGTTGAGCATGAAGTCGTGCTAATATAAAATAATTGCATTGCTGTCATATATAAACTAATTTTAAAGATATTTATCTAATCTATGTAATTGGGGAAAATGATACTGATGGCAGAAATAAGATGCTGACACCTTAAAATTCAGTGCAAAGCAATTACTGAAGTTAATGTTTTCACCTTCTCAATATGCAGTCTTCCTTTCTCTGTTAGAGATGCTCATATGGGCCTGACTGACACAGTTCCCATGAATATCTCTAGCAAATGTAACTCCCCTCTCTTTTCCTTTAGTGTATTTGATGATTACCACAATGCCCGCAATTACCACATCTAAACCAACGGGTGGGTTTGTACAGATTAGTGGAGATTGTCATGGCTGCCTGAAAATACAGTCAAACTTCTCTTTTTGGATCCCTGCTGGCACTGTTGCAGGGAGACACGGTATCACGGGAAGGGTGCGAGGTGCCTTCCCGGCAGCTGTGGCGACGAGGCATCATCCCACGCATCTCTCACCTGGGATAACGGGGTGCCTCTTGGTTGCCTTTAAGCTCCGTTTCTGCCGCTTCCAGCAAGGCGGGGGGCCCGCGGGTGTGTCAAAACGCCGGGCAGGAGGCGAGGGGCGATTACCGACGGAGGGAGCGCTCCATGGCCGCGCTCCGCCGCTGGAGGGGNCTCACCAAGTCAACAGTGAGGGAAATTGTGGGGAAACTTTAGCAGTGTGATTTTGAGTCCCACGTTGCTCCTCTGACTTGTGACAGCAAAAGTAGCCTCCTTTCTTCCACCCTCACTGCAAACACCCACCACAGTGGTGGTGTGAGGAATACAAAGCATGGCAGTAGGCATGGGGGATTGGGGCTGGACCCTCAGTTTCAGTCTACAAGGAGAGGATGGAGAGGTAGAACAAGAGCTGAAATTCTCCCTTTCTCTTCTCCATCATCCACAGTGAAGTGTGTGTTTGGGCCTAGACCACATCAACAGTAGTAAGCTGGACTGTGAGCTCAGCTCTGTTTTAAAACATGGCCTGCACACAGGGATTTGTCAGCAAAGAGCAGCTGCCAGCCTCAGGGCTGGAGGGATGTGTGGAAAGGTGCTGCTTAGTGCATGTTTTCCCATGCTAAGTGAAGGGCAAGAGTTAACAGGCTGTTGAGCATGAAGTCGTGCTAATATAAAATAATTGCATTGCTGTCATATATAAACTAATTTTAAAGATATTTATCTAATCTATGTAATTGGGGAAAATGATACTGATGGCAGAAATAAGATGCTGACACCTTAAAATTCAGTGCAAAGCAATTACTGAAGTTAATGTTTTCACCTTCTCAATATGCAGTCTTCCTTTCTCTGTTAGAGATGCTCATATGGGCCTGACTGACACAGTTCCCATGAATATCTCTAGCAAATGTAACTCCCCTCTCTTTTCCTTTAGTGTATTTGATGTGTGCCCGCAATTACCACATCTAAACCAACGGGTGGGTTTGTACAGATTAGTGGAGATTGTCATGGCTGCCTGAAAATACAGTCAAACTTCTCTTTTTGGATCCCTGCTGGCACTGTTGCAGGGAGACACGGTATCACGGGAAGGGTGCGAGGTGCCTTCCCGGCAGCTGTGGCGACGAGGCATCATCCCACGCATCTCTCACCTGGGATAACGGGGTGCCTCTTGGTTGCCTTTAAGCTCCGTTTCTGCCGCTTCCAGCAAGGCGGGGGGCCCGCGGGTGTGTCAAAACGCCGGGCAGGAGGCGAGGGGCGATTCCCGACGGAGGGAGCGCTCCATGGCCGCGCTCCGCCGCTGGAGGGGGCCGCGGGCCTGCCAGCCGCGCTCGGAGGTGCCGGGGAGCGCACCGCCAAGGGCAGCGGTCCCCGTGATCCCTGCGGGGAGGTGGCACATCCCAAGCCCTCAGAAATCAACGGGAACCCTGGGGAATACCCGAGAGCCGGCCACCAGCGACCGTAGGCTCCGCTCCACTTCGTTCATAGCAGCTCATCAGCATCGTAAATCACACAGGGGGATTTTGCGTATTCCCATGAGTTGCTTCCCCCCTCCCGCCCCTTCTAACTGTGTTTTACACCAAGGGCCAGCCCGCTACTTGGTTCCCCCCCCCCCCCCCCCCCCCCCCCCCCCCCCGCCCCCCCACGNCCCCCCGCCCCTCCCAGTTCCTGCTCGCTCCCAAGGCACACATTTAATCTCTGATCTGCCAGCAAGAAGCAAAGGCAGGAAGAGCCGACCCTGACGGCTGCGGTGAGGTGTAATCACAGGCAGGAGCTGGGTTCTGCCCTGTGGGGCTCCAAAACTTCTTGTCAGTGTCGCTTCCAGCCCTGCTGATCCCTGCTAAGCTGTAGCTTGCAGGAGTAGTCAGCCCTGCTCCTTGTAGCTTTCTTTCCTCTCTCTGCAAAAGAGATGATCTTTCACTTTCCCCGGCTATTGATTTTAAAGGACTTTTCCTCCCTGCAAAGAGTGTGTCTTGTTTAGAAGGCCATTTAATTCACTCTAATCAAAGAGGGGAGACACCAGACTATTGGTTTGACATCTGTGGCTGTACATGAAACTGAGCCATGCTCAGGGGATGTCTGCATCGATGTGGCTAATCCACCACAATGACACTTGGTAAACCAGCCACCCAGGGGAAAAGCTAACCAGGATACGGATGGGTTTAAAGGAGCGCTTTTTGTGTCCATTTGAATTATAAATGCTTATTCTGCCTGGCTATCTGGAGTTTTGTGTGTATACAGAGGACAGGTCTCAGGTCTTTGTAGACCTTACTGGGGCTGTTCTAATAACACTACACAGTCGTGCACAGTGCTTAGAAACCATAACAGGTCAAACTGGTTAAAGCACACCTATCTCAGGAGATTGTCTTGTAGCTGCATTACCAGCATCACCAGACCAGACAGATGCTACTGTGCATCCACTGATGATTAAAAGGAAGCTGGTTTCAAGAAAGTAACTGAGAATTTAAGGATTAAAAATTATGTTCTAAAATCCAGGCATATTATCCCTGAAGCTTTTCTTAAACAGGGAGAATAGCAACAGCTTTACTGACCTCCAGCTCAGGCAAACTCTGCTTTCTGGTGGTCCGTCATGCATTCAGTGCTGAATGTAAATATCCTGCAGCTCTCACAGCCCTTGGAGGCCATGTCACTATTGAAGAGGAGGAAAAGGAAGGAAATCAGACAGTTTTCCTAGTACTGCTTGTACAAAGGAAAGGACTCTGGCACTGGTGAGGTTTAAGGAATCATGTGTTTTTACCTGGTCAGGCAGACAAAGGGGAAAAAAAAAAAAAAAAAGCAGGGAGCAACATGCAAACCATAATATCCCAGCTGAAATTCTTACATCTGAACTTTACAGCCTAGAAACCCACTTTTTAAGAGGAATATTTGTGTTCAGGATGAAGCAGCTCTTCCAAAACATTTCTGTGATAAAAAGCTTTAGTGAATGCCCAATACAGTGCAGTTTTTCATCAAGAGTGATGTGCCAATAGGGCCAGCACACAGCACAGGGTTGTTGCTTTACTGTACCCAGGTGTATCATTGTAGGCAAGTGTGTAGAGGGTCCTTAATATCACTGCAGTGCACTTCAGCATCTTTCTTTCACAGTTAATCTGCCTCTTGTGCTTGCCCTCATGGTGGAACACTTCTGAGTGAGGCATCTGCGTGCTCAGCTGGTGCTGAGGACAGATTCCTCTTTCAGGCTGAAATCACTGACTTGTGTTTGCGATATTGAAAGGCAGAAACGTCGTGTGTTTTTGGATGAACTGGGTCAGGGAGGGAGGGACACAACCTGATGGATGCAATCTGAAATTAGCTCCCCCTTTCTCTGCCCCTGGCCTGTGCAGTCTGGCAGGGAGCTGGCCCTTGCAATGACCACAGCAGCATCAAAAAGCAACTGGAGATGAGCAGGGAAGAGGTCAGCTCCTTCCTTGGGAGTGTGGGAGTTTGGCAGAGCTACCAAACCAAGTCTGAGCTAAAGGATCCCTCCCTCATCTGAAGCAGACCCCCTTAACCAAAGAGGAAGTACCAGAAAGGTGAATTAAAAGAAACAGCAGCCAACAGACAGGATGCTGTTTCAGTGGATTCTGCCAAGTCTGTCAAAGATAAATTGTTCCTTGCAGCAAGGATGGAAACAAGGTCATTCATAAAAGAGTAATGGATGTCTGGCTGGTGACAGCCCTCCACAGGGCTGATGTGGCTGCCTCCTGCAAAGGGAGCAGGCAGCAGCCTGTGGCTGTCTCCAGGGAGCTCTAAGGGTCTGGGAGACAGTGAACCAGCCTCGACCCTTCCACATTTTGTATGCAAACTGCACGTTGCCTTTTCCTTTGTTCCTCCAAATGTCTTCTAATGTAATTAGAACGTTACTCTTCCAAAAGCCTTTTGGCTGGAAAGGGAAAAAGCAGGCTATAATTCATTTATAAGATGTTCTTGGAGCCATGTAATTGCTGTGCACTGGCTGGATGGAGGGGGGGCTTTCCCAAGGGGCCGACATCTTGGTATTCCCAGAGAAACTAGACAGAAATAAAAGGAGAGCTGATGCTGAACATGAAGGACTGAGATGTAGGGTGGAGCTGAGGAAAGGGAAGATGAGAAGGAGGATTTTAATCTGATGGGGATTCTGGCCCCAGAGAGATGTCGTAAGTGCTGGAGCTGATGGTGGGAAGAAGGGAGAGCACGGGGGAAGAAATCTGGGTGGTGTCACTGGCATGCTGCTGTTCACATTCGCCAGGATCATGGTAGACTCTCTCAATTATAACTTAATGGAACAGTGGGCAGAAGAGTGCTCACATTGTTATCGGTGCTGATTTTTTAGCTTTTTTTTTTTAAATTTACTTGGTTTTTAACTTAATTTTATTGAAAATAATGACTTTGTTATGGTGTTGGGGAAATTGTTGGAGGAAGTGCAAAATGCAGGGTCTGGTCCTAGCAAGGAGCAACTTTAAATGCCTGTGTAACTTCACCTCCTCCCTCCAGCTTGTGCTGTACCTGCAGGGGTTGAGTCCCCACTCCAGCTGGGTTTTAGTCTGTGACATCTTGCCCTGCAAGCTCTTCCACAACTTCACTACTTGTATTCCCCCTGTCATGTCAGTATTTGATCAAACTTTTCCTCTCATCTCCTTTAGAGTCTTCTGTAATCTCATTTCAGCTCCTAGCAAGGCAATGAGTGATCTCATCAGCTTCACAGCCAGGCAGCTGCCAAAAAAATAAAAGAAAGGAGAGACTGGACATACATAATTGAAAATTTTTCATAAGAACTGTAGCAGGGTTTTCCCCAATGTCTGACGCAGAGCCTGAAACAAGACGCCCCCAAAAAGCGGTGAAATGGCAATGGCAGTGTTGTTCCAGGAGCAAAGCCCCTGGGCAGGGCAGGGAAACACAGCAGATGGACGAGAGCCAGGAAAAGGCAGTTTATTGGCATGTTCACTTTCATTTCCAGGATTTGAAGTAACACATTTTCCTTTCTTGCTGCATATGGTTGAGTTTGGAGCCTTTTTTTAAAGCTATAACTTTTAGGCAAATTTTTATTTGTGAAGCAGAATTGGTAGAAACAATGCTTTTCTTCCTCTCCTTAAGCTTGAATTTGGTAAAATTTCATGTAAAATTTAGTATTTTCCAAGTTATTTCTGCTATATCACAGTCATAGAAAAAAATTAGAAATCAAAAATAAGGTGCAGTCAGCTGGGTAATTTTCCTTTCCTAGGTAACGTGTTGGAAGAGGCACAGTTTCACAGAAGAACTTGTAAGGGCATTAATTTTCCTCCAGTACTTATTCACTATCTTTTATCATTCCAAGAGTAAGCTGTGGATTCATATTTGATGAGCCCATTTAGCCTTCAAATGCTTCATAGGCACTTTTTTTTTTTTTTGGTATGTGAACAAGATCCTCTGGTCCAGCTGTCACAGCAGGCAAGTGCTGTTTACATTAGGGTTTGGGGTTTTTTTTAGGCCATATTTTTTCAAAGAGAGAGATAAAGCATGTAGCTTCCAGCTCTGCAAGTCTAGGGAAGAAGACAAAAGTCACCTCCTGCATTGTTGCCGCTATTGTTTAGACACTTCAGGGTCAGTTGCTGGCCTTGATTATATTTCTGTCATCCTGTTGTCTAACGAGGATGGTGCTGATTTAAGGAAGGCAGCTTGGCTGTGCAGCTGCCACCTTGCTCACTAAGTCCATCTCCTTTTCCAGAGCAGGTTGCTCTCTATCCTGGATATTTGCTTCTTTATGGACTATTTGTGTGGGTTTCCACCTCTTTGGAGCCAATAACCAAGTTTTAAATGCAAGGAATTGAATCCCATGAGTAAGGAGATGCTATTCTGGGGCACAGTCATCCTGCAGAAGAGGAGCATACTGTAAATACAATGTTTTTATCCTCCCTCTTTCTTTTTCCAAGAGGAATATGGGCAGAATAGATTAACTGCTCCACAGGAAGCTGCCTGTATTTTTGGTCAACCTCTTCAATTGGCCACAGTGTAATTAGAGGGCTTCTGCTGGAGAATCACATTACTGTCCATCTAATTTCTTTTAAGTAACCAGCATTATGAGGGATATTAAAAGAAGGTGATGTTTAAACTTTAATGAAACTTGCTCAAA
This sequence comes from Sclerurus mexicanus, assembly GCA_013396755.1. Lineage (NCBI taxonomy): Eukaryota > Metazoa > Chordata > Aves > Passeriformes > Furnariidae > Sclerurus > Sclerurus mexicanus. The sequence goes on along the minus strand of VWZF01001448.1, from coordinate 508,813 downwards.
CAAGCATATTAAATATGTCCTGATGGTGTTTGCTAATGGATATTTTTCTCCCTATGCTGTAACTGATGGTATTTTTCCTCTTTATCCTCAGGGATTTTTCTGTTTTGCTCTGGCCTTCTGCGGATTGATCCCAGCTGCCTACTGGAGATACACACACAGCACGGAGGTAAGTGTTGGCTGCTAGGAAATACCACCAGCATCTCGTCAGAGATTTTTTTTGTAGCAACTATTTCTTCCATAAAAGGGACATCTGGTTGTAATTAAGCCATCCATGCCGAGGTCTATCAGATCCAGGCTCTGTCTCATCTGTCCTTTGCAAGAACAGGACTGCCTTCATCAGCTACCTCTTCAATGGAATCAAGGGAGAAACCATGGAAACCCTCACACAGGGCAAACTCTTTGTTCTGAAGGCAAAACAAAATGCACGTCTCGTTTTAATTAGCTTTAGGAATTTTTTGCAGGAGATGTTTGTTTTGTTTTGTTTTAAATTATATGCTTGACTTCGGAGAAGTAATTTCCAGCTGGTTCTAATTCCTACCAATGTCAATTGGGAGCCCCTATTCAAAGGCAATGGCAGGTTGTGGTTGTTCAGGTTGTCTCTGGCAGTGGCCAGGAGAAGCACATGGGAGATGTGTTTATTAACCAGCAGCAGTGGTGCAGGAAAAACACTGGAGTGAAAAATGTTGTTTTGGGTTGCTATCATGCTGGACCAGAAAGAAAAGATTGTAGGAGAATTTGGATGAAAGTTGGGTTATAAATTGTTAACCCAGAGCTTGCTGGTGCTGTGGTGGATGGATGGTGTGGGAGATGCAAGGTGCTGCGCAAGTTGATTCGAGGCATGCAGAGATCTGCATCACAGTGGGTAACCATGCCCTGAGGCTGGGATGCCCCTGGGACCAGGATATCAGGCTGCTGGGGAAAGCAGAAATTGAGCTTATTATTTAGTAGCCTAAAGAATTCTATACTTTTTTAAAATCCTTTCCTAATCTGATACAATTTGCTTTTTGCATATTTATTCCTCTTCCCATTCAGAGGGATTTGTCGCTATTTGGTTTTAATTCCCCTTTCTGCATCCCTGCATTCAAAAAATACAAAATTTAAGAGACTAAGGAGTGCAAAAACATCATGACATCTTTCTTTTGAAAGCAGAACACCGATATTTTAGGCAAGAACCTAAATTATCTGACAGTAACTTAGATAAGTGTTTGGGGCTTTGACAGATGTTTCATGCAGTGGGTCAATCCCTGTCCCCATTTTGCTCCTTCCCAGTCACAGGCATGTGCCATAACCTGCAATGTTCTGGGCAGCAACGGAGATGTGAGTGACATGAAACATTATCCCAGTGGATTGGGGATTGATGCTGCCAGCTCATCTTTTTAGGGTTACAGATACTGGGGGAATCAAAGATGAGCGTGCCAGAAGGCTGGCCATGAGACTTCCTTTGTGATGGAGGAGCACAACTCTATCAAAATCCTGGAGACTCAATCCATACTAGGATTGTGGCAATTGCTTATCCCAAGGAAAAGGAGCCATGTCCCATAATGGTTGAGTGTGCTGTGCATAAATTAAAATCCAGTTCTTTCAAAAGTAGAAGTCAAGATTAAGGTGATGGACAAGGTCCTGCTTCTCTAGAAAGTTTGTCCAGAGCTGACCACTGGCCACAGTAGTTGAAAAATCCTTTGACATGTGCAGGTGGCTATGCTGGATCAGACTAAAGTTGTTGGCCAGGGTAGGAGCTGCTGACCAAGGAGGTTGTTGGCCAACCTGTTGTTGGCCAAGGTAGCAGCATAAAAATCCAGCAAGCACAAAGCAATGCTTTTTCAGATGACAACAGCTTGTGGCTCAGGTGCCTGCTGATGGCACCTGCTGCTGCCTTTGCCTTTAATGTTCTCGGTGGATTTTCCCTCTGAATTTGTCCAACTGCTTTGGAAACATTAGGGTGAGTGCTGATGGCACAATAGCATCTTTTATCTGTACACTTAACCGGCTGAAGCAGATTCAATCAGAGCTGAGACATCCATGAAAGAGTATTTCCACAGCCTCTGGTTGTTTTTTTCTCAGGCAAAACTATGAGAATTTATTACATTCACACTAATAATTTAATATGGAAATAATTTTGTTTTCACGATCAGCACAGAAGGGGGGCCTTGAGTACACTTTCCTCCTTCTTCTGCAGAAGTTAAATGATAGATTGAAGCAAAAGCTGTGTCAGTAAAGGAGAAATGGCACCAGAAACTGTCTTGTGAAATTGTATTATTGAAATAGACTAGTTATACTTTAATCCACATACACAGAGTAGGGCATAAAAAGTCTGCAAGAAAAAGCTCTACCTTGGGTTAATACAGAGATGTGACATTCAAAAAATACTTTGCTCAAAATATTTAAAGGAGAATTACTTTGTGTATCTCTTAATCACTACATCTGTTTTTACTTCAAATTATTTTCATAGGTTTTTTTTGCTTTGAGTGCCCTGCCCACAAATGCACCCATGGTTATGGTTAGCTTTAGTAACTGGTTTGGCTTCTGTAAGCAAAACAGCAAAACAGCTGCCACTAGGCAAAATGAGGGGGTTTTGTAAGTTTTACTTTCTGGCTAAAGAAAACCAGCAGTGTTTCTGACAACTGAAAAAATAGAATACTGTTAGAGACCATCTTGGGTTTCTCTGCTTCCTAAAATGCAAAGAGAAGCAGGGAGTATAAGTGAATTTGAGTTAATTAGAAGTGTCACTTGCAAAACATATGGAAATTTAGTTTCAATTGAAAAGTAACCTGTCTCACTAGAGAGAGAAATGCAGATGTGACTGCCCCTCCAGGACAGAAAGATTGGTAGTGCAGTGATACAGAAAATTGAATGAAGCAGGGGAAAGACTCTTGAAGTCTCATTATAGAGCTGTTTGTTTGCATGACTTTCTCAAAATAAAGAACCAAATTAAAGCAGGTGTCCTCCACTGCCTACTTCATGTCCGTACTCTCAGAAGTAGTTAATTGCAGGAATCTGGGGGGGAAAAGGCAAACGCAGCCAAGCTGTTGGATGTCTTGTAAGCCTGATGGGATGTAGACAGCTATCCAGAAAGGAACAGAACTGGAGGATGTAAAGCTAAATATGGATGAATGTGCCCTTTACATGCGCCTGAACCCCTGATCCTGAGAGCACCAAGAGGCTACTGCCCCCACATTCATGGCTAAAACAAAATTTGGATTTTTCCCATGCAAAATACATTGACTTTCCAGTGAAAAGCCAGACATAAAATTATCCTGTTCTGTGTGAAAATGCCAGCTGGGAGCTGTTGGTTGTAGATTCTGTCCTCTCTCACCCCACAGGCAAGGTGCCAAACACAGGCAGCACTGAAAGAACCCTTCCCTCCCTCTGCAAGCCAGGGGATGGGAGGTCTCCCCTGCAACAATACAAGGCAGATGCTTCAGTGGTTTACTCCTTTTGATTAAAAAAAAATAAAAAAATCTACATTTTCTTCATAAAGCAGACCTCTCTTACATAAAATCATCTGAAACAGAAAATGCCCATATTCAGTTGAAAAATTGTTTTGATGGTTATTATCGAGAGAAAGTAGGTAGAAATGTTGTTTGAACATCATGAAAGTGAGATGCCCTTTCTTCCTGTGTGGCTCTTTCAGAGCCCTGTTTACAGTACTTCTTACAGAGAAGCTGGACAGGGAGAAAGGAAGTTATTTGTAAATATTTGATATTCTCAGACCTGGGCACTGTAAACAAAATGTTAATCTTTTCCTTTCCCATTCTTTTCTGCTTTTGTGACCCTCTGCAGGTTCTAAATGGGTTCTTTCATACAGATGTCAAATGTTTTTATTTCAAGTTATCTGCATTCCGGATAGACTCAATAGTCTTTATTCTTAATAGTCACCATAGTCTTTATTCTGAAAATAATGTATGCCAGACATGCAGCAGTCATGAACTTGAGATTTATTGTGCTTTATTCTAAAAGGTTGCATTGCAATTATTCCTTCTCTTGGTGGGAGATGTGGTCTTGGTAGGAAAGTGTTGGAAACCTGTCTGAGGAAGGACAGTGGTGGTGCAGAATGAGAGACCAACCCACATGGGAGGGCAGAGAGGATGACCTCTGTGCAAGCATCTTTGATGGAACAGATGTGGTAACCATGGAAATTATGAGGTTTTCAGATGGTTTTCAACCACATTAGGAAGTCCTGGTTCCTGAAGCTGAAGAGCTGAGTCTTGTTTTCCAAAGTTATTTTTAGGGCAGTTCCTTTTCCTCAAATATTTGTTTAAGTGAGGTCTCTCAGTCATTCACAGTGTGGCTGAAAGCAGCTAGGACCTGGGATGCAGAGAGGGATGTAAGAAAGACATTCCACATCTGGCACAGCTAGTGGGGAGGGCTGCTGTTTCCTCCTCCCCAGCTTCCCTTCCCTCCTCACCCATTAACTGCTACTTTACAAACCTGTCTGCAGAGGCTGGAGCAAAGATGTACTTGCACCTGCCATTTGGAAGACCTGGTATCCTTACTAACCAACATAAAAATAGACCCACAGAATCATTAAGGCTGGAAAAGACCTCCAAGATCATTGAGTCCAACCAATCAATTAGACCACAGCTCTAAGTTCCACATCCAGTCATTTCTTGAACACCTCCAGGGGCAGTGACTCCACCACCTTCCTGGATAGCCTATTCCAATGCCTGACCACCCTTTCAATGAAGAAATTCTTCATGATGTCCAACCTGAACCTCCCAGGGGATAGCTAGAGGCTATGTCCTCTTACCCTGTCACTAGCTGCCTGAGAGAAGAGACCAATCCCTACTTTGCTACAACCTCTTTTCAAGTAGTTGTAGAGTGTGATGACGTCTCCTCTGAGCCTCCTTTTCTCCAGTCTAAGCAACCTCAGCTCCCTCAGCTGCTCCTCATTGTACTTCCTCTCCAGACTCTTCATTACCTTCACTGCGCTTCTCTGGAATCACTCCAGCACCTCCATGCCTTTCCTCTAGTGAGGGGCCCAGAACTGGACACAGGACTTGAGGTGTGGCCTCACCAATGCCGGGTACAGAGAGATGATCACTTATCTTGTCTTGCTGGCCACATTATTTTTGATACAGACCGGGATGTCATGGACTGTCTTGTCCACATGGGCACACTGCTCGCTTGTGTTCAGCTCTCAACCAGCATCCCCAGGTCTTTTTTTTCCTGGGGCCTTTTTCATCCTCTATTCCCCAAGTCTGTAGCACTGCATGAGGTTGCTGACCTCACTTCACCAAAGTTCAGGACCAGGCACTTTGCCTTGTTCAGCCTGAGGTTTGGGGCTTTGTTTTGGGCCCTGCTGTGAAAGAGGCCAGAGAAGCTTCTATGCCATATCATCTGCTGTTCCCCTTCTCTGCAGCAGCTGAGCCTGTCCTTCCAGCAGCTCTGTGGTGCCAGCCCCATAAGCCAGTCAGGATAGCAGGGTGGGTCAGTGACAGTAAAATTGCTGCAACATGGAAGAAGTTTTGCAACAAGAATGAGCATTTTAATTACAGGTAATTCACAGGTAAAAACATAAAATGCATTAAATTATGACTTCCCAACTCAGGAGATTTTGAAACTGGTGCAAATAGTTGGCTATATTTCTGACATAAAAGCCTGATCCCCATGTCCTTTGAATTAGGAGGTTCCTTGAATTTGCACTGGCTGCAATGATCTTTTAGTTATCAAGTAGTTTCTCATGTTTCTAGGGGATTTCAAAAGGAGGTTTCATCTCTGGCTTTTAGTTCCACATGAGTGGGAAGGCATTAGCCCCTCCATGTTGCACTGCTTGTACTTGGAGAATAAATGCGAGGATTTAACTTTTTATGGGCAGGGGACATGAGACATTCGTGTACACTCCTGCAGTGTTGCTCTGCTTCCTCCAAAGGAACCTGTTTCCTCTCCTGTGCTGGTTTTGGGAAGGGGAAAAAGAGTCTTCTGTGCTTTATTAGCAAGCAAGGTGGTACCTTGTGGGGTGGTGATTTTCTAACAGGGCCTGAAGTGTACAGCTGGAATTAACAGTTTGCAGCTGTAAATAACAAACATTGCCACAGCTGGGGCTTGTTCTTGAAGAGAGCAGCTTCCCTCCTCCATTGCTGGCATATGGGAGCTGTGCTGGTCTTCTTGTCTCTCTCTCCCAACCAGTACTTTTGTAAAGCCAGATGCAGCATTGCCTCTGGTCTCCAGGAGGCAAATCCTCTCTTTGCATGCACAGAAACAGCACATGCATTTCTTGTTTCTGTAGGTATGCAAGGAGTGACCCAGCACTTCCCAGTTAATTTCTTAAATGGGACTGTAGAGGTCCTTTTAGTGGCAAACCAAGTCTGTGGGTTTTCCAGGGTGTGTTTGTCTGTCATCACTGCCTCTGATGTATGTTGGGGCAAAGTCTTGCAGCGTCCAGTTGGTCTCATCTGTGGGCGATGTTTAAATACAGGCTGAAGTCCTAGAGATTTTAATGGAACTTAAATACAAGCTGAAGTTGTGTTCATGTGCTTTCTGAAATCAGATCTGAAGAAAACAAGTTTTTGATTCAGTGGGACTGGATCAGGATTGTGGCTGCTCCCAGGAGTCTTTCAAAAGCATTTTCAAAAGTCAGTGGTTTGCCTCTGAGAACGCTGTGAATAATCTGATGTGCTCCTTGGTCTTGCAATCTTGTTAATCTACCAGGCACAATCACTTTAAGGTAAGGACCAAGCTTTTCCCAGTCTCTGAACTCCATGAGAAAAACAAAAGAGGGGGGAAACCCCTCCCTTTTCCTTAATGTTTTTAAATATTGTGGCTCTTCCCCAGTGTTTATGTTCTCATCACACAGCAACGGCCCACTCCCCCCAGCGAGACACTGCTCTCCTTTGTCTGAGCCTCCATGCAGGCATTTGCACTCACGGGTTCTATAATTTATTGCTGCCCTGACGCTGAACCCACGCGGCCCTATTTCTGCCGCTTTCCATGGCAGAGCGTGAGCTGGAGCTCCTGCCTACAGCAGCATCACCCATGGTACCTGAGGCTGCTTGGATGGTTGCCATCCCACCTTCATGCACCTGTGGGATGCTCACCACAGCAGGACAGCCACCACCAGCTCGGAGTGCTGACAGGGCTGCCCCTGGGGCTGGTTCTGTTACTGATACAACCTAAAAACCTAATTAAAAAAAACAAGGATACCTTGACACACTGAGGCTGGTGACACTCACAAGGAGTGCAGCCCCAGATCTGGAGGATTTAGGGGAAAAAAGTCTTGTTGATTAACTCCCTGCCCAGCTTTTCTGTGCTTTCCTATAAAGCACCTGATGCTCTGCCACAGACACAAAGTAATGCTCTTGGCTGCATCCAAGGAGCACAGAGGTGGCCTTGGGGGTTTATGGCTTAGTTGAGTATGAGGCTCTGATGTCCCCCTGCCCACTGGCCTAGAGGGATATTTAGCACCCACATAGCTAGATTTTTGCTGGTCTCTTCAGGATGTGGAGATAGGAAATGAGGAGGAGGTGAGTGGTGTAACAGCTCAGCACTTTCACATGTTTTAAGTGTTTTATGCAAGGATGTGATGGAAGTACTGAGAATGGAGACAAATAGCTTTGTAAGGCTTCACTTTTCCTGAGTTTTTTGTTCCACAATGGTTTTTAGTCTCTCTTCTTCTGTGTATTTCCTCAGTGATGGTCCAAAGGATGGTCAGGGTTTGCCTGGTCCTTTGGCAATACTAGAATGTGGGTGGGAATGCATCCCCCCCCCCCCCCCCCCGCGGNNNAAAAAAAAAAACAACAAATGAAAACCGTTTGGCTAAAAGTCTCACATCAGTGGCCTCCATTGACCAATGTCAGTCAAAGGGGGAGCAGCACTTTTTTATCTTGTGCCATTTTTCAAGGGGGGCTCAAAGGCTGCCCTGGTTTGCAGCACTGGCCCTGTTTCTTCTGGGAGTGATTGGCTGGAGGAAGGCTGGAGAAGAGTGGAGCTGAGATGCAACAAAGGAAATCCAAACTTGCAGCAAGCTGTAATATCTGTGTTAGATATGGCAGTGATGACTTTGTTGAGCATGGATGGGGAGCTTGTCTTACCACATGCTTGATCTGTGTGGTGGGAGTTGCTCTGCAACCTGGCTAAAGAACCCAGTGTGGCTTTCTGTTCTGTTTCACTGGAGTTGCAGCATTGCTTTGCCCAAACCCAAGCCTTTGCATCTGCCTCCCCACTGTTTGTGACATGCTTTGAGCATGTGTACTTCTTCACATCAGGGAGGAAAGGAAGGTCAGAGACAGCAAAATGCAGAAGCATTTTTCTTACTGGAGCAAGGAAGAATTTTGAGTGAGTTAACCACTTTATTCCAGTTTCACATCTTAACTGACTAACTTGCAGTTAATAGCTGAGTGGGGAAGTCTGTGGTAGTCACCACTGACGGGACATTTCTGAGTGATGCTGGTGAGTGCATCCTTTCTGGTGACACTGAAAGAATATGAAGAGCTGAGGTTGCAGATTCTTCTGAGGCTGCACTGCATGTGCTTGGTTTGGTATCCCAAAGACAAAAAGACCCACAGAAGATGAGGATTCTCCTCCTGCTTCCCATGCTTGTCTTCCTCCTCTGCCATATCATGACTTTTCCTGTTTATCAGAAAGGAGGAAGGTGAGCTTGTCTTTGAGATAATCCTGACATCTCCTTTTGCTATTATTCTCCTTAAGCTTCAACTTTGTCAAGGGATTTTTGACAAATAGCAGTTACAAAATGGGTCACTGAGATTCAGATCATTGTTCTTGGTACAAGTCTACATCAGATTCCACCTAAACAACACCCTCAGGTTGCCTAGGCATGGATATTCACTGGAAGCAGGATGGTGTTTTCACTGACACCTTCAGCTTGCAAAGGGATCAGGAATTGAAGGTGGACCTTTATGTCTCATCTTTCTGTTCCAAATCCAATTACAGGTAAAAATTCTCCTTGATAAATAACCTAAGTCAAAAATACCAGTTTTCCTCTTACAGGAGGTAAGACTGAAATTTGCTATAGTTTTTAATAGCCAAGGGCAAGAACACTAATGGCTTAGAGTACATGTCTTCCTGCAGCCATAAATTCTGCTTCTTGGGGGATAAAGGATTTAGAGGAGGATAAATGTCAAAATTCTTTTTTCGTTTACTGTAAGTGAAAAATGCTACTTATTGAACCAGTTGGAGTCAGCTGCATCAATCTCAGTGGGGATTTTCCATTTGTTGTGTCCAGCAAGCCATCAATATCACCCCTAAATGAATATTTCATTAAGGAATGCAAACAGAAATGGGAGACAGCAATTATTTAACTAATTTGGAGCTGGAACACTTCACCCAACTTCTTCCAAGAAAAGAATTACTGTAAAGTGTGAACTCCATATCACTTAACCTGGATATTTTTCTTAAGCGCAGCTGATGCTTTATCTTGAGCTCTTGGTGTTTCTTACGAGCATTGCAGGTAGAGTCTCCTTCCAAGGGAGAGCTGGTCCAGCAGAACTCCTCCAGCAGTGGGTCACAGCATGTCACTAGGAACAGGAAAATACATTTGACCGTAATAACTCTTATGTGTGGGAGGAGTGTAAGGCCTTTCAAAAAGAAGCCCAGATGGACTTTCTCTTCTCCAGCTGTATCAGTCCATTATGTGCTAAGTACTGTTTAAGGGATGGAGCACAGCTGTTTGTCTTAAAGCATGTTATTAACAGTATAAGCGTAAGCACTTGAACTCAAAATGCATCCTGTTGCTTAATCATGAGAAAAAGCACCCCGATTATTTTTAATATTTTTTCCTCCTCGATGGAGTGTGCAACGGGAATCTGTTGAGGATGGTAATTGAGTACAAAGCAGTGCTGCAGCCTAGATCTTCACTGTGTTAGGTCCTGGATCAAAGGAAAACATTGGGATGAACTTGCATCTGCAAATGAGGATAGGTCATGAAACCACCTGGTGACTGTCTTGCGCTTTCAGATTTTATTTTTACATCATCAGACATGCATGAGTTAGCACATTCTGGGCTGGGGAGTTGCTGCCATGCATCGCTGCTGTTCCAGAGCTTGGCTGCAGCTTGGAGTATAAACGTAACCTCATCCCAGGCAGCACAGTGCAATGTTTTGCTGTTGTATGTCTTCTCTTATTAAACCAGACCTCTCATATGCTCTTGGCACAGTCTCCTGCAAAGAAAGAAATGGCCAATGATAAATACTGAGATTTAGTACTATACACGTACCTTTTAAATATTTACATGAGAAAGCTGTCTGCAGTAATCTTTGAAAACAAACGATTTTGTTGTATGAAAACAGCAGTTTTCCCCTTCAAAATGAAATGATCCTAGCAAAAATCAAAAAGATGATGTGGAGGAAGTACAAGCAATTCACTCTTTAAAAAATGGTTTTATAGTTTGATATTCCCTTACTAAGATCTGAATAGCATATTCAGATAATGTCTGGATATAAATGCTAGATATAATTGCTAGATAGAAATGCTGAGAATGACTAATCAGCAAATTGTACTCCTAGGCTTGCCCAGACACACATTCTAAGAGGAAATTATTGCTATTAAATATTTTCCATTTAATCCCTTGTGTTTTCAGTTCTTGGAGGCTGCTTGACAAAATGAAAATAAAAAAATCAGTAGGTAACTGAGAAGTCGGCTCACAAGCAAGTTCAGAAATGGTGCAGTTGAAGTCTTTAGCAGTCATTATGTACCTGAAGGTTATCATCATCATCACCATCACTGTAGTTGAACTGGCTGTGAAGCGGTGACTGCTCATGGTTTCTTTCATTATTGTTTCCAACAGCTGGAATAATTTTCTGCCATAGTTTTGTTATGGGTATCTTATTCCTTCAGTTCTTTCTTATCCACTCTCATCCTTTCAACAGCCTCAGTCTCAACGTTTGACATCATTGCATGGTACCTGAAATAATAAGAAAGGTGCCAACGTGCACCACTGTATCAGGCAGTACCTCTCCTGATCAAATTGATCCTCTAAGGGTTTCATGCAGCTGGCAGGAGCCCACCAATCTGGCAGCTGCCACAGTCAGACCCAGCAGCTGTCAACATCTGGGCTGATTTCCTTCCCTCCTCACAGGTTGCTCAGTGCAGCATGACCACTGGAGGACATCAGCCTCAGTTGGTTGTCGAAGTTTATTATCAACACAAAGTACTAAAGAACATTGACTTTCCTGCACAGTGAATTGGTGCTGGTGCCGTGGTCAGAGCCTACTTTGCTGCAAGGGAGCCTGTGATGGTTTCTGTAATTGAAACATGACTGGACAAAGCCTAATATTACCTTGTTTTAAGTTGAATATAATTGTAAAGTCAGCACAAGATGCAGCCCAAAACTCATTGCAGTCAAAGCAACTTTTTTTGAGAGTTTTCATGAGGTTTTGGGGAATGTGTCCAGCCAAGGCAGAGGATTTAAAAGTACCTGTCCCAACATTTCCTGTTCTAGAGACCTTTAAAAGTAGTTAAACTTTTGGATAGGTTTTACTCTTGAACTCTTGCTTGAACCCAGCAATTTGCTTGAACCCTTTTTTAGTTGGTTTTTTTTTAAGTCATCCAAATGTAGGCCTTTTGGAGGAAAGCTCAGCATCCTGGGCCTAATGATAAATATTAAAAGGCATAAATTGCACATGCAGCATTGTTACCTTGCCAAAACCCGTATGTATGTTGTCATAGCGCAAAATAGTTTTTATTCCCGAATCTTAGACTGGGATTGTGATATTTAAAAAGTAGCAATCTCTTGGGTTAATAAGTCAGCTGCTCTGTTCTTCCTTCCTCCACAAGAGGAAGTAAAAAAATTATTCTTTTTTTATTATTCTTAATCCAATTCTTCAGTGGAAATGGATGTTCTTTTTATTGAATCTATTTATCTAATTGCTGCTGCTAGAAAGCTATGTCATGGCCCACAAGAAGTTAGAAAAGCTTCAATGTTTTCCTTTTTATTAGGTTTTAAGGTTTCTCAGGGGAAAGTTGATGCAGAAGACTGCTAGAGATCTTGTCTTACTGCTGCACCCATCCCACCTGATGCACTCTGATAGACGAAGGGACAAAATGAACATCCTCCCTCCTCACCTGTGTGGGAGAGTTCAGTGTCGCACGTTTTGCCACAGTGTTTTTCCTTGGCTCGTAACAACTGAACCCTGTCTGTCATTGGACACCTCTTATTAAAGCTGTGTTGCTCTTGCCTCACCTTCTGATTGTTTCACAATGGATGATGGAGCGCCCTGGGGCAATGGCAGCTTTGCAGGAGAGAAATGCAGAGAAACCCACAAGCCCCTCCACTTTTATGACATGTTGATAGCTGTGGGAAATATTCTGATCTATGCCTTTAGACTCTATTCCTGGGGGCACAGAGCCAAGTCGGATACAAGTCATCTTCTCAACCTCCCTCTCTTCTGTCCCTGGTTATCACCCTCTGTTTGTTGCTTTCATTTTGGGCAGCCAGGCAGGGTAGAGCAATATTGCAGTAATAGATGTAACCACCTCGAATGATCCTGGTTTCACCCTTGAGCAGACAGTGCTGGGGTTTTTTTTCCCTCTAGAGCAATTTTCAAGGGCAGGCCTTTAAGATTGAGCTGCAAAGTCTTGCTGAGGGGTGGCTCTCCCAGAGTGCTCATCCTTCCCTGTGCAGCCACCTGCTATTCCTGTCTCACCCATTGATTTTCCCTCCTGAAAGCCAAGCACTGCCTGTAGGCCCACTCAGATCAGTGTTGCTGAGGAAGCAAGGCAAAATGAAAGGAAGAAATAAGGCTTTGACTCCAGGAGCTAAAGGCGATTGTCATATTTTTTTTTCCCTTTGACACGAGAGCAGGAGTTGGCTGGGATCTGTCAAGCTGCAAGTTCTCACACGTTTGGTAAATATTTAGGGTCTGACTCACCACTGAATCACTTCTGTTATTTCTTTGGCTCTGTTTGGAAAAACTACTGTGTCACTGGGATAACACCAGCCCCCTGAGGTCCTCTTGCCTTTGTGTTTTAGCATCTTATGGTCATGTGTGCCTGTCCTCACAGTCCCCCCATCAGGGAGGGGACATGGTGCCTCTGCCTGGCAGAGGGACTCAGAGGCACACTGGTCACAGGCACCTGAGTTCTGCTCTGACACTAAAGCCAAAACTGGCCAAAAGCTCCAGTGATCAGCTGGTGAGGGCCCAGCATGATGCCAAAGGGTCCACACATAGCAGAAGGTGGTATGCCTGCAGTGCCACTGCCTCTCTCATGGGACTCACCATGGTGCATGGTGGGCCATACACTGGCTCCTGCTGCTGTGAGGGGTGGGCATTTAGTAGCTGCACTGCTGGTATTGCTATACCTGGGAGAGCTTCTGGGGAAATGCAAGAAGAGCATAATTTGCTCCAGAGGTGACTGTGATCAGTGTTTTGCATATACAGATCTCTGCTTTCATTGCAGGTGGAAGACAGCATGATGGATGTGTATGATTTTGTGTATGAGGAGGTGAGGAGGAATTCCTCCAGCTTCAGGAGACAGGAGTTGACTGCCATCCACAAAGCAGTAAGTTATCTTTCAGCAACAGCAGAAAACCTTGCCCTGGGGCATCTTCCCAATACTTTTGGCAGGCTGGGGCTGACACCTGTGCTCTGCATCATGGATTCTGCAAGGCCATTTTCCCTCAGGAACTGAGTCCACCAGCCTGCTGTGGAGTCTGCTCCTCCCTTCCTATTCTTCCTTTTTCAGGTCTGGCAAACCAGATTAACAACAGCAGGAAAGGGTCACCTATCTGAGCAGCACTGTGGTGCAAGATCTACAAAACTTCCACACTGCAGTTGATATACATATTGTCTGTCTCAGCCCACCCTTTGCCCTGCTCCCCATCTGTGGTACACAAACATGGATATACGCCTGGTCAAACAGAGAGGAGGGGCAGGAATCCTACATAGTCCAGTAGTAGAATTTGGAGTTAATTATTTCTATTTACCCTTGAGCCTATGGCTGAGGAGTACTGGAGGCTACATGGCCTCTTACAGAGCTGGAGACTGCTATCAAGCTCCCAAAAACCACCACCCAGGATGCTGTTGGCATAGGGGACTTCTCTGTAGCTCAGTAGGTGAGCAAGAGTGGTTACCCAGAGCATAGAGAAGACACTTGCCCTTGAAGCCACAGGAGATGAGTGAGGATGTCCCCCATGGTGAGAAACTCATGAGTCTCCGCCGAGTACAGGAGATGCCGTCCCCTTACGCAGCAGGGCCTTTTTGGGTAGTGAGTTCATGGTACTCAGCAAATCTGGATGGGAAGGTCGGCTCTGCTTGCCTGTTTCTAGACACCTCCCACGCAACTCCCTTTATCCTTCTGTGTTTTCTTAAATCATAGTAGCAAGTACTTTCCAAAGCTGCTTCCATCCATGCTTCTCAGAATGCAGAAGAGGGCAAGTGTTTCTCACTACAGCGATGGTGGTGGCCCTCAGAGCCATGACCAGGCATGGAAGTGCTTGCTCTCAGGGTTGTGGAGCAGCACGCCCAGTGTCTCACTTGACAAAGACAACCAGGCAAAATACCTGGCTTCATTAGTTGCTTGTTTTAGCCACTTTAATTGATGGATAAACAGTCCTTCTACTCCTGTTATTTTTTTTTTCCTTCTGCTAGAGCTCCAAACTGGATAGTGCACCATAACTATAGGAAACCAGCTCCACAGTGGGTGTTGCTGGTGATCTCCCCAGCCCATGGCAATCACTGGAAACGTGTCTGTGCATCCCTGGGTTTTCCAGAGCAGCCACTGTGAGCATTGGTATGACTACGGAGGAAGGGCTTGGCCTCAGTCCCAGGCAGCAGTCCTGGAGGAGCATGAGCAAGTTTGGGGCCAGACCCATTCACGCCTTATGAATTTAGTCTCCATTGCTGCAGCTGTTGATTCCACACCTACGTGCTTTGCTCCTTGCCCCCCTAGTTGGGTATCCCTGCCTGGCACAGCAGGGAGGAAAGGTGGCTCATTGCCAGCACCTTCTGCTGCAGCAGCTGATGGCAAGAGGAGAGCCCTGACCAGTAGCTGGCAGACTTCTCTCTCTCTTCCAGTTCCTGTGCTGTGGGAAGCACTCTCCTTTTGGGGACACAACCAATGTTGAGCGCAAGACATGCCCACCTGGCCAGGTGCACAGTGAAGAACAGGTAAGATAAGTTTCTTCCACCCCACAGTGGGATTGTGCCACGACTTGCTAGCTTTCAAAACCTCACTGAAGTTGAAGTGTGAATGAGAATTGTGGGTTTTTCATGGTTTGGAGTTGAAATGGGTTGGGGTTTCTTTCATCGGGGTTTTTCTGTTTCAATAACAATGGACAGTGTTGGAGTGCTGCATCCAGCTCAGGGGTTCCCAGCACAGGAAGGACATGGACCTCTTGAAGCGAGAGGAGGGCCACCAAGATGATTAGAGGGTTGAAAAACCTCTCCTACAAGGAAAGACTGAGAGAATTGTGTTTGTTCAGCCTGGAAAAGAGTGGCTTAGGGGTGACCTAACTGTGGCCTTCCAGTACTTGAAAGGGCTTACAAGAAAGATGGAGAGGGACTTTCCATGTAGTGACATGACAAGGAAGAATGGTTTCAAACTGAAAGAGAATAGGTTTAGATCAAACATTAGGAAAAAAATTGTTTACTGTGAGGGTGGCGAGGCGCTGGAAGAGGTTGCCCAGAGAATTTGTGGATGCCCCATCTCTGAAGGCATTCAAGGCCAGGTTGGATGGGGCTCTGAGCAACCTGGTCTAGTGAAAAGTGTCCCTGCCCATAGCAGGAGTTTGGAACTACATGATCTTTAGGGTTCATTCCAATCCAAACCATTCTATGATTCTGTGAATTAGAAGGAGGAGCCCCAGTGGGGCTGGTCTCACACTTGCTGATGCGGTTTCCTTTGCAGTTCTCGAAAGCCTTCAAAATGCTTACATTTGCAGCCTGTCACTTCCCTCCAGTGATGCATGCAGAGAGTGTGAGCTATCATGGGCATGTATCTGAGCGCAAAAATACTGTTCAACTTTTCCATGTGACAGTAGTTTCTGAGGTTTAAAATATGTTCCACTAACAGCAAATGTGGAATTTGATGTAATTCCTTTTTCCTGGGGCATTAAACAGTTATTAAAATGAGAAACTCATGAAGCAGGTTGATGATGTTTCATCAGCTACTCTTCATTCCCCCTCTTTTCCAATATCTCAGTGAGGCTGATGGAGGAGCCACCAGTATTAGATTGTTCTGCACTGAAGCCACAATGTAGACATCATACTCTCTGAGTGTATCTATTGTACAATTATTTTTCTTCCACTGGAGTAGCCAAATCAGCTGAAGTAGCTAACACCACCAGCATCAGTACACGCTGTCTGTAGGAAAAACAAAATCATGTTGCTACAGCTATACAAACACATTGTTGTCAGATGAAGTTGTAAAGCTCTAACAGGACACCATGATGTGCAGACACATCAGCCTGCAGAGCAGTGCTTGAAAGCACTGCCTTCAGGAACGTCATATCTCAAGGCAGGGTCAAATTGCTCAAAGAGCAGGAAGGGAGAGTAGAAAAAAGCTGGGCACCATATGGGTGACTCCATTCCTCCCACCTAGTTGTTTGTATTTCCCTTGCTTGGGAGCTGGGGAAGTGAGTGGGAGGATGTGCTTTGTAACACAGGAAACCACAGAGTTTGGGCTGCACTGCATTGACTCCCGGCTTTGGGTGCTCTCACCTCACTCTGCAAATTGCTTCATCAAGGGCACACTCTTGCATTTCCGAAATGGCTCTCTTGGCTAACACCTCCTGGATTTCTGTGGGGACACTGGCATGCTTAAGGTGAATGTATATTAACGCTTGCAGCACCTTGCAAAATCGAGCTGTTCATTAGTAACCTTGGGGAATGCATCACGGTGTGCTCTACTTTTCCATCTTTCCATTTCCCTCCTTCCGTTTTCCAGTGGGTGAAAAGAGAAAAGCTTTCGCATGACTACACTTAGACACACATCCCTCACAGTCCAAAGTGCATCACACTAAGAAATCACAGGCATATTGTAGTAATACAAAATGTAACGCAGGTGTTTGTCTTTCCAAGTTGCAGCAGCAGTGGTAGAAAAAGGGAGAGCTGCCCAGCTGTGCAATGCTGCGCCACCCTCTTACCTCTCTTTCTCTCTGGGGTTGTGACAAGTGCTATTGGAAGTCTTAAGCCCCCCACCAAGCTGCTGGTGTGCTGCAAGGGGTGTCTCTCTCTTCCCAGGACTGCCTGCGAGTGATTCAAGACTTTCTGAAGAAGCACATGGACTTTGTCTTCTCGATCCTGGGAATCACTATTGGCTTCACGGTAACAGTGTCTGAACTTTTGCATTTTGGCTCTAAAAGGCAGGCTCCAGAGCAGAAAGTGTATCCTAAATTAGCCCCCAAAAGCTAAGATTTTGGCTGCTTTTGAAGGACAGCAGCAGAGAAACAAGCAGTCGTGGACTCCACTCTGGAAACCTGCCTTGGCCAGGCTGATCAGTTTTCCTGCAGGAATAGGCTCACTGCACAGTTTTTCTGCCCAAATGAGGCATGGCAGCTGGGATTGGGGAGCAGGATGCAGCAGCAGTTGCATTTCATTCACTCGGGCTTGCATGTTTGTCTTCTCCTGCGAGTGAGTGGCCATGTCTCCTGGCTGGGGGCTTGCAGATGAGGTCGGAAGCCAGCAGCAGTGGTAGAAAAGGAAATGCAGTAAAATCACCATATTTTAGGAAACCTGCTGCCTCCTAGTTCTGCCTGGGAAGTCACTTTGTGCAGCTAGAACTGGAAGGTCTTGAAAACTACTGAGCACCAGCAGTGGAGCTGGAGAGCTGTGCAGAAAGGGAAGGTCTCATTCTATTATTAATGACCGCTAATGAACCCAGTAAGGTTCATCTCAGGCAGTGAGCGGGCAAATCATGGACTTGTAAGGAGCAAGCTGCAAAGGAAAGGAACAGGGTGTGTTGTCTGTGCTCCCAGGTTCTGTCTTTGAAGGAGAATCTTGCAGAGGAGGGGTAAAATAATCTCTGGAGGATGGCTTGTTGTGACCGTTTGAAAGGATGTGCGCTGAATTTGAGAGTGTTATTTGGGGGAGGACAAAAGGAAAAATGAAATGCTGCAAGAGGAGCATGTCTTTCAGTGGTGAAGGGGTTCAGAGGCTGCATGGGGGTGGTCTCTTTGGAGCTGGAGAGGGCTACTAATTAAAACCAAACTGCCTGTATGCCCACACACTGCTTGGCAGAGGTGTATCACTGTAATTACCTTTACGCAAGCACTCTGCATATGTGGTGTTGCACACCAGAAAAGGGAACATGCCAGGAGACTCATTTCTTCACAATGAAGGGAGGTTTGGTCTGCTTTGTTAACTCCATGCTGCTCTCCCAGCTGGGATGACCTTTCCTGACTGAAAGTGTATTTGAAGATCATTTTACTTCTTGTGTCCACCTTGGTGCAATTATGGATTAGAAGATTCCTCTCCATCTAAATAAAACCCAGTGGAACAAACTTTTGTATTTTATACTGCTAGCAGTAAATTAAGAAAACCATCAGGTTGAAGCTATAAATGTGAAATCGTATGTGAATATTTGGTGCCACTTTCCAGTTTTTCTCAGGTATAGGGAAAGTTTCACTGCAGCTATATTCAGATAAAAGCAGGAGCATTTTTAGTGTATATATCTTTTTTCACAGCTTGATGCTGCAGCCAGATAAGGCGGCTGTCTTTGAAGCTTCTGCTAGAGGAAGCTTCACTGCACGGCTCACTATTGTGATGGCAGGATGCAAAGGAAGCACGTGAAGAGGACTGTAAGCTGCTCTGATGTCACTGTCCCTCATCCTACAATGCACACATATCCCCAGATCAAGCTGCAAGCAAAGGCATTTGCACATTAGGGCATACTTTAGGAAAGAGCAGTTTGTTAAAGCCCTTGTTATCCTTCCCACACAAGCCTTACCTCTGATATGTTGCCTGTGTAAATCCTGATGTGTGATATATCAGGCAGAATATCACAATAGAGAGGAAGTACATTGTCCTCTGCATTCATAAGGATGCAGGTGTGTGGGGTGGGGTTTGAAGTTTGTTTAGGTTTTTGTTTGTTTTGTTGTTTTTTCACTCCAAACAGTACATGGGTGTTTTTTTTCCCCCCTATGATATCTTTACAAAAGGCTATTATTGCGAGAGAGATATGTTTGTTTGCACAGAGGAATGTTTTGTGGCAGGAATTTGAAATCTGAATTTCCTGGTTTCATCTTATTTCTTGGTATTTTTAGGGCCGGGTTTGATCTGTGCTGTGCTAATTCCAATCAGATGTTTTAACCACGTGTTGCCTTTTTTTTTTTTCCTCCCATGTCAGAATTGGTGTTCACCACTTCACTGGAAAGCGGTTCTCTTAAGAAAAATGTGACACCCTGATATGAAGTGCCAAATGGCCAAATGCAACATCTATGTTTGCTTATTTGCACAGATGGAGGATTATAATCAGTTACACATTTAATTGTATGTCTGTCTCATTTATTTCCTTTCAGGTTTATGGGATGATCTTAACTTCATTCCTTTGGTTCTCCATCCACTTCAGCAGCAACCTGGACCGTAAAGGCAAATACATCTTGAGGGAGAGGTAGAAACCCAATGCCTGGGCATCCCTACCAGGTAGAGCCAACTCTAGACACAGGAAAATGTCTGAATTCACCCACAAATCCCCTGTAAGGTATTGCGGGGGTCAGGCAGTGGGATGTGTGTCACACGTTTTTCTTTCCTGCACTACTGGCTTTCTTGCATTTCCAAGCTGGTCAGAGCAGATGAAGCTCTGAAGAGAAATCCCACATCTTTGCCTCAAGCAGACAAGGATGAGACATGTTCCTGGGCTCAGAGATGCAGATACCCTTGCCAGGAGGTGTACAGGCTATAGCTCCACAAGTGGGATGCAAAGAGTCCCCTATGACAAAAATGGAGAGAAAAGACTAGCAAAAATCACAGTCATCTGAGCAGTTCCCTGTGACCCCCAAAGATGCACTGTTTCTAGGAAGATGGTTTTGGATAGCAGCCCAGGATCAATCTTGTGCCATCTGTAAACAAATAGATGCAAAGTGTGTCATCGCTGATGGGAAATGTGCTCTCCCAGCCTGGACACTCACAATGATTCACTTGGGACATGTTTCTGATCACAGTGGAGTTCGTAGGCATCCAATAACCATTGACTGCTTTTCCCCTATTTTCAAACATTGACAGATTTACAGAGCTTTTCGTGGAGTTTGGGAGAAAAATCAGAAAGTAGTGCATAAGCTTTGAAATAACTGACCATCAGAAGGACATATTCCTCTGCTATTCTTCCTTGCTAATGCAATAGAACATTGTTTTTTAGTTCTTAGAATTTAGTCATCCTCCTTGAGCTTCATGACACACTGGTTTCACAGGGCCTTGTTCAGCTTCCAGCCCCAGCTCTGTTTTATTTGGCTGTGCTGCAGTGCAATGCCAAAGGACTTTGAGATTATACATACATGCAAAGTTTAAATCTATAAGAGAGCAGGACTGATCTCCAGCCAGGTCAAAAAATACAAAGTCCAACTCCATGTCCTCTTTGCATCACCTTATCAGTAATAAGCAGAACTTTAAAAAGGCTGTCAGTGTAGCTGAAAAACCGTCTCCCTGGCATGCTTTGCCCTTGTTGTGAGGAGCCACTTCTGAGCTGAAACCCATCATTGCAATGGATGTAGCACCTGCTGTAAATTATTTAGCTGCATGAAATGTCTGTTGAACCAACAACAGCTTTCACTCCTCTCCTGTGTCATGGCTTTTAGCCATGAAAAACGGTAAGTAGCAATTGTTTGTTGAGATGAACATGGAAACTCCCGTGCTGATGTTCAAAACGTGCCTTTTCCCTCAGGCAGGGCCTGCTACACGTCAAGAACAGCAGTACAGCCTATGGCACCTGGTTGACATTTTAACATGGCTGTAAATACCTTGTGTTAGAAGGAATTGCATTGTGAAGGGAGGAGGGAGGGCTATTACTTCACATCCCACTCTCTTGAAACCAATGGAGCTTCACCATTGGCTTCACTGGAAGCAGGATGAAGTCCAAATTGCACCAGTGTAGTACCCAAGCTACCTCCTGGCAGTCACCAAGATACCTCAGTCTGGCAGAGATTTAGGTTGATGTGCTCTTGATGGCATATGCACTTTCTAGTGTTGGGGAAATACTCACGTGTATAGGTACTATCATGTATATTGATCTCTGGAAAGACACAGTCTCCCTTGTGAGCTCCAGCTGCTACCATCCAGGCCACTGCTATTGTTATTCCTCAGGCCAGCTGGCAGCTCATGTGACTCATGGTCGCTTAAATAAAGATGAATTTCTTGGGAAAGGCCGTCATTCCTTCTCTTTTTCTGCTGTGCATGAGGCTGTCTGCATTGCTTGGGGGCTTGCATCATGGAGGGCACTCAGTAGTATTTTCAGTGCTGGGAAGAGGTATTCCCCAGGCAGCCAGGGAATGCTGCCTGTCCCAGCAGTGTGCTGGAGGAGAGGATGGCATTGATCTTTTGGAGGAAAAGAAGCAGCTCATCAGCTTCATCCTACCCTTGGCCAGCTGATGGGGCAGCAGGCAGGTAGCTCTCAAGGAGTAATACAACCAGAGAGGAAAAAGCTTAAGGACATGTTTATGCTATAAAGACCAGAGTATTTATATGTAAGAAATCTGTATGGTTTCATTTTCTTTAAAAAAAACAAAAAATCAAGTCTTGCCCACTGCTCTGCGTTGGCTGTTTAACTGCTGATATTCTGCTGTATCAAAAACCACCATAGACAAATAAATTGGTGGAGTCACTGTTACTGGTGTGGGTTACCTGCTCAAGCCTCATCTTACAGAAAAGCTCTCTGTAAAGCTTCACCACCAAGACTGCTAAAGCTTTAGGTGCTCCACCTTCCCAGGTCAGTTTTAATTTAAAGGGATAGGTATGGATTGGAGTAGCTTGTGTATGATGGCCACTGGCCATCTTATGAGCTTTATTCCCATTTCACTGCCTGCTGGAGTTTCCACGTAAGGAGCAGCCCATTCAATGAGCAGGTGACAGACCCATGCCCAGCTGGACATGTTCTTCTACCAGAGCTTGTGTTGTGTATAGCAGCAGTGGTTCCTGCCACGTTGCAATGGCATCCCAGTGTAATTTTCAGGAGCAGAAAAGCAGGTACCTTCAACTCGTCAGTCCTTAGAAACCCATTACAGAAATGTGCAGTGTTAACACTTTTTTCTCAGTTATAGAAGTGGCAGCACCCAGACATGACTGGATGGAACCTGTGACATGGGCAAGTATTAAACAGTATTTTTACACCTCTGCCAACAAAAAATCCCTGTACTACAATGAATGTTCTTACATTTACTAGTCCTTAATTTGCTGCTCACTAGGGGCAAATTACAGCTCTTGTGCAACCAGAGCAAAGCTCCAGGAACTTACTGGTAAGTAGTGCCAAGATTTATACAGTGCTGAGAAGAGCAAGAGAGAGATTTTGTTGGGAGAAGAGCTTGGAGCTGAGCACTGGGGATGCAAGCTGGCAGCCAGGCTAGGAAACACCTGCAGAGCAGTGAGCCTTCCTGGGGCTTGCTCTAGCGGAAGCTGTTTGTTATAAGCATGTCAACACGCACTCTGATAGGAAAGAAATCCTATTTATGTAGGCATATGGAGGAGAAAAAATATAAATGTACAGAACAAAGGTGCAAAGTTAAATAATTAATTGTGAGTTGGCTTCAGATAATTGTAAATTAAGCTGCAGCAATTATCAGTTGTTTCCACTAAGGTCATCTGGACAATCACAGACCTCTCTATGAGTATGTGTTAAGTTGGGCTCATGAGTTACCCTTTTACTTTAGGCAACTCCCCAGCTCTTTCTGAGGACATGGGAAGAGGGAGCAACCTAAGGCCAGGTTGCTCTGGCCTGTGGAGGCACCTATAAACCTATGGGACTACCTATAAACCTATGGGGCTACCTATAAACCTATAGGGTTGGGGAGCATCAGCCATGGCAGTAGCAAGAAGCCTCTCATGCTCTTCTCCACCCTTCACAACCCATGCACTGCTCAGGTGCTGCTCTGCCAACATGAACATTAAATTCCCCTGAGGCCTTATGTGGGGCTTGCCATGTGCTCCTGGGTGGCCTGACCACAGCTTGCTTACGAGCCAGAGGAGCTTCCCCTGTACCTGCTCCAACAGCAGTGGATGATGTTTCCCAACATAATGCTCACACAGAAGTGCAGGTGAGCAGTGTGCAGCTTTGCACAGCAGCTGGGGATGCTTGGGGCTTCTGCAAATGAGGCTTTTCAATACACTGAAAAAAAATGAAGGAGGTTGGAGCACTTGTGAAAAGCACAGGTTAAGTAATATACTGAATCTCTAGAGGCATTCGGTGTTGAGAGTGAGAATCTTTCAGCCTCGTGGTGTGCTATCTCAAACTCCAAAATGATTTGCTATTTCCTGTTCTATTGACTGTATGTCTGCCAGTTCCCACTGCCCTTAAAATACAACCTCCTCATGCAACAACCCTTTCACTGTGCAGCTTAGATTCATGCCTGCAGCAAGCTCGCAGAGGAGACACTGCTGAGCAAGTCCTTCCAAAGCCTTAGAAATTGCCAAATTTGGGTGGACTTTTGCATGCTGGGGTAGTAAGGAAGCCATCTCCTGCCAAGGTAAAGCTGTGTTTATGAGCTGCAGACACACCAAATATTTTTGAAAGTAATAGTTGGTAGACACATTTTTCTAACCAGATGCAGAAGCAATGCATTTGGAAAAGTGGCTGGCTGTAATTCTCCTCTAGAAATGCAGCCAGAGGTGGAAGATGCCCCATATAGGTCTCTGCCAGCACAGCTGAAAGCAGGTAAGGTCAGAAGCTGCTGTGAATACATGGTTGGATCATGCACATCCTGCATCTTTCACATGAAGTGTCATTGCAGCTCTCTCTGTTAGTAAAATGCTATCTTGGGGTGAAAAGTGATTTTTTTCTGAACTGTGTGTTTCCTCTTCCTGGAGAATGAGCAACTGGCAGTGAGCATCAACCCTGTCCACTGAGAGTTGTAACACCATGTGGGACAGTGAGGGAGAGCACAGGAGTGAGGAGGGGGAGCTCCGGAGCAGTCTCAGAGGCTGTTTTGGAAAAACGCAAGTCATGTGTGTTTTGCAGCTTTTGGCTGTAGTGCCAAACCCATAACCAACCGCAGGCCTGCTGGTGAGGCTGCTCTGCTCCCCGCTGGGCAGACCCTCTCACCCCCAGCAAAAAGCCTTAAGTCACCTGGCATTTCGTGGGCCCAGCAAACAAATTTATGCCTGGAGGCAAACTGCATATCTACCCCTGCCAGGAGGGTAAAGGAGTCAAAAACTGATCTCTATATCTGGAAGATACATGGTGGCTGCTCAGCTTGCGAGGAATTGGCACATCTTGGGAGAAATAGTTTCAGAGAAGCCTGGAGGTGCCAACCAACAGCTAATGCCCTGCTGTCCTCTAGATGCTATTCCCTTAAATCCCAGCAGGTAAAAAGGAAAGGTCCTTCCCAGAACTTTTGTCAGGAAGATGCATATCCCTGCATTGCTCTCCCTGGAGTCACTGGAAGCCAGCTAGCTGGGTTGTTTATATTATCCCAAGACAAAATCTGCCCTCTCTCCCCTCAGCATCCCTAAGCAGTATTGTTTAACCCCTGTGTGCAGCAGCTTGCTCATGGATGTGCTCGCTTTCTCTTCAGTCCCATTGCATCACCAATAGGCTATTCCAGTCTTTATTCACTTACTAATGAATTATACATTGATTATACAATAAGAGCTCTCTGCATTGATGGGCTGGGCTCTTGCTCTTCCACATGGCACCTTGCAAAGCACAGCTCAGCCCAGCTGCGGCTTGGCCCTCTCTGATGCCCTGAGAAAAATGAATGTTCATTTTCTGGGCTTGTGATCTGAGAAGAGGCAGCATCTGTGTGGATGGGAAACCCGCTCGGGTTTGCTCTCCTTTGGCTGTAGGTCCAGCAGGAGCTGATGTTGTCCTTTCCCACTGCTCCCCCCCCCCTTGCTTATATAACCTGATCTATCACCATAGATACATTTATATAAATATTTAAAGATGGCAGAGAGACAGACCACGCAGATGGGAACCATTTCTTGAGTTTATTAGAAACAGAAACTTCAGGCGCAACTACAGGTCTCTGCTTGCTGCATCCCTCTCCCCAGAGGCTGCAAGGCCAAGTGCAACCCCCCTCTGAACCTACAGAGATGGCCATGGGGATATTTGGATGAGCAGGTACCAGCTGCTCCTGCTGGGGCGCAGAAAAGGTATTCTGAAAATGTTCCCTTAGGTACAGGGATGAGATTTCTAATGTTAGTGTTTTCTATTCAAAATGAAAGTGTTGGCTGGACTCCCCAGGATTGTAGACAGGTCTCTCCAGAGGCAATGGAGCTCCATCTTTCCATTGCCATAGGCTGGTGCAGACACTGCAGGTTGCCCTTGCTCAGGTTCCTGCCTTGAAAACCAGTATCGTGGGGTGTTAGCTGCCAAGGAAGTTACTCCTATGTGTTCTGGGACTGCTAGCCTCCCACACGATGAGTTTCTGAACTTCTTTTCACGCATGTCCAAAACGTCCTATTTAAAGATCTTTGGTAATGCTGCTGTTGTTTTGTTTTTTTTACCACTGTAGGTAAATTGTAAATCCAGTCTATTTCTGTCATATTTTCCACTAAAAATAAGAGGTAGTGGTTAAAAGCTAACTAGTACCTCACCCGCAAGATTATGTGCATTTTAATCCCATGGTTTGTCTATCATTTCTGTGCTGGTTGAGGAGGGCAGGTTGATTGCCACTCAAGCCCAACTCAGAGTACCACATCAGCTGCAGTCCCCAGTGGATGAAGGACTCCTATATGTTCTTCCAAATCTCCTGGAGACCCTAGTCAATAAATATTCAGCACCTGCCTGGATATTAATCTTTTCACACCCTAGTCCACAGCTCTTCAGTCACAGGTGTAAGAGGTGCGGAGGATGTGTGTCTACCCTCTCCCTTCACGCCCCTCCATTGCTTTCTATGAAACAATAGGGTTATTAAGGCAGAGCTGCTGGAAGGCAGCTGGGATAAGTATGCTCAAAGTCCTGGGGATTGGGTTTGCCGAGTCCTGCTGGCAAGGGATGTCCTGCTAAACTCTGACTGAGAGGCAGCTCAAGCTGGATCTGCTCTGATGGACCCTGGTGAGTCATACCCAGAGAGGCCAAAACCCACAAGTATGACACTGACTTTTATAAACAGGTTCACAAAAAAACCCAGCAACGCAAACCTAACAGACAGAGGAAAAACACTGAAAGGCCTCCACTCTCTGCTGCTTCACTCTGCCTGCAAACCCAATCACAAAAGCACATATAAACATCTGCTTGGGGATTTTTTAATTTGGTTGTCTGCATCTTTTTTTTTCCTTTTTTACCTTTTTCTTAGAATTTACATTTTTATTTCAGTGATGCAAAGTTTGGGAGGTAGGTAGTTTCTTCACAGCCCTGGCTGCAGCTGGCTGCTCTGAGAAGGACTGCGTTTGCATGGAGCACTCCAACCAGCCCATCCTCCTAAAGAGGGAAGTCATCAGCCCTATTCATAGCACTCACACACAATACCAGCATGTGACACCGAGACATGAACTGAAATTTTGCAAATTAGTTTTACTTATTTATAAACCAGCATTTTATAAAGAGCTGATAAAGCCACTGAGTGTCTTGGGAATGCAGTTGTGGTACTTTATGGGCTGTACAGCAAATCGTAGAGCGTGAAAAATGAATACACAACATGAGAAATGAGTATGCAACGCCTGAAATCACACATAGTCCTGGGAAACAGTATATGTTATCTTGTCACTATGCTATGGTGGTAGTTTTTCCTTCCTGTACCTTAAGGTCAAAGTTTTCAAATGTACTCGACTGCTTAAAATAACACCACCAAAAAAAATGGACAAAGCTTGAAATCCTTTTCCACTTCCAGCTTTTGAAGAGGGCTTTGTTGGTATGGCCAGTTTAAACCCACTAGGCTTTTGCTTGTAGCTGGGAGCTTCTTGCTGTGGACAATAGTGGGGCTGTTCCTCTGCTCTCCCTGCCAGGTCCACGTTTGTCCCTGAGCAACACATGCTCCAAGAGAACCTGAAGGAAGATCCCACAAACAGGACTATGTCAGCTCCAAACCAAATTGTTTGCAAATACGATTTTTGGAGAATAGGAAAAGATTTATTTGTTGCTTTCCATTTTCCTTCACTCCCCAACATAGGAAGAAAAAAGGCAGAAAACAAGAAAAGAAAAGCAACAGAAGCTGGGGGGGGG